>CM053788.1:382156648-382534148 GCA_028749045.1 Cupressus sempervirens | reverse complement strand
AGAATGAAAATATCTTTCAGCACTTTTGCATTCATCCTCATTTGACCAATCAATGTTCTCCATATTAGGTGCCCCTTCAATCCATATGAATCCATGCACATGTGGGGACCCCCGATGTTGCCATTCATATCTACACCAAAAATCTTTGACATTCATTCCATTTTCTAGAATCTCTTTTCTAAACATAGAGCGTCTCAAGTGCATATAGTGTGCCACAATGTGAGGATAATCAATTATATTTTGCCTACGCCAATTTTGAGCTTCATGTGGATCAGTTGGCATTGTTCCTGGCATTAGAGCATGTAAATCAGGCCAATACATATCTGCTGCACTCAATGTGAAAAATATTATAGGACAACCAATTTGATGAAGCAAATCTGTCAATTATGCATGAGATTTTTCCCAATATGACCTTGTTCCCCTTAGCGTTGTACCAAACTGCATCAATTTATCTGCCAATCTAGAGTGAGGTGTAGTTTCCATATGTTGCCGCAACTCATTGATGGTGATTGGCATGTCTTTAAAATTTCTCTTTACAAACACAGAGGTTGAACTCTGTGCACGATGTCTCATGATCATGTTATTCGTGAAATATCTAAATCTAGGATGTTTACCAAAACGATGATCCCTATATCGCATAAGATGCTTTACAAATTCATGAAGATATACATGTCACAACCGTGGTTCTAACCAATCACAGGTACCATTAGGAAATAGTGTTGGGAATGCCATATCCAATAATCCTGATGTGACATACTCATTAATAGGTGACACACCAATACTTGGCCAATCTATCAATGATGCTAGGTTTGCATCAGGATTATTAACCCATGCACGGATAAGTTCCATTTCCTTTTGTGCATTAGGAGGCCTTGAAGCCATTGATGTTGTGTGCTCAATTACATTCCCTTCATCTGTCTCCATAACTGGACCTAGAAAAACAATATCATTTGCATCTGTATCAAACTCCATATTCACCATCTTCAATCTATGAAAAACATTTTCATCTCTATTTCTTGGCAGATCATTGAGATCATTTTCATTAATTTGAACATCAGAGTAAAATTTATCATGCTTTACTTTGTATTTGAGTGCTTTGTATACACGATCTCTATTCACAGTAAAGTTATATTGTGTCCCACGTTGATCTGTTCTTCGAACAATAATAATTGGCAACTTATCTATTGTATGTGGCAATATGTTTGAAAAATGATCTATGTTTTGTGGGAAACTTATTTTATGTCCTTTGTACTTAAATTGGCCACCAGTTGCATGTGTCACTTGCAACCAATTGCATGTGTCACTTGCAATATGGGACTAACACATGTAATTAACATTTCCTCAACTTGTGTCAAGTTTGCAAGCTCCTTTGGTTGAGGTCCTGGGTCCATATTATTTGAAGCTGAGAATATGTTATTTCCTCTCTCTTGTCAGCATCTATTACACACTGGACCTTCAGAGGTGCGTGACACTTTCATTCCTAGATAGCATTCTTGACAAATATAACACATGTTTGGCATTCTTAAACTATCCAATTTTTGGCAAAACTACATTTGGAATCTATAGAAATTATCACCAAGTTTTCCATTCGGGTTTTGTGCATTTTCTACATTACCTTGTCTAGCTAAATTTATCCCAACTTGAGTTGTATGATGGGGTGTTTCAGGAACACGTTCAGTTGTCCTTGATACTTCATTTTGAAGATCCAATTACATATTTGTAGTCAAGGGTTGATTATACCTCTCATTGAGTTGTAAATCGACTTGATGTCTTCCTTGTATCTCAAAATGTGATACTCCATCAGATGTTCTTTGACGACAACTTTTGTTACTATTTTGTTGATCTCTATTTTCAGATTCCAATTCGTGCATTGAAAGTTGTGCCTTTCGCCTGGCGTAGTTTTGTCTTTGGAGTTCATTACTCCTCCTTCTTTGATCTTGTCTTTGATTTTCTGTTATTTGTTCTCTCCGACATCTTCGATATTCCCTTTGATATTCTCTCTGATATGCTCTTCGTTGTTGTATTTGATATTGTCTCCTTTCCTCATCAGATTGAAAATTTGGTGTTGATAGACTCATAGCTATAAAGTGAATAAAATATTCGATTAATGAGAAATATCTTGCAATTTATGTTCACAACAAATATCACGTATAAGAAATATGGTGATATTTATTTTATTATATAGAAACATACATTTATTTTATCTAAGAATCCGTACCCTTTAAAGATGAAGTATATAGAAACAAAATTTCCTTAAACATTATAATTCTAAAATATTCGACTAGTTCACTATTTGAAAAGAGTAAGGATTTATTGTAGTGAGTGTTTCTATTATTGATTTCAATGTTAGAATGTAAAAACACTACTCCATATTACACTATTTTCTCTTAGATCTTAATGCATTTTAGTTGAATTACTAATTTCATAATTTTAGGTCCAAAAAAATTTATTAAGTACGTATTCAAATTTTACATTTTCTTGAAATTGTCAATTTCAAATAATAGAATATTTATTCATTTTACTAACTCTTTTAAATTTTATTTATTTAAAATAAATGTAATATAGGATAAATCTATTTGAAAACTTAATTGAAATTAAGATTTAGAAAATTAACTTTCACAATACATACAAAATATTAATATAATTTAAACATAGTGCCTAAGAATATATTATTATTAATTAAAAATTGTTTTAGGAGCACTATCCTTAAGTGGCACTACACTTAATATTAATATACTATATATTACTATACTATAAATTAAATCTAACTTGTAAGACAAACTATTAAAATTTGAAGTAAATCTAATATTTAAAATTTAAAAAAGAAAACTAAATAAATTTAATTTTAAAAAAATCAAATTAAATATCTATATGAAATTCAAAACTTTACTAAATATATCTAAATTTGAACCATATGTAATATTTCTAAAAAAAAACTAAATAATGTTATTAAAAAATCAATTTAAATATCTAAATGAAATTTAAAACTTCATCATTTATTAATCATTTACATGGAAATCAAAATTTGAAAAATCATAGGATTTTAAAAATAAAAAGGCTCCTATTTCATTATATTTCATATTTATTTGATTTGTGTAAAAAAACTAATCTCTTTATTTCTAAAAAAATAGCTAAAATTTAATATTTATTAAAAAAAACTAAATCTAGTATTTCTAAAAATTTACTAAATCTAATCTTTCTGAAAAAAAATCTAATCTTTCTAAAAAATAACTAAATCAAATATTTCTAAAAAATAACTAAATCTAAGATTAACTTGAATGTACTCTTCAATCTATATTTACTAAATCTAATCTTTCTGAAAAAAAATCTAATCTTTCTAAAAAATAACTAAATCAAATATTTCTAAAAAATAACTAAATCTAAGATTAACTTGAATGTACTCTTCAATCTATATATATAATCTATATGAGACTTCCTATGCTTGGCTAGGCATGATTTTTCCCTGGTTTTTGGAAGCATTAGCATGTTTTTTCATGGTCCTCAACATGATTAGTTTGAGGGATTTTGAGAAGGCTAGGGAATCCATTGGTTTTGCCTTTTCAATACAATGGATCAACAATCTTCTAGTTTATGTGAAGTGTTTTATTCAAGTTTCAACTTTCATTTAGTTTGGTTTCTTGCATGTGTATGATCAATCATAATTGTCATTTTTCAAAATTTGTACTTCTTTAAGTCTCATTCATTGTAAATTTTCTTTGTTCAATATATAGCTAAAAAAATAGTAATATGTAAGTTTGAATCTTTACCAAAGTTTAGAATTAATCCAAATCATTGAGGGATTTGGTGAAAGGTTTATTCAGAACTTTCATGTAGCTTAAGAGTCGAATGTGTATAGGTTGATTTTGATCCTTTGAATTGGTGGTATAGCAATTGAAACAAAGCCAAAAGCTTTTTAAATGGTAAGTAATCCTCAGATGGCAATACTAATTGCTTTGAGTCAGTGTACTTTGTGCAAGACAATAGTTTGGAATTGAGACAACTAAATAGAAGGTATTTAAACCATACCAGATGTAAGTGTTGTATTCACTGGCTATTATGTATGATTTCATGAAGGACGTTAATGTTCAGGTCATCCATCCTTATTCTTGTGCTATATTTAGTCCCAATGGTTTTTAGAAAGTAGATATCAAACAAAAGGTTTCTTATCTCTTGAAAATACTCAAATCCTACAAAAATCTGAAGAAGGTCACCAGCAATATAAAAAGTAGGACACAATAAATCTGAAGAAGGTCACCAGCAATATAAAGAGTAGGACACAATTGGCATGGTTTCAGTCACATTTTATTTTCGTAATTGTGGACTGGATCACTTTTAAATCCAAAATGACTGAACCTGTCCAATAGATGAATACAGAACGTGCAACAGTGTTCTATCTATTTTGAAAACAAACAGTGGTAATAAAATGTAGGGAAAACAAATTCAATGTGGTAATAAGCAATAACAAATGATAAAATTAAACCTCAATTAAAATTGCAGTGTTATTCAAAAAAGACATCATGGAAATGGAAATAGTAGAGATGAAAAGCATACCTTTCTTAAAATTTGCAGAAAGAACAAAGTTAAAAGTTGTATGTTGTTTTTAGTCAAAGTCGCAAATTGTTATATAATGGGAGCTTAATCCGTTACAAACGTTTCAATATCTTGGAGTGGTCCATTCATTTCTTAACAGATTCATTATTATGTGTTAAATATAACTTTTAATAAATATGCCATGTACCTGCATGCAAGTTTTTTTAATTAATATATAATATATAAGTGCAATTGATGCGTTTCTCTAATATATAATATATAAGTGCAATTGATGTGTTTCTTTAATATATAATATATAAGTGCAATTGATGCGTTTGTAAAGAAAGAAAGAAATCAAAACATGCAACTAAAACAACTGAAACACACACGAGTTTAACGAAAACGCACACGACTTCAATTCTCGCCAGCGGAGCTGGACGTGGCAAAAACAATCAAATGAACGTCAAATTTATTTAAAATGCTAAAATGTTTACATTGAAATTTGCTCCCACTGTAGAAAGCCTCTCGGCTTAATTAAAATATCACAAAAACATCAAGATTTTTATAGACAAGCAAGGAGACGCAAATATAATTTTAGTTTAAAATATTAAAATATCACAAAAACATCAAAATTTATAAATTTTAAATTTACATGTTATGTTGCAAATGTTCAAAATTTATAAATTTAAAACTTACTATGTTACGTTGGAGATGTTATTAACTTAGATATCTCTATACGTAAACAACATGAGATCTCACATTTCATTTTGGTTTAGATATCTTTATGCGTAGATAGCTAGAGATGTCGCCCTCGAGGCCATCGTAGTCAAATAACGATTTAATGTTATTTATTAAAATAAGAACATGAAAGACTGATATTTATAGATATATAAAAATAATTGAAGTTCATAGATGAATATATAAAAATAATTTAAGTTAGTTATTTTCTATTAGAATAAATTAATAACTATTTTCTAAATTATGAAAGCTGATGAATTTTGTACTTTATTTATGATTTCTTACGTTATTTTCCATTCATTAACACGTAAGATTAGTTTTTCTTTTTCATTTTCATTTTTCGTACTGAATCAGTTATGAAAGCAGAAGTGAATGCGTATTACGTTTTTCATAATGCTAACTAGATAACTCTTGCTGCTGAAGCATTTCAGAAACTTGAACAAACATTTCAAAACAAAGATATCCTCTTCATTGAAGCCTGGATCAGAGTTTACATACGTTAAGGAAAAAGAAGTAAAACCATATAAGCTCTACTCTCGAAGCTGCACACGATGATGTGCGAGCTCCTCGCCAACAAAACACTAGACACTTAGCAAGGCGACACAAGACAACCTTTTATTTATGTCTGTACACACATACTACTAGGTACTCGCCATGCATACCCTACTCTACCAAATACTTCCCGGCATGTAAATACCTGCAAACACAAACAGGAGGGGGAAAAAACCCAAATGTCAGTTCAACCAAATACACTTAAACTCTGAGAAGGAGAAGAAAAGAAGAGAACTAAAAAGCTGTGGAGGTCGATAAACTCGACACTAAGATTTGATTTTTAGACTTTGATTGATTTAATTCCTAGACATAAAAGTGCTGAGTCTGATTGATTTTTTCTTTTTTCTTTAATATAATGTGATGTTTAAGAGTGGCCGAGTTTAATTTATGTGATGTTTAAGAGTAGCGGAGGAGGAAGATTACTGCGTTGTCGAATTTCGCAGCGGCTTGGCGAGACATTGCAGCGAGAAGGAAGTTGTCTGGCCCTCTCCATCATTTGTTGTTGTCCTCCTCCGCGGCCGCGCTGGTTGAACTCCATGTCCAATCCATACTGCTGCGCCTCTTCCTCGAATATCTGCTGAACGGCATCACAGCGGCAGTCGCGGGGCATGTTCTGCAGCTCCTGGCAGCACCTGCGAGGGGGCTGCCCCTGCCCCTGCCCCTGCCCTCTCCCTCCCCTTATGAAGTCTCTGCAGTCGTCCAGCCGTCTGGGGTCGCACTGTTGCTGCCCCCCTCCTCCTCCCCGTCCCTGGGTAATCCTCTCCTCCTCGACGCACTCCGCCGCCGCCATGCTCAGTGACATGATCAGCATCACCAGCACGCCCATCGCCACCCATTGCTGCTTCATCTTGATCAAGAGAAATAATTGGAATTGAGATGTATCTTGCACTTGCAGTGAATCAAGATCAGTGCGTGGGTTGAGTAGCAGGGGAGGAGGGGAGGGGTATAAGTAGGGGGAGGACGTAGCCTTGTGTGGCTTGCATGGGGAGATCGAACATGCGGGTGGAACACGTAGAGGATTCTTGCATGGTGGCAAGTGGCGCCTGCATGGACCCGCAGCCATGCAGCATGCGGCGTCCGGACAGCGCAAGTAGATGCCAAGAGAAGATATTTTGTTTACAAAACTTTGTTTTTCTTTCTTGAAGAGTCTCGTGACATTTCAGGTTTTACGCTGTGTTTTGTTGCTTTAGATTTTCAGGCGAACGATGAGTTTTTAAGGGTGGCCATTTATCTGATTCCATTCACGCCAATATTATTACCATGGTTTTGTCCCCTTGAGGCATGCTCGGATATAAGACGTGCCCAAGTTCATCGAGGGAATGGCTACAAGAGGCATCATAACTGCCTTGATAGGACTATGATATTAAATAATTAAATTAGAACTTGTACTATTACTTTGTGCTATAAGGGCTTAGCCGATGTGACTTATGAGGCATTTACTTTTGTTTCGTTGGTGACCTTAGAATGTGTTATTGGTAGTCTTACAAGTTGGATAAGTATTGTATATTTCTAGATTGAATGTGGATACATATTGTATATTTCTAGATTGAAGTCAATAAACATAGTTGCATTCATCTAATATTCATTGACGAACAGTAATATGTCCTTCTCCTCCTCCTTGCAATCACATGTATTAAATATTAGTTTGTAAGGAGAGATTTATAATGTTAAGTTATTAATAATCATTAAGAAGGAGATATTTTCTACCCCAAGATATAAAAATTCAATGCTTCATCTCTGTGAACAAAACCTATATACATCCCTCTCACACGCACGCACACACTTGTATATATTTTAGTTTCTCTCTCTCCCTTCTCTCCGTCGCCCCCCCCCCCCCCAACCCGCCTCTCTCTCCCCCTTTCCATTCTTTGTCTCACCCCTTCTCCCCTTGCCCTTCTCTCTCTAAAAGACCAATCTCTCTCTCTCTCTCTCTCTCTCTCTCTCTCTCTCTCTCTCTCTCTCTCTCTCTCTCTCTCTCTCTCTCGTTATTCACCCATCTCTCTCTCCCTCCTTATTCACCCATTTTGTTTAGCAAAATCTAATCCTCTACTACAATAATTGTTCCTTTCTCAATTATGGACTCCCTAGTTCAAGAAATGTTAATAAATTTAGAAACTAATAATACTTCTAGAGCCCTCAAAACTTCCCAAATCAAAAGCAATGTCATCTTACAACACTCAATATATAACAAATTAGATTAGGGGAGTCTTTCCTTTTATAAGTAATTGTTTTCCTTTATTTTATTATGTTATACATTCAAATATTAATGTGTAGATTAATTTTGTTATATTTTGATAAATATATGTTCTTTTTACCAAATATTAAAATTGGCGTGCTCTATTTTTTCAACAAGAGATTATTCTCTAAACTATTTCTAAAGAAAAGTAGAAATGACCTTAGTGGCAGAAACTTTTTTTATTAAGAAAGGAACAATTTAGTTAAATATTTTTCTCCTTAATCCCCTTTCCATTTCAAGAACATCTTTTATTAGTTTTGGCTAGAGGAACCATAGACGGTGGTTGATTAATTAATTCTCAAGTTACTAATCATTATTCAGATCTACAACTAGTATAGGGCAAGAGAACATGAGAGTATTGATTTATGGTAGCAGATTGTCAAAATTTACAAATTAATGGTTGTTGAAAATTGTTAGCCCATCTTGATGCCACAAGGCAACATGACACCCAAAAACCTAGTTTAGATAGATAGTAAGTTGATTGTATAGTTGGCGACTCAATGCAAGTAGTAATACTTACTTTTGTATTTTTTTAATAATGAGAGGCTTTGTTTGAATGGTATTTTTATGCTCAAAAGTAGGCACACTTCTATAAACCCTTCTATCCAAAATATCCAATGGAAATGGAGTCTTGAATGGTAGCTTATAGCTGACCTTTATCCATGACGTGCAAGAATCCTAGAATAGTAGATGATGGATCTAAAATGAACCTAAGATAAGAGACCCTTGCAAGGTGCACCATAGAATGAGAGATTCAAATGAAGATGCAAGTATCCATGACCTCAAAGTGAAATGCAATGCAAAGTAGTCTAAGATGAGATGCAAGATTAAGCTTAAATGACATGCAAGATAAAGAAATCTAAGTTAAATGATAATGCAAGATCTCAACTATTACTCAAGAAATCAAATGAAAAAGTAACAATGTCACCTAAGCACAAATCAAGATGGTCTACCATGGATGCAAGATCCAAGATGACAACTCCTAAGATGCCAAAGTCACCAAGATGCAAGATTATTCAAATAAGCAAAGTACCATCATAACAATAGCATGATGACATAAGGTCAAGATTACCAAATGGGGGGGGGGAGCCTCTTTATAAAGAAAAATGGATGATAGAGATTAAGAGGAAAAATCTACAGTGAAGAATAATCCTCATGTTGACTTTGGTGCACAAGATTTTCATTAGGAAAAACCAAGGGATGTGTTTAAGAGGCAAAAAAAATTGTGGAGAATAACTTTAAAGTTATTTTAAAAATAATGATTCCTTTCATATAAGAAAGTGTGCCTCCATGTGTAGACAAAATTCCTTTTTCTTTTTCTTTTTAAAATGATAAAATGTATTTATGTGTGCAAACAAGAATAGAGTGACATTTGGGGAAAGCAAGAGCCTACAACATAATAGTAAATTGTGAGCCTCTTATTTGGGAGGTCTTGGGTTTGAATCTACTTGAGTTGAACTAATAATCATAATAATTAAAATTATAATAAATAATAATAATTAACCTTGGCTTCGGCCTCTTATCAATTAAAAAAAATGTGGGATCTAGGGATTTTATTTAATTAAAAGGGGACAATTTTTTTAATTAAATAAGACTTAGGATACGGTGGTCAAATATAAGATAAAATAGATAAAATATTTTTGAGATGATTTGATCAAGGGCAATTGATTAGAAATCATGCAAAATTGATTAAGCATAAATTTTAGTTTACTATAGAGATTAAAAATGTTGAAAAGGGTGCTTATAGTTAAATAGACCATTTTTGGGTGATTAAATTTTTCCCTCTTTGACTAATGTGTGACTAATTGAGAACATATTAAGTTAAAGAATGATGATGCCAAGATAACATATAAAGATTTGAGTCTAAACTTGATTGAACAAAGTGCAGAGAGATAGATAGGATGAATCAAAACCCATAACGATAAGATGAGAACCGATATGCCCAAAATAGATAGATAGATCAAGATGAATCAAAACCCATAATGATAAGATGAGAACAGATACATCAAAATAGATAGGTCAATTATCTGCCCTAGGCGAAGGAAAAAGAAGATGGATAGCAGAATCAAAATATAGATAGATTGTTCTTAGCTCCTCAGGGTCAAAATCAAAATGATGTAGAGGAGATACAGAAATGAGATATCTAGATATGATCAAATCAAGATAAGATAAGATAAGGTCTATGATGACAAATAAGAGATTCAAAGAGAGAAGAACCAAAGTTTGACCACCAAACATTGAGAATGTGCCCTAGTTTGACTGAAATTATGAAATAGTAAAATTAGGTCAAAGCAAGAAGAAAGGTGATAAAATGATAATGGAAGAGATAGGTAATGAGAGAGATGAAAATGATGTAGAAGGATAAAATATTATTGCCTTAAAAATATTTGAAGGTTAAGCTTCAAAAAGTCGATTAACTGCATAGAAGAAGGAAAAATTTAAAATGTGATTTTCACATGCAAGATGAACTCAAATTTTGATTTCAAACCTGAAAATGAATCTAGGACATCAAAATTAGGTTAGCATGCAATTTTTGCGGAAATCCAAGATGTTTGAAACAAGGGGTCCCAAAGGGTAGATAGGTGTGATGATAAGATTGACTTTGTCTTACGATAATAGAGAAAGAAGATGATGAAAAAAATATAGGAGATATGATGAAGACATGATCAAGAAGAATAAAGGAGATGAATATAGTTGACTGACACATCCATGAAAGATGAAGGAGACTCACTTCAGACACATATGCAAACTAAACTAAAATGAAACCCTAAATATTCAAACTAATATGAAAATAAAAAAAGTGCATCTTTGCAAGGGTCAATTAAGTAGGTCCTTGTTTTTATCATCGAGTCAAAATGTGGGAACCTAGAATAAGCATCAAAGACATAAAGGTCAAGATGACTCGTTGGTAGATTCCTTAAGTTTAATATTGCAAGATTATAATCGTACCAAGGAATAAAGTCTATGATATCCATAAGTGTGGTCATGCATGAGCAAACACGATGTAACAATAGTGCCCCAAATCTCTTAAGTGTCTAAGAGTTCAAAGCAAGACACACTTAGGATCATCAAAGCTACACTCGCAAGAAGAAGAGAAAAGAAAACATGCCCTATACCCCTAGTCCTCTAGTTTAGTGACATCCTAAAGAGACTAAGGAGGGAACACTCATAAAAAATTAGCACAAGCAACATAAAAAAAAGTTCAAGCATATCTTGGTCAGTTTTAGTTTAAGTGTGATGTGAAAGAGAAAAAGACGGAGCAAATGTTGACTCTCTAGAACTCATGTCTACAAGTGAGAAATATCGTGACCCAAGAATGACAACAAGGTGTAAGCCCAAAGCCACTAAGTGTTAAGGAAAATGTTGAGAAACACTATTTGCATGGTATCCCCAAAGACTAGCACATACAAAAGACCAAAGTTGACATAGTTCATGCCCCTTAGACCTAGAAAAATACCAATTTCAAACCAGGAAACAAGTACGTAAGATGGAGTGAAATGGCTAAGTGTCAAAATTATGGGCTAATAAATAGAGGTGCATAGGCCTCAAGTAGCGCATGTTTCTAGGTTTTCACCACTTCGGATTTTTTTCACGACATTTTAATATTTTTTTGTATTTTTGAGATAGTTTGAATTTTTTTGTGATACATCAAAGGGCTTATTGCTAGATTTTCACTAAGATGGTCATTTTTCATGACATTTTATACTTTTAAAGGATTTTTCAAGACCATATTTGAGTTTTTTTAGAATGATTTATAGTAGTTCTTAAGCAAGATCACATTGTTTCGTCCCAGTGTTTAGCAAGGTGCAAAACATGATGGATTAGAAAGATGATAGATAAAACAAAATAGGAAATGATGCATGAATATGGTGAATGTAATCCTCAAGGACCATCTCAAGAGTTCCCAAGCTAAAAAAATAACCATACAAAACATATTTTGAATAAGCAATGGAAACTAATAAGCAAGGGTAGCATATATGATACATGACTTGATGGCATAAAAGTGTATTGTCCAAAAGAGTGGGCATGTCAAAAAGCTTTAGATAACCATGTTTTCTTAACTATGATCAAGACCAAGAGGTTAATTGGATAGGATATTGATAGGATATAACAATTAGGATGAAGCTAGCTATGGAGGACATGAGAGAATGATTTGGGATAAGAAGGATCGTGATAGGGAAGTTGATGGATAAGATAGCTAATGCTTATGGATAGCTCAACATTGTCAAGATCAAAGAAGAAACGTGGAATGAATGGATTATGGAAGAATTACACATGATGCCTATTTGCTAGTTTTTCATCATGGTACTTATCTAGGTTGCCACAAGAAGTGATTTTCACCATAGGGAGAATCTATTTTTCTTTACTTTTTCTACCAAGGCGCCTGTTTACCAAGTTTTTACCAAGGCATTTTTTTTAAAGTTATCTATTTTTCTATTTTAATTTTTAGAAATAATTCAAACTTTTTCAATTTGGATAGTTCTCCTATTGGAAGGATAAGTCATGATAAGACAAGACCATAGAAAGGTATGCTCAAAGATGTTGCTAGGTTGAAGGAAAGGAGATGATAGATAAAATAAGGGTATATGGAGGACAAGGTTTTAGGCTTTGGGCAAGATAAATGGGATGGAAGTATAAAAGGTGGGAGGATAGAAGGTGGAAGAATAGTGGATAGGGTATTGAAAGAGATGTGCGAGGGTAGAAGAAAAAGTGGGCAAGATCAACATTGACACACACCTTGAAGTGTGGTGGAATGATGGAAGAAATATGGATGAAATATCTTAAAGTTTAGATTTATGAGGTGGTAGAGTATTTTTGAAGGAAGATGGAGTGGAAGACATCATAATATTTTGAGGAGGATGTCTAGAAGAAGATGGATTGGAAGCCTTAGGAAGCTTGAATGTCAAATTTTATTTGTTTTCAATATTCAAGTCTTTTAACAAAGACTTGGGAATCCATATAGATTTTGATTCTTCTTTTCCTTTGGATGCTTTAGGAAACATTTATTCAATGATGGATTTAGGAACCCATACATGCTTTCATTTCACTCTTTGGTTAGTGGACCTTTGTGATCTCTTGAATGTTTTTTTCTTTCTTTGCATTCATAGGTCAATTAAATTTGATAAATAGTGATCTTAATTTGTAAATGGATTCTTTCATTTCTTCCTTTTATGTTGTACATAGAAAATTCTTCTAAAAGACTTGGTATTTGTGGATGGATAAGGGTAATATGGTGGGTTTAGATGGGTGGGTGGATGGGAATCTATGAAGGATGCATGTCTTTGTTGATCTTGAGGTATGATGGGAGAAGAGGATGACAAGCTAAGAGTGAAAGGTATAGGAGATGGAGGAATGTAAGGATCTAATATAGATTGGAGGTTTGAAGGCTTTATCTTTGATGGATAAGGACCAAGGATTGATTTTTAAGATACAAAGGGATAATGGATAAGGATATAGAAATATTTAGAGTGGGCAACATAGAAAAGGCTACCAATGGACTTATGAGTAGATTTGATAGGATCAATTGAAGCTTGAAGGAATTTATTCTTATGGATAGGATCAAGAAGAATGGGCGATGTACAAGGTGAATATGGAGAAGTAGAACAAGGCAATGAGGGGATAATTTGATATTGAAAAGGATCTTTAGAGAGCATTCAAAGAGAATTTTTATCTTGATTTTCAATAAGTTTAGTAGAAATGGGGGAAGTTGTATCTTGATCTTGCTTGGGAGATGGATAGGAGGTAGGGCATGGAGGAATAAGTTTTTCTTGAATTGGAGTAATAACATCTTGAGAAGGGCGTAAGGGGGTGGATGGATCTTGATCTTGATATTTCTTTATACTCTTTTCTTTAGATTTTTGATAGTCCTCTTACCACAAAGCCACATCTAAGGACAAGAGAGTATCTTGGGTTTTCATGGCAGGTTCTTGAAGAGGTAATGAAGGATTTCATGAAGTGGGTGTGATAGACATACTAGCACATAAAGGTTTGGGATCTTTAGTCTTAGTAGCATTGAAAAGGTTTGAAACCAAATGCAGGTTAGCTTGGGTTTCTTTTAGAGGTAGCCCTTGAGGGTACACATAGTCAATACAAAAAGTATTAGGTTCTTTGTTTTATGGAGGCATGTTGGAAATCTTTGACTTTTTATGAGATTCATGAATGTTGAAAGAACTACATGATGAAAACGAACCACTACTAGACATGGGTTTAATGATTTGATCTTGCTCAAGAGTAGTATCCTCATCACATGAGTTATCAGGGATTTCAACTATAGCTAACCCATCATCAATAAGATCTTGGACTCTATGTTTCAATTCTATAAAACCTAAAGTTCTATATTTATTATTTCTATGATAGGCATAATAGGGTTTCCATCATGTTATGCCACATTCATGAGGTAGCTTTAGGTAATGTGATGAAATTATTATCAAGAAGCCTTTGCAAAAATGTGTCATAAGAATCTTCCAAAGGAGTAAAAGTTATCTCAAAGGTATGTGTAGGATCATGTTTTTCATTCTCATCTTGGTCAAATATAGGTCCATCAAAAAATTGTGGCATGGGCTCTTGATCAAAGGTTAGACCACTTTCTTTCTCTCTACATGAAGGTCTTTATATCTAATAGATGAAAATGGTTGATTTCTTCGAGATATATAATATGTAGAACTAGAAGATGATTGTGGACTTGAAGAAGATGACTTAGATGCATGTAAAGGTCTTGAGGAATATTCATGTGAGGATGTCATTCTTTCCTCTACCATTTTTTCAAATTGAGAGTGCAATTCTATGATTTCTTTAATGAAACTAAGGTAAGTGGGATCATCTATCTTTTATATATTTTTATATTTAGTGTATACATCTTGAAATCACTTAAAGTTATTGATGAACTCAATATCATCTACTTAGTTGAGTTTTGGTAGCACAATGTTTGGAAACCATGGTTTAAGATGGAAAGTCAAGCATGAAAGAGAATAGAAGAAGTTGATAGGAAACCTAGATTGTCCTTGATTTCAAAAAAAGGTAAACAAAGTGTCCACTTGTCCAAAGTTAAAAAGTGTAAAAGAGACAACACAGATAACTTGTCACAAGATGTCTAAGTCACGGGTAAATATCCTATGTATGACACTATATTTCTCTCACATAGATTAATGAAGCCCTTGACACCTCCATCTGATTCCTTGAGCCCATTACAGAAATATTTTGATAGATTTTTACAATGATTTCAAGATAGGAAATAAACTTAATATTTATGACCTTACATTGGTGATCGGTTTAAATATGTAAATGAATGTGATTTGATTGAGAAATACCTCAATCCATGTACACATGCCTTTTTTTGTTTCATGGTGTCTAGAAGAGATGCCTATAAAGAAAAGGAAAATGAGAATCATGTAGAACAAGAGAGATTAGAAAAAAGAGTTGTGGTGCTCCATGTAAATGTGGATAGAAATAATGAATTGTATAAATAGTGGAGAAAGATTGAGAGTAGAGGAGTGAGGCAAATACCAAAGGGTAAATGGGTGGCATAGATTCATGATACAAATAAAGAAGCTTGATTATGGTTGTTAACTCTCATGAGGGAAGAACATGTGACCAAAGCTTACAGAAATGTCACTTTCAAATTCAGAGGATCATAGGCCAAACTTAACTTTCCATACTCAGCATAGTAACCATAATAACAATATCTCTATTTCTCTAAATACCTCTAATAAGAATTTTATTTTCGCTAAGACTGAGTTGCTTTAGGACACAAACTCAATTTTAACAGATCCCCCATTCAATAAACATTATTCATCACACTTCTCTCAATTCCTCGATTCCTTTAACCTCAATACCAAGCATGCATGTAATCGAATTCTTGATATGTAGATTGCTAATAATCTTGTTCCCTAGGATGTAATTTAGAGTGAATTTGCATTTCACCAAAACAAGAAAATTAGTTGGGTGAATTACCCATCCAATTCCAATCCATCTTATATCATGATTAATTTTTTAGTTTGCCTATTTCAAATCAAACAATGCATAATAGACAGCCATATGAGAAGAATAATAGATGTTGTTTGGCTAATGTTTAGGTCAACTAGTTATGAGTACTCAACTAAATATGTTTATCTAACTCAATTTTTCCTAAAACTACCAAATAGACAAATAACATGTTGTGATGTGGAGCCTTATCAAACTCAAAGCTTTATTTAGCACAATTTTCCCCTAGATTATTTCTACGGGGGTTTGGGGGCAGCACCCCTTGTGAGATCTTAGAGCAACACCCCAAGTGCTCTCCTTGTCACAATATAGGGTGGGGTCGAGGCGCAATGCCCCCAAGGGGGTTTTGGGGGGTAGAACCTCTAAAGCCAAATATGACTCTATTGTTGTAAAAGGCATCGACTGTTATTTTTCTATTGGATGACTTATTCTGGCCCTAATTTTTTAAGCATCAAAAAGCTTGTATAAAATGGCTTAGGGTTATTCATTTCATAATGTATGATGATATTGTAGCTTCTTGCGGCAATATTGAGTTGTAAGGGATTGCAGATTGTAATCACTAGATAATAATTTAATATTGGACTTGTTATTGGTGGACATAGCTCAGGGATTGGGTGAACCACATTAAATCCTTGTGTCTTGTATTCTCTTTTGTGTGATTTATTATTTTCTAATATTGGTTATATTTGCATGTAATTGTTAATTTTGTCCATGGTTGATCCTAACAAGTGGTATCATAGCCAAGTTGTCATCATTTTTTTAGCCCAAACTGTCATCAAATTATTTTTTAGTTATCCTCTATAAGAAGCTCTCATGGTTGAGTGGAAGCCTCATGGTTTAGTGGGAGCAATGATAGACGAGGGTAAGCTGAGGTTGAGGTGGTTGATGGGCAAAAATTTCAGCTATAGAAAATTCAAATGGAGGACTATCTTTATCAGAAGGATTTATGGCAGTCATTCGAAGGAAAAGCCAAGAACTAAGGAACTTTGACAAATGAGGAATGAGAAGTTTTGGATAGAAAGGAACTTGGAACTATTCGATTATACCTTGCACAATTAGTGCCATTTAATATTACAAAAGAAAAGATGACAAAAGAGTTGAAAAAACCCTAGCGAAACTACATGAAAAGCCCTCTGCTTCAAACAAGGTATTTCTCATGAAGTGTTTATTTAATATGGAAATGACAGAAGGTGAATCTTTTGTAGATCATTTAAATGAATTTAATAATTTACTATTCAATTATCTTCTGTAAATGTTAATTTCAATGATGAAATTAGGGCTCTCTTGATTTTGTGTTCTTTGTTTGAAAGTTGGAATGGTTTGGTAATGGTTGTGAGTATTTTTTTTTTGCTGTAATACCCTAAAATTTGATGATGTGATTGGTGTTATTCTAAGTGAGGAAACTCGTAGGAAAACCTCAGGTGGATCTACATCAGGAAGTGCTTTGAATGCACAAAGCATATGCAGAATGATTGAGATAGAAAGTAATTCTAGAAATCATGGGAAATCAAGAGGAAAATCAAAGGGGGAGAGGTATCAATATCAAGTACCAAGAGATTGTTGGTACTGTGAGAAACTAGGGCATAAGAAGAAAGATTGTTAGACTTTAAAGAACAATGAAGGAGATAAACCAAAAGTGAACACAGAGGCAAATATGGTAAGTAACAAATCCAAAGAGGACATTTTGTTTCTTTCTTTTAAAAGTGTTGATGATTCTTGGGTTTTAGATTCTGGAGCTTCATTTCATGCTACACCCCATAGAGGTTATTTTATTGATTATGTCCAAGGGGATTTTGGGATTGTTTATTTGAGGGATAATGAACCCTATCATATTTTTGGAAAGGGAAAAATTAAGATTAAGTTGTAGAATGGGAATCATTGGCTACTACATGAGGTAAGACATGTATTAATTTTAGTAGGGCAACTCGGTGATGAGGGTTGTGTAGTTACTTTTAATGATAAAAATTGGAAGGTTTCAAAAGGTTCCCTTGTAGTAGAAAAAGGTGTGAAAGTAGGAACTTTATATATTTGTATAGGTCATACTTTTCCTTCTACTTTAATTGTTTCAGAGAAAAATGAATGTTTAGGAACAATTGTTTTAGTTGAGCAGGGAGAACAAATAATTATTGTAGATTCTAATACATCACTCTGACACAATAGACTTGAGAATATGAGTGAGAAAGGTATGAAATTAATTAACTCAAAGTAAACTTTACCAGGTCTGAAATGTGTCAATATGAATTTTTATGAAAGTTGTGTGTATGGAAATAAAAGAGAGTGAGTTTTGTGAAGAGTAGGAAGGAAAAAGAAATTGAGAAATTAGAGCTTGTGCATATAAATTTATGGGGACCAACTCAAGTATATTCCCTTGTTGGATCTCAATATTATGGTACATTTATTGATGATGCAACTAGAAAAGTATGGGTTTATTTCCTTAGACAAAAATTTGATGTATTTCAAACTTTTAACAAATGGAAATGCTTGGTTGAAAATGAGACTGGTAAGAGATTAAAATGTCTCATATCTGATAATGGTGTTGAGTATTGTAGTTATGAATTTGAACATTATTTGTCCACTAATGGTATTCACAAATAGAAATTGTTCAAAGGACTCTATCAAAAAATGTGATGGTTGAATACATGAACATGACAATAATGGAGCATGCAAGGAGCATGAGGTTGCATGTTGGGCTTCCCTTAAACATGTGGTTGGAGGTTATCAATATTGTTGTATATTTTGATTAATAGAGGTCCCTCTACTCCTTTGGGTTGTGGTATTCCAAAGGAAGAATGGAGTGGTAAGAAGGTGAGTTATTCTTGTATCAAAACTCTTGGTTGTGAAGCATTCACACATATTGATTATGAAAATAGAACCAAGCTGGAAGCTAAGTCAAAGAAATGTGTATTTGTTGGATATGGCATTGATGAATTTGGTTATAGTCTTTGAAATTTTGAAAATCATAAAATTGTAAGAAGCAGGGATGTCATATTTAATAAGAAAGTGTTGTGCAAAGATCTGTTGCAACACCATGAGAAGTAAGAAAATGATTATGTAGTGGTAGACGATACTCAAAAGGAAGATGTTCCAACAACAAAAAATACCACACACCCCATTGAATGTTAGATGATCAACAAGGTTAACTAGACCTCCCAAAAGATTTTCTCCCTCTTTGTACTCTATTTTACTGATTGATGTCAATGAACCTGAATGTTATGATGAAGTTGTACAGGTGGATACTAAGATTTAGTGGGAGTCTATGATGTCAGAAGAAATGGACTCCTTACAGAAAAATCAGATTTGGGATTAATGCAAGTTGTCTGCAGGTAAAAGGGCTTATCCAATAAATGGGTTTATAGGTTGAAAGAAGAGGATGGAGGTAAGAGAAGATTTAAAGACAGGTTAGTTATAAAAGGATTTGCATAGAAAAAGGTCATTGATTTTGATGAGATATTTTCTCTTGTTGTTAAAATGACTTCTTTTCATATTGTTTTAAGTATTGTGGCTACAGAAGATTTGCATTTGGAGCAGCTTTATGTTAAAACAACCTTTCTTCATGGTGATATATGACACAACCATAGGGATTTGAGGTCAAAGGTAAGGAGAACTTAGTGTGCAGATTGAAGAAAAGTTTATATGGCTTGAAGCAAGTACCTCAGCAATGATATCTTAAATTTGACAGTTTTATGCATGAGCATGGTTTCACCCAATGTCATTTTGACCATTGTGTTTATTTTAAGAGGTTAGATGGTGACAACTACATTATTTTATGTTTATATATTGATGATATGCTTGTAGCTGGATCTAACATGGGTTGCACTAAGGGGCTGAAATGATAGTTGGCACATTTATTTTCTATGAAGAATTTTGGGTTAGCAAAACCAATCCTTGGTATAAAGATTTGTAGAGACAGGAAATATAGAAAAATGACTTTATCTTAGGTTGATTATATTATGAAGGTGTTGCAACATTTCTCTATGGAGAATGCTAAAGTTGTCAGCACACCTTTACCTGGTCATTTAAAATTGACTAAGGAGATGTGTCCCAAGATATAAGAAGAGGAGGAAAAAATTTCCAAGGTACCCTATGCTTCAATTGTAGGAAGTTTGATGTATGTCATCGTATGTACTAGGCCAGATATTGCACATGTAGTGGGAGTTGTTAGCAGGTATATGAGTCATTCTGAAATTGAGCATTGGAATGTAGGCAAATGGATTCTCAGATATTTGAGAGGAACATCCAGTAAGTGTTCACATTTTTGGGGTTCTACTATTGATTTGTAGGGCTATGTTGACTAAGACTAAATAGGGGATATTGATACCAGGCGAAGTACTATAGGTTAAATGTATTTACTGTTGGTGGGGCAACAGTGAGCTAGGTTTCTTAGTTACAAAAGGTGAATTCTTTATTCACTACAAAGGCAAAGTATATTGTTGCTACAGAGGCAACCAAAGAAATAATATGGCTTTAGTTCTTCATGAAAGAATTGGGACACCCACAGAGGGATAATTAATTTTTCACAAATAGCTAGAGTGTCATTCATCTTGCAAAGAATTCCACTCTACGTCCTAAAAAAAAACACATACAGTTGTGGTACCATTTCATTTGGGTAGTTTTGGATGATGGACAGTTAAAGTTGGAGAAGATACATATAGATGATAATCCAGCATATATATTTACCAAGGTAGTAGCAAGGGAGAATTTGAACTCTTTAGCTTCGGTTGGTCTTCTAGATTGAACAGAATAAAAGAATAACATAGTCCAGGGTGGTTTGATATTCTAGTGGGAGCTATAGGTTTAGCAGTGCTATGATCAGTCGCCAAGTGGGAGTTTATTGGTATGAAGTCTGGTTAGTCTCTAAGTGGGAGATTGTTGTGATGTAGAGCCTAAACAGACTCGAAGATTTATTTAATGTAATTTTCCCCTAGATTATTTCTATGGGGGTTTGGAGGCAACACACCTTGTGGAATCCTAGAGCAACACCCCAGGTGCTCTCCCTGTCGTAGTACAGGGTGGGATGGAGGGGCAACGCCCCATAGGGGTTTTCAGGAGTAGCACCTCCAAAGCCAAAAATGACTCTACTATTGTAAAAGGCATCGGTTGTTATTTTTCTATTGGATGAATTATTCTAGCTCTAATCTTGTAAGCAACAAAAAGCTTGTATAAAATAGCTCAAGGTTAGGGATTTCATAATGTATGATGATATTGTAGCTTCTTGTGGTGGTATTGAGCTACAAGGGATTGCAAATTTTAATAATTGGATAATAATAATATTGGACCTGTTGTTGGTGGACGTAGCCTAGGGATTGGGTGAATCACGTTAAATCCTTGTGTCTTGTGTTCTCTTCTATGTGATTTATTATTTTTTTCTATTGGTTATATTTGCAACTAATTGTTATTTTTGTCCATAGTCGATCCTAACATAACACTATTGCAATGATTGTCATTCAACATTTTTGGCATCTAGACTGTTTCGCAATTAGTATGTTATAGTTTTTTACTAAGAACATCTACCCAAGTAATAGCCTATCGGATAAATTTAAAAAGAAAATACATCTATATTCTTATTTTTTATTTAGTTATTTAATGTTAACAAACAATCTTGTTAAGACACTTTGGATGTCTATATAGTCAATTTGGCTCATCTGCATTACTAAAGTTGAAGGTCAATCAAATAATGGACCTTATTTTTATGTAGGAATTTTGAAATTTGAAAATGAATAAGAGAAGGGAAATTTGGAGGAGGAGGAAGTATACTAATAATTTAAGATGATGTTGGTGATGCCACCAATGATGCCACTTTTCTTGGATTAATGTTTGATTTTATGACAGACTTATCTTATGGTTAATCTATATAGTACTAAAATTTGCAATGCATGTATTCTTCTCAAATGTAGTGACAACACCTACCTTTGGTTTGGGTTAGGACAATACCTTAAATTTTTGCATATATATAATGCACCTTTTTTAAGGGAATTAAAAATTTTTAAAATCAATAAGGAAATTGGGAATTTGAAGGAGGGGGAAGTGTACCAATAATTTAAGATGATGTTGAGAAGCCAATCAGCAACACTAGTACAAAAATAACAATATGTGACTAAAAAAACCACAAAAATGTGTATATATGTGACTAAACTTAGTCATGTGACTAATAGTAGTTAATATCCAGTCATTTATAACACTACTAAATTTACTACCAAGCAATTTTAGTCATGTATTTGATCATTGATTTTGATCATTGATTTTGATCATTAATTTAGTGGTATATTTAGTAGTGTATATAATGGTATATTTAGTAATATATTTAGTAATTGATTTAGTAGTATATTTAATCATGTGGCTAGTCACATACTTAGTAGTATATTTAATTGCATATTTAGTTGTATATTTGATAGTTGATTTAATCACATATTTAGTAGTATATTTAGTAACATATTTAATCGTATATTTGGTCACATATTTAGTATATTTAGTCACATGTTTAGCAGTATATTTAGTAGCATATCTAGTAGTATATTTGATCAAATATTTAGTAGCATATTTAATAGTGTATTTGGTCATAATAGGGTACGATGGAATCGAACCACCATCCATCTGCTTGTAAAGCAGGTGCTCTTCCATTGAGCTAGCACCCTTTAAAAAATGATCATACAATGTGTAGTTTTCTACATTGTCTTGGTTCTCATCTTTTGATTTCATCCCAATCATTTCTTTAGTGATTTATAGCTAGTTTCTATATATAATTAGTGTAAGCTACTATAAAAAATCAAAAGAACTCAAGAAATGGACATATCTCTTCTCACTATTCTTGCATCAATAATCATAAAAATTAGGAGTTGGAAGATTTTGTATGACCCGTCATAGGTAATAGTTATAGTCCTCTCCATCTATATAGAACAACAATAGTTGACATCATTCCAAGAATTAGAAGTGGGAAGGGAACAACCCAAGAAGTATCGATTGAGACTAGTGAAGAGAAAAAAAACCCAATATTTACTACTGATGCTTCTTTATTCTAGTATAGAAATGGGGGATGGGAGGAATAGGTTAATGAAGCACCTAGTTACTCCCTTGTTGTCATGGTATGTTGAATAAAGGATTTCGGGATTCTTCCACATATCTAACCTACATAAAAACCTTTACTGTTAGAAATTATTTCTTCTATGAGTAGAAATACTCATTTTGATAAGGGCAAAAAGTAGGGGATTTAGAGAATGGAAAAGTTGTCATGGTACTCATACCATGAGATTAAAAAATTAGGATGTATACCAAAGACATGGGTATGGATGAATGTGACGAAGATCACATACCACTCTTAATAACCGCAGTAAGAGGAAAGAGAATTCAGCCAAACAAACAAAGAGACATTATAAGCAATTATCACTTAATGATTCATATAATAATAGTACAAAATCAAGAATGACTATCAAAACTGAAGAACAAACAGCGAAAGGAATGTTAACTAACAAAAATTCCATACCTTGCTAATATGGGTATGTTGCAGAATATAGAAATTTGATAATAGAAAACCTTAGTAATGCTGACTATAAGTAATGAATCCGCTTCTACTTTTTTTAATCAAGAAACAAAAATAATGCTAAAGTTCTACCAAAATGCACAATTAGAAATCATATTCATATTCATATAGGTAAAATGCTACAACCAATTAATATGGTATCATTGGTGTCTTACCCATAGTGACAAGAAGTTGGCAAGTGAACCCCATGGCTTTGGAAACATCCTTTAGAAAATGTACAACATCTTCCTTTGTCAAAGTGCCAACAATGCTTCCAAGCCATACAAGGCAGCGTTGTTGTTTGGGATAACATCTTTTCATCTGTAAACCCTTGATAAAATCTGCATGTACTTATTCTAGAGCATTAGGTTCCATTCCTGCCACAAGCTTTGCCAAGCTTCTTCTAACCACATCCAACAAACTTTCCAAAACATTGATTCCAACATACATGCATTTGAATTGACCATGAGATCAAAAAAATTCAAAGCCCAAAATATTGGGTACAATACGCCACATTCACTTGGATTCAAACTTGTGCTTTCTCTATGGACTACACAGTGCTTCACTATTAGAAAAGCAAACATGCATACACATGTACCCATCTGAATGCTCATTTCTAAGGCCAAGCTATTCCCATGGAGGTCCAAAATGGTACTAGTTCCTTGTTCCTATCACTACAACAAGTTCCACCAAGTCTATGATGTTGGAAAGGGGAAGTGATGTTATTGCAGCAGACAACATGTGCACAAGACTACCATTACTGCTCTAATATCTTAGCAGCTAGCAACATTTAAAGAAAAAAATTATATATATGTGAAACACACAAACCTCTTTAACTTACATACACATATAAACTTGTTTATAATGATTTTTAATGGAGAAGTTATAACAGAAAATAAGAAATAATTAACAATAGAACATATTTGAAAATATTCTATTCCTACTCCCCAGAACCTTCATTTCAGCATATTGAAGCAATGTGATCAAGCTATTGAAGTTATGCGGGTGATATTAGCATCAACATGTTACACAACAATAGCCCTCTATGAGAAAATTGATTGAGTTACTTTGCATTGAAGGTTGGTGATTAAATGATTACTAGGAGGACGAGTTTTAGTTATACACCAACAAATCCAATACTGAAAAATACCCCACATGCAACAAAGGTGTATGGCTTGCAACTAGGGTGAATTCCTTTATAAAATTCATATCTTCGCCAAACTTAGAAAATGAACCATCAAAATGATTTTCCCAGCTACAGAAAGAAGATAGAAATAATATCCAAAAGCATACAAACAATGCCAACAAAAATATGAATCAAAGTGATCACTTCAATGTAACTAGAAATCTATGAATACACTAAAAATTCTCACCAAAACACTCATTAATAACATCATTTTGTCCATCTGCAATTATCAAAAGAACATGGTATTGCCCCCCATTTCGCTCCACAATATGGATCGTTGCTTTGATGATTGGTGCAAAAGATGTTGGCCCTAATAAAAAAGAAAAAATATGAAATACATTAGCAAATGGCATAACTATATTCAATACCTACTGCATATATGAACAATATAAATATGAACCCAATCAATCCTTCCAGAAAGACATACTTTCTGAGCCCAAGACTTCAATACACAAGCCATTCTACATTTACATTTTATCATAAACATCAAAGCTTAATCAAATACAAATCCTTACGAACCAGCAAGTTGCGGTTGGGGACTATTTCCCTATATTGTCTCAGTGCTTCTTCAAATCTGTTGCATAAATTACCATCTGGATAGGAACTGAACACCTGTTGGTCTTGAGTTGAAGTTGTACAATGCAACAAGAACATATTTTTAGTGATAGGCATTTCACTTTGTCTCCTATGAACTCTGTAGAGTGTCATATGAAAATGAATTGGCAAGATAATATGAAAAGAAGTTTGAAACTTACCATCCCCAAAACCAAAACACGGGATTAAGTTGTCCTCATCCTCATCAAAAGCATACAAGGTTTGTCCAATAATTGAAATTGCTTGTTCATAAGGATTTGGATTACTCCAAGATGGTGTAAACTTCGCTGACTAAAAGACTTTGTACCTAACATCCATAACAATGGTTTCATTTCTACTAAAACAAAGAAGGAACACAAGGTAAAGCACTGTGTAAAGAAGCTATTTGACGTAATGCATGAAAGAGATGTCATCTTATGGAACACATGGTTGCAGGATGCGTAAAATGTGGATGCATACACAATGCATGTGAACTGTTTAACAAAATGCCTCTATGAAATGGTGTTCTTGTGAAAGTCCTAATTGCGGAATATTTACAAGATTGATTTGTTGCCAAGGCTTTAGAAACTTTTGGCCAAATATAGATGGGACGTGTAAAATGAGACTCAACAACCATTTTCAGTATCTTCCCATCTTGTGTGAAAATGGGAGCTTTGGAACAGAGAAAAGACATCCATCAAATATAAACTAAAAAGGTATTTTCAGGGCCTAAATACAATTGAATGTTCAATTTATTGCAACTAAAACTATGATGACATATGTTGTATTCTTCCAAATCAAATATGTACCATCTTTGGTAGGAACTTGGCTGCCCTGCAACCCCTGTTCATAATTGTTCTGGTCTTCAAAGTTCTCAACATCAAATCTAACAATGTCGGCGATTGTGTCGGCATCAAAGAAGAGATATTCATTTACACTTGACTCTACTTCATCCATTGCTCTTCTAATCACAATGCTCAGCCCCGAGACATTCTAAAATAAAAGACAGATAGACTCTCTGGTGGTCAATTTTTATCAATTACACACACTTGTCATTGAAATGTAATGCTAACTTGTCAGAACTAATGACCGAAACAGAGCTGAATTTCAAAGATGAAGATGAAAAAAACTCGCATCAAAATTAGATTTATGATTGCCTATTAAAAATAACTGTCAGTATAATTACCTTCAACTTATCAATGCAATTCCATATTACCGAATTGCTGTAACAACAAAGACTCATGTACATCTCTACATGCAATTCTTCAGTACCTAACATGTTCTGCAGCTACTCAAAGGAGTCCATCAAAATTTGCGTCACGAGGAGCCTTTTTGGCAGCAAAGCATTTTGTAACTTTCCACAAGACTCAATGTTAATATTCTCCATGCACCTCAGGTAGGAAAAATTTTGCAACTCCATAAGCTCTGGATACTCCTCAATGTAAAACTCTGTCAGCATTGTAAGATCACCCAATGTTGATACCCTTTACAAAACTAAATAAATTTCTACATATAGTCTGGTCAGCGATGTTGGCAACGTAATGTTCTATAGCTTTTCAAAATATTCAATTTGAATGCCCTTCATGCAGCTGAGTCTAAAAAATCTTGGCAGCTTCTCAATCTCAGGACAATCTCTAACGCTCAATTCTCCAATCTCAAAGTTATTTGACACAGTTTTCAAATTTTGGCAATTCTACAGCTGAAAACATTTGAACTCCCCACATCCATTTATTAATCATAGATATTATGATTAAAGATGATGTAGGATAATGAATGTAACCATGAATGAGGATTAAAATTATTAACTAGCTAAAATGCACCATTTCAGTTAGATACCAAAAGGATATCAATGCCAAACATTTGACTGCACAAAAACTATCTTTACATTCCATCTTTTCACGTGTAGGCTTGTGTATTTTTTGTCAATTCCCCCCTTTGCTAGTATCCTCTTTTTATTTGTACTCCATACTTCTCAGATTATAATATCCTAGAGAAATTCAATGTCCATATTGACAGGACTATGATGTTTTCCATGGCATCATGATTCCTAAAGAATCAACTCATAAATTAGAGAATGATTAATTCCTACAAATTAAGGTTAGTTTGAACTATTAGTAAAATTAGGTAAGTTTTAGAATAATATATGTTTATTCCAACTTACTTAACCGATATGTTGGGAATTTAACAACCCCACATTTTCTACAACCACCCTTATATTAACTTATATATAATTTCCTATCGGCTAACCCTTGCACCCCCTTTAGGAGCAAGTGCTAGTATTTTTAGTATGTAGTGATTTACAATTGCGTGACTCCAAAATAATTAACATATGATTTTGTGCTCTCTTATATTTGGCATTGTAGAAAATATTTGGAGTAGATGGTCTCACAAATAGGGGGATCCCAACCACCTTCAATCTCATTCCTGTTTCATAGTTATGGTTTGACTTTTAAAGTGCTTCATTCATCAAATATTATCCAATACCATCTTAAACTTACAAATTAAAAACAATTAAAATCGCTGAAAACTTCGGCCGATAGAAAAATATTTTGGTCAGTGCTGATTGAATAATGGTACAATGATCATGTAACTAAGTATGCAAAGGCTTTTCAAAGATAAGGAAATGATGTTTTAGTACCGTTTGACATCAGGATATTTATGCCTACAGTGTTTGATTGCATTAGCTTGCTATCAATGAGATTTGGAGTTGGTTTTATCAAAATTAACTAAATATAGAATCAATTTAAATACATTTAAACATTTGTTGGTTGGCTGGCCGTTGTTAGATAAAGGCTCTTTCTTTTCAGAAATTTGGCAAATTATCCCGTCAGCTGTGGTGTGGGCCATATGGTGGGAAAGGAATAAAAGGAACTTCAGGAAGGATTCTTCATCAGTTTAGAGAGTTTGTTGTGACAAGTTGGAGTCTTCAATTTTAGAAGTAATTAATGTTTATACCATGTGAAGGAAGTCTCTTTCCTCCCTTTTTACCTCAGCGGACAATGTGATTTTGAACAATTGGAAACTTATTAAAATACATTTTAAGGGAGCCTTATTTGGGAAGATTCCTAAATCTGAGATGAGAAGACATGTTAGTTGGGAGGACCCAGTCACTCCTTTTGTATAGGTTTGGTGCAGATTTTTCTACAGTGAGTATATCAAAAGTCTACCAATATTTGTAAGATATTTGTTATAACGAGTAATGTTAAGATTTGATGTCAGATCTTTTCCTGTGGATATGAGTATAGAGGTAATTTTTTATATCTCCTTAATCTTTTTTGTCTTCACATGTCCAAGTTGGAATATTCTGCTCTAGGTAATGAATGCCTTGTTATTTTATTTTGTAGGGAAGTTTTAGAAATGCCAATACAGAGCAGGGTAGTGATGATGTTCACAAATGTTGGGGAAAAAGTATTTATGTATGTGGGAGCCATGAGATTACTTGTTACATAGCATATCATATTGACATAAAAAACAATATCAAATAGATAACCATAAATTTGATGGAGGATAATCAGGGGGAAAGGGGTATTACAGAAATTCTTGAAGAAGGATGCATTTGTAGTCCAAGGATTGACAACCATATGGTAAGGAGCATACTTCATATTTTTAGAAGAGCAGATTTCTCCTCTACCTTGAGAGTGGCTCCAAATGAACCCAAATCAGGACTGCAACATTACATATGCCTATTGCAAGATAGAGGAAGTTATTATTTGATGATGAACCATGATTGCCTCCCAGGCAGCCATGACAAGCATCAAGGCAACCACAAAAAGCATCAAAGCAGTTTATAGGTTTTATTTCAAAAATGTAAAAGAGAATAAACAATGATTAAATACAAAGGATGAAAGATGAAGTGGCAACATCAACTTTAAGGAACTGTATTGGACATGTAACATATGAATGAGGTTTGACAATGCATAACCAGAAAAGATATAAATTCTAAACTTAATGATAGCATATTTTTACAATTTATATATTAGATTATGTATGAATTTTTTTATCAACACTACGGATCATATTTTATGATCTATTATTTCACTTTGTTGTTTTGGGACTTGTTGATTTCACAAACAAACAACTTCCTCATTAGTTTGGCATGAATTAATAGTTCAATTGATGTTTTGATTTTTTACTTGTCTTTCAATATTTTTTTGAAATCAGTAAGATGCATCATGACCAAAACATCAATGAAGAAATATATACCAAAAGCAATTACTAGAGTCTCGTATGTTGTGTGGCTAATTGTTCTTATACTGCAGGGTAATTTACAGTATAATAAGAGAGGGGCTTTCCAGAGCTGTATGGGAGAAGATAATACAAGTGGATTCCGTGATAAAAGATTTATTTGAAAAAGAATGTGAATGTGGTTAGCTTGTGTGGAGATGATGAAGGTTGCAAGAACACAAGAGCATGTATATCTACATTTTGGATGATTCCAATTTCTTCAGCAGTCTTATTTCCAAACCTTTTGCACAAAAGGGAAACTTTAGCTTCTGTTGAATGATTGTATTATTTATTCAGTGCTTCATAAGTTTGGTTAGAGATTAAAGCATGTGTCCAAACAGTCATCCATTCTTCGGCTGTTTGTCTCAACACTCATTATATCATTCCCAACTTGAATATATAACCATAAACAAACATTCATAAATGGAAGAAAATCAAGAACTCTTGACATTACAAGGGATTAAATTGAACTTGAGGAAAAGCCCACTCTATTTGGTTGAAGAGGAATCAGAAAGAGGGAAAAGCATCACTTGTAAAATAAAAGTGGTAATTCTTTTCACAGTACAATGATTCCCTACAGGTTTACAAACCAATCGGCAGATTTGTTCTTGTGGTTGATGATTGTTTTTGCCAGTTCCGGCATATAATATCCTGGATTGATCATACCAAGCCATAGTCAATTAGACTGTAATTTCATATCAGTAACTTGTGAAAATGTCAACAAAACAATCCCTTGTGAACTTTGTCATTAACTAGAAACTTTGACTGCATAAAATCTGTAGACTATATCTAAATAGAAAAATCATAGTGAATAAATTTGCATTCCCTCGAAAAAAAGTTGTGAAGCTGATTGTTAACTACAAATCTGGACTTCTGGACTCCAAAAGAATCTGCTTTGAACAAAATCTGTGCAGCGCGCAATTTTTAAAAAATTGTGAAGTTAACTGCTAAGAAGAAATCTTGACTGGAGAAAAATCTGTATTAAACAAAGCTTTCATCTTGTTGTAATTGAAAGTGCCTTTTTAGACTATTCTGCCATTTATAATTCCAGATTCAGGCCTCTAACCTCTTGTAAAGGTTTTCCCTGCCTGTGTAGGGGCATTACAATAGTTTAATTTTTGATGATTTTTAAGCCCGTGTAGACGTATTATTACAATAATATGAACTTTAAAGCAAAGACTTTGATGAATTCCAGACCTCACAATTTTTTTTCCCATAATTTGTGTTGTGTGTTTTTTCTTAGCTTTTCGTATTGCTGGCAAAACAAGAAGAAAAAGAGAAAAACAACCCTATAATTTATATCCAGTTTAATTCACTCTTTCAATAAATCAATAGAACATAAATTATCTTTATATGCATCAAGTGAAAATCCTCAATTTACAAAAACTTACTCGCAATCCAATTCCTTGGTTGGCATGAATTTAGCATTAATTCTAATGGTAAAAGAAAAGCCGGCAATTTTTCAGACTCTAATCTCTTATAAATGTTTTCCAAGCCTTTGTAGAGAGGTAATTCAATAGTTTGAACTTTGAAGTGAGGGTTTGATGGAATCAAGACCTTTGAGAAGGCTTTCAAGCAAAGTGGAAAAGAAGAATCCTGTTGTTGAAGAAATGAAGGCCACCCTGCTATGTTCAAGTCCCTATGTTTGTACCGTAGTAACCATTTAAATCACTTTACTAGCAAAGAAAAGGAATCCTCAGCTGTAACTGGATAACGAGACAATCAACACTAAACTTTCAAGGGCAATAGTGTAATAAACTGATTGTGGTAAGGTCGGATTTGGAGCAATGGGGGCACTGAAAAGGAGCAGCGGTGTCCCTATAAACAGTCTCCCACGATGGAAACACAGAGCCATTAAGCTGCATCATGCCCACATTTGAACAAATTGCCATACTTGGAATACCTTTTAACACAATCTAAAAGAACAAAATAGGACTCATCGCGATAATAAAATCCATTTTCAATAATTTTTTAAAACCCTCTTTGCACAGAACACAGAAACTCTAAACCCCTAATGAATGAATTGGGAGAAGGGTCAGACGAACTTGTTGTTTAATGGCATCATGAAAATATGCATTGGTTTTGGATACTGAAAACCAATGATATGTTCATAGAGAGGCCATAAGATAGAGCCATCCCAACAAAACCTGTACCAGTTTAAATCACTAGTAAGATCCTTTTTTATGTAGTAGTGTACAAAAACAACAGAGAATCTAGAACAAGCATATAAATCATCTTTTGTTCCAGATACCATACCACGATTGAAGGTGCCTGCTGGGAGTAGAACCATAGCAAGAGCAGATGAGCAAAGAACTATAGAACTTAACACCTCTAAATGTTGAATTAACCATTCATTTGTTGCAAAACTGTGGAAAAATGAACTTGAATTTTTGTCAAGCAGATTGAAAGCCCTGATTGTCATTGCTCATGATATGGACTTCGAAAGGAGGATTTGTAGCATGCAAGATTTTATTGAGTATGAGATGAGAATGGAATTAATTGCAGGTTTTGGGATCCAGGTACAATTTCTAATGACGGGGTTTGGTCATATGATTGGAGTTGTGGAAAAAATTCAGTGTTGGTTCTGCTGTTCACTTTCCAATCAGCACCCACAAGACTACGGTTTTTGGCATGCAGATGAGTTTGTACGCATTTCCAGTGAGTAGATAATTATAAAATGGTTGAGGACAGATTGTGGAGGAGATTTTCTCATTAGAGATGACTTTTCAACTACAATGCTCATGACTCCTATGTATTTAATGACATTTCTGATTGTTTGTTGTTGCCTTAGTTTTCTCACACTGTTTATGGTGACCTCAGTCTTGGGGCAGTTCACTTTTGAGCACTTGCATTCTTTAGTACAACCAGTTATGGGAGATTCTCTAGGCATAGCTCGATTATTAACCACTATCTCTTGGGAGAGTTTGGGACACTGCAATCTTTTTCATTGTCAATATTTCAGATAATGATTGGTTGATCACATTGAGATTGGTTATTTGGTGAATTTCGAGGTCTGTCCCTTGACAGTTAGAAATTCAAGTATTGGTGGTATGTTGGCAATAGTGGAGGCATTCCTTGGTTGGCAGATTGCAGAGTTGTAATAGTGATTGATCTTCATTTTTGTAATGTCATGTTGAGTGATACTTGGGTTTATGCTATATTGTTCAATGGTGTTCTTTCTATTGCCCAAGATTGTGATCGGCAGTGAGTTTGTTGATGTGGTCATTTTATAAGTTATCTTCTCAAGATTTCAGTTTTGGGTTTGATGAGTTTTTGTAATGGGGGTCCGAGAGCTGAGCATGCAATTTGAGTATGTTGGTTTCTTAATTATGATTAGAGAAGTGTTGTATATGTGTGGTGATTATGTTCCAAGTTTGATTTAGAACCTTGAGATCACTTTGATTAGTAGCTCAATAGTTGATAGGAAATAGTTGATAGGAATGTGTGAGCCTTTTCTTGGAATTCACTCCTAGGATTTTTTGGTCCTTTTGAAGAGCAGTTTCCTGGGGAGATGACTGAGTTTATGCAATACTTGGTTGCTCTTCTTGCTAGAGATTGGTAGGATGTCTCTAGTTTGGTCACCTTGGAGGACAACATCTACATTAATGGTGTTGCAGTTTCCCTAGGTTGACTTGGGACCCTGGGATGATTATTGGATTCAGTATGGATCAGTTAGTTGATTGTGGATTGCATTGGCATTGCTGGAGGACAAGTAATCTTTGGGAAGGGTGAAGTGTAATGTCACCTTTATGGTACAAGTTGTATGAGTTTGTTGTTAGCATATTTGACCATGGTCCTATTGATTAACATGACATTTATTGGACTTTGAGGCTAGTTGGCCCAGACATATTTTGTCTCAGGTCAATCTGAAATGTTTGGATGCAGTTTTGGCATACTTACTATTTATAGTAATTCCATTGGACCAGGTTGGTATCATTAATGCATCATAGATAATATCATGTTGATGGTAATTGTTAATATCGATTAGAGAGTTTAAATATACTTTGTGATTATTAAGTTATTTATCAATAAAGTAGAGTTATAAAGTAAAATTAAAATATTTAACTTTATTGATAAGGGTGTCTTAAGTTAGAGGGAAAGCTCTTTTAAGTGACATGGAGAAATATTAAATGAAAGCAATCAAGGGAAAATAGTACAACAAAATTCACAAAAACTAGCTAAAAAGCATTGGTGGGAAAATAACACAAAAAAAGCAATCGTAAGAAAATAAAGGAAAAAGCAAAATCGAAAAGAAAAGGCAAAGGCAAAAGTGATGTGCAAAAATGATTTTATTTATCCCTCACTGGTAAGATACGTGAATGAGCTGTTATGAGAGCATTATAAAAGATTTTGAAGATTTCACTTTCAAGTGGGTTAGATTGGATAAGAAATTTGTGAGACTATCTAGAGAGTTTATCTTCAAGGGCTTGAAGGATGAAATCCCTCTTTGCTCACAATCTATGCGCTATTGGAAGACACATTCTTGGGCTTCGATTGGGTTTGTAGTTAGGTAATACAACATATCTTAAAGGTCTTGAAGGACAAAATCCCTCTTTTCTGACATTCTCTACGCTATTGGAAGACACATTCAGGGGATTCAATTGGGTTTGTAGTGAGATAATACAACATACTCTATGGGTTCTTATCTACTGGTTGTATGGTTCGATTTCTATATCAGATTGTATAAAGAATGTTTGAAGATGAATTTGGGAGTGAGTTGCAGAAGTTTATTACCATGCTTTGGTTTAGGCTGGTTGTCCCAGATCAGTTGCTGCAACTGCATCAGTTTGGCCATACCATTTCATGCTGGCCATATTTTTACTGTTGAACATTGTGTCTGAGCGTTTGATGATCACACTTGCAGTTTGGAGAACAATCTCTACTATATCATGGATGTTGTATATGTGCTGGTGAAGTTCGGTTAGTATTGCAACAATTCTGAGCATTCTCTATTATGTATAGAAGACTTACCTGGTTTGCAATGATATTAATTTCTGATTTGTAATGCTTGAAACAAGTTTTATGAAGTCTGAATGAACTTATGTTCTATTAGCATGTAATCTTCTATGTTTTATTGCAGAAAAATGTTGTCTATTGTTTTTTTATTTTGAATGAATCTGAAAATCACCTAGCATGTAATAACAACAAAATATATACAGACTCACTTTAAAAGACTAGCCACTTACCTCAAGAATGTGGTAATAGACTCTTTTGTCATTGTTGAAGCTAATGGAGGAGCCTTTGTTGTAGGTTTGACTTCTTTCTCTTCTCCTGATGGCACTTCCCGCATCGAGGTAGAAATTGCTATAGTATTAGATGATCCATCAACTATGACCTACTGAGAGGTGTGAGAGCATTCCCTCAATATGTGATCATCAAATGATAACAACATAAGCTCAGAAAAAATTCAATGCCTTACCTTATTGAGAGATGATATACACATAGTTCGCAAAGATCCCTGCCAAGAGAATAAGAGAATTATCAATCATTAGAATACAAAAAGATTTTTAAAAGAAGTGCAAAAAAAAGTGTCAACTACAACACCTAGGACCACTAATTTCACCAACCATTTTCTATCAAAGTTCTTAAATTGTACTCAAGGATCAGACATTTTCATTTTTTTTGCTTCAATTTGTGTCAAAATGAATCAAGGGCCAACACCAAAACATTACATATGCTGATCTATACTAGGTGAGCAACCTTCCCGCATAACATATGGAATTGATTGGTTTAATATGTTGTCAAAATAGATAAATTTTTCATTTTAATTCTAAAAATAAATTTGTATGCTATAGTATTTCAATTTTATCAATCAAGCTTTCTTTCAACAATGTATATGGTGATTCCTATAAAATTAAAAATGACCTTATTTTTCTCAATTTTATATTAACCTAAATAGGTAATTTTTGTGTAGTTAATGAATGTTAATACAAGAATCAAATTAGCTAAAAATATCAACTCTTGAATTTTGAGTGTTCTATTGGATTAAGTATTATTTCAGTGGTGTTTAACTCCAACGAGGATATCATTTGTGAATAGTATTGTTGCTCCATTTAGAATGCGACATGTTAATAAATTTGACATGGAGATATAGGTCATTACAATGTGATACACAAATAAGGGAGGTGTGGAGTGCATCAGACCTGAAGTCTTACCAGACTGCCTTATTGTAGACACCACATACACTCATGTGGTGTACCCATACATGCAATAATGTCATAACAACAATAAAATACTTTTGTGGTCAAGGAGTTTAAGGCCTTGAACACCTATAAGAAGATACACAATAGTAGAAATGTGCATAGATAGATAAGGTATCTGGAAAATTGTGATGGCTCATGAATAAGATGATTTTCCTTAGAGATATAAGGGATAAGTCAGTGTCCAAGATGAATAATGGATATAGTATTCTTCACAAATAAAGATAGGTGGTAACATGCTAATCATACCAAGTAAGGAGATAATTTCCATGAGATAAAGTTAATCATTCTTTCATGGAGAAGATTCAAGGGGATGACATGAATACAATCTAAGCATCCTAATCAAATATCAGCATATTGGAGAAGATCAACCATCATGTATTAAGCATTCACATGAGATTACTTCAATTCATTAGGTATATGAAAGATTAAGATGCATTATAGAAAGACATACCAAAGATCTTCTAATGAAGAACAATGATACAAGCATCTTCCCTACCATTTTCCAGTCTCATGTCATGGATTGGCAGGACTAGAGAAAGTTTGATAATCACACATTGATCAGATTAGTCATGACCGATGATGTAAATAGATTGACTATTAAAGAGTTATGACATTGATTGAGATTAAAAGCATTATGCCATGTTAGGAAGATTGATTGACCAACGCTAGTATATGGAGAGAAACAATAACATCAAGACAAGTATCAATTCAACATATTGACAAAAATCAAAAGATGATAGTAAGAAGGACATGAAGATGGCTTAAAATATGATTATTAACCAACTAATCATCATTAAAATTCCTTCATTCAAAACAAAATAGAGGAAAAATGAAATGATGCCCAAAACTAAAAATGAAGTAAAATTGCAAAAGCACAAAATAAACTCATCCTAGCACTCATTAGTTGAGTTCAACAATAACTAATCTTCTTGCATACTATGTTCAATTCCTTGTCAAGTTGGAATGTGGCAAGGGATTGAGGCCTACCCAACTTTTGTCAATACAAAAATGCAACCCCTTCCCAACCATAACATGGTCAAGCCCTCTAGAACTAAAACAAAAAGAGAAGGAAAAGGAAACCCTACCTTATCATTCGCACTGCCAAATGGTCCAAACTTGTTGTGTTCCTTGTCATATTGCTTGGCATCATTTTTTACATCCTCCAGCAGAAGTTGCACCTGTACTAGCATAAAATAGTTGGTCCTATTGTGGGAAGTGTGAGTCCCCAATATCATTTTCTGAATGCAATAATCTTTGTTTAGAAGCCACTGCACCGTAAGTGAAGGTCATTTTAGGGCGTGTGCGATCACCGGATAATATAAGAATTACATGTTTTTCTTCCAATTGTGTACTCGTTCCCCCTGAGATTCATCTTTGTCTTTCACCATTATGAAGGAGAGATGAGAAAATAGTCTGATTTTGTTCTACCCGCCAAATGAGGAGGAAGAGGTCTATGATTTTTTGTTTTAATGCGTACAAATATATTTGTAATATTTGGTGTTTTATTTCAAAATATTAAGACAAGGTTTGTGATTGTCATTTATAATAAAAACTTCAAAGTCTTATGGAGGTAAATATTTTATTTTTTAAATTGTCAAGTTCCAAATTTAAGGAACAAAAGAGGTCCAACCTCTTATTCATATTTATAGGATATGTAAAGATTTAATTTGGAGCCTAAGGAAGTTGTGTTATAGAGGTAAAATGTCATAGTTCTTAAGATAATGTAAACTAGGAATTGTATTTAGGTATGCAATGTAATGTTAAATGGGTAGTGAAGGTTAATTAGTATGACATTTAGTAAATGTTGTTATTAAATATATTTTATAAAAAATAACATTTATATTTATTTAATATAGTTTTAACTATTAGTATAAATTAATAATTCTTCTAATTATGAATATTGAAATAAATAATTGAGAATTTAAGTACATAATATAAATGGAAGAGAATTAAATTAAGCAAAAATTTATCAATCTATTATTTATTGATGTACCTCTTAGAGGAAAACTACATCAGTTTGCAATATTGATCAAAGAATCCAAAATGGTAAAAAAATATCCTAAGTCATTTAACAAAGTGTCATGTATCTGAGAAGATGCAATGTGAAACCACAATTAGTATGAGAAAGAGAAGGTCTGAGGGTCGTCAATGAGTTCAAGAAAATAAAATAAACCTAATACATTAATAAATAAACCTTAGAAAAATTGAAGAGAGAAAATACAAATGACTAATTATCCAGTCACTTATTTAGTCATTCATTTGGTAGTGTATGTAATCACTTGTGTTTAAATGAATAATTATTAGTGAATAATTATCTAGTAACTTATTTAGTCATTTATTTGGTAGTTTATTTAGTCACTTCTATTTGGTTGATCTTCTAATTTTACCTAGAGATCAAATTAGTCACTTATTTAGTCACCTATACCTATAAAATATGAAGAAATAGTGGAATGTGATCAGTTTTAGTCACATGACTAAACATTTTAGTGGTGTGACTAAACCTTTTAGTCACATAGTCATATATTTGCCAAAATGCACTAGTGCAATGAGTAAGGTTCATTTACTTTTCCAACTTTATTTCCCCAAGTCTTAAAGGTAGTCACAAAGCAAACACATTCTATTTTTTGGATTTCTAATTGTTATTCTTTTTTATTTAGTCTAATGAAGTAGAGCTAATACTCATGATGGTAAAATCCTAAGTTCAAATCTTCCATGAGGTAGCATATGTATGTCTTGTTCGTAGAACTAATTAGCATGGAGTATGAGGTAGTGTCATATGCTATATGTATATTGTTAGAAAGTAAAGTTCACCAAGATAAATGAGACGGGGGGAGGGGGTGAATTAGTCATGCAATTAAAACAACTCTTAGTATCCTTATTAATTTTGAAACATGTAAACAATATATGCAACAACCTTTGAAGGATAACCATACACAATAACACCAGATCTATTAACTAGGGAAATGTTTGATCAAAGGGAAAACCCCAGTGGGGATGGTACCCGCAAGACGATGTACTAATATAAAAGTTTCTTGTGAAAGGATGGACCCTATTAGGAGTCAATGAAATACATTCAATACATATGACTCCTTGTTAGAAACTTTGAATCCCTGTTAGAAGATTCCAATATTGTTAGGATTGTGCCAACCTTGTTAGGAGTTGTGCCAACCCTATTAAGCATTGAAAGGAAGACAGATGGACCCATTGTCCAAACAATTTTAGTACTAACATCACTGACTAATACAATTGTACATCAACAACTATTCAACAACAACTTCTTTTTCTAAATATAGTTTTCTATAAACTCATCATGCCTCAACTGCACTAATCCCTTATCTGATCCAAAATATATTTGCATGGAAGTTCACACAATACATAACATAGATATGATCACATATCACACTTTAGATCCAAGGAAATGACATTTCCTTTATACCAAGTCCTAAAACGAATTATTGAGTCAACCTTACTCATCTCCCCATTTTAATGATTCCCACCTCCATGAATAGTCATTAAATAATGTAAAGTGTGTGTAGTACTTGTCTACCCAAAGCCTTTCATGTGATTTTTTTGTATCCATTTGTTACTCATGTCTCTATTAGTTATGTTTTTATGGGAATTGTTTACTTGATAATTGAGGGGAAATCCATTAGATCCCCTACATTTTTTTGTAAACAATGTAATTCTACTTTGTAGTAGTTAAAATTACGATTTATTTTTTTAATAAATTATATACATTTAATATTAATTATATTTCAAAAAATAAATTAAATAAGAAATAAATTATCATAAACAAGTGCCATGTAGCTCGTGATAAGTACTTACCATTGTAGTATTGTGATAATAGCTCATCTTATGTAATTGATTAATATATATTATTAAATAATGTGTGTATTTGTTTGAAGATAAATGAGTACTACCATTCACACCTTTAATGTGATACTCAACTAGGAAAATAAATTGATCAATTTTTACATTTATTTGCATAGTTTGTGAAATAAATTGGTAGACCATTTATTGAGTGATGATTTTTGTCTAATGAAAGGTCTCAATGGAGAACTAAATAGCTTTAAATTAAATATTGATCAAATTATAAAGATCCAAACATGACAAAAACTAAAACACTAAATTAGAAAGATAGTCAATCTTTATCATTGAGTGAGTGAGAGAGAGGGACGAGGGGGTATATAGAGATATAAAATATTAAAAAAAGAGAGGGAGAGATGAGGAGGGGATGAGAGAGGAAGAGATAGAGAGATAAAATGGAGACAAAAAGTGATACATAGAAGTACAAGAAGAAATAAATATAGGGATATAAATAGATGGAGAGATAAGGAGACATAAGTGAAGGTAAAGAGACGAAGGGATATATATATAGAGATATAGGAAGAGGTAAAGGGAGAGAGAAAGTGATATATATGTGTGTGTGTGTGTGTGTGTGTGTGTGTGTGTGTGTGTGTGTGTGTGTGTGTGTGTGTGTGTGTGTATGTATATATGTATATGTATGTATATATACGTATATATATATATACATACATATATATATATACATATATATACATACATATATACATATATATACATATATATATATATATATATATACATATATATGTATATATATATATATGTATATATATATATATGTATGTATATATATATGTATGTATATATATGTATATATATATGTATGTATATATATGTATATACATATATATATGTATATATACATACATATATATATATATATATATATATATATATATATGTATGTATGTATGTATGTATATGTATGTATGTATGTATGTTGATATAGTAGGGGAGATATAAAGATAGAATTAGAGATCAAGATAGAGAAAGAGAGAAGATGGGAGAATGCAAAAAGAATAATAGAGATGGGTATAGAGATAGATATAAATATTTGGGGAGAACGATAGGGAGATAACAAGATAGATATATATATATATATATATATATGGCTAGAGGTATAAAAATATATAGACATGGATGGTGAGATCAAAGTATAAGGAGAAATAAAGAGATAAAGATAAGGAGAAGATAATTTTAGAGATGACTAGTGAGAATAATATATTTGTGTGTTTGTATGGAGAGATAGAGAAAGGAAGGGAGATAAATGGATAGAGAAGAGGGGGGAGAGAGTAGAAGATGAGGAAGAGGGAGAGATAGATCTACACAATATAAATTACTATAAATATTGTTTTATTCCTTTTCAAAAAGGGTATATATTTATTCAATTAAATTAAAAGATACAAAGCATAAGCCTCAGACCAACTGAGATAGAACAAGAAAATAAAAGGTTCCCAAAAAATAACCACCAAATCCAACACAAACTCTACATACACTTGTTCTCCAATATTAACCTCTTGGAAGTCTCAAGGTAATCATGAGGTAAACCATTCACCTCATCAATATCCCAACCAATAATTCTTTTAAGCCAACTTGGCCAAGAAATCCACAAGTCTATTCCACTCTCTAAGGTATCAAACTTGAAATTTATCAAACTATTAAAATGAATAATTTCTAACTAACATCATCCATAAATAATATTCATTCAACATATCCATAATGATTTGAGATATTAACTCACAAGCAATCCTCCTACATCCTAGATAAAAGCCTTAATTTTCAATAATATTAACAATAGGAGCCTTGGTGTAGGATCACCTAAAGTACAAGAACATGAGAAAGTTAAGATTCCTTATTTGAGATATTTAAATCCATTTGAGTCATTTAAAGTCAATTATATTATGTATTGATTTATTTTGAATTCATTTGTAAAGGTGTTGATAAGAAATGTAAGTTTGTGCACAATATTGCTTAAATTGTCAAATAGGTTATGTTTAGGTTTACAAGGTCAAATTTGTGTAAAAAACCCATGGAAGGGTGAAAGAATTATAAAAGGTCTTAAATGTTCCATTTGGATATGTATAAAGAGGTTTGAAAAAGTTTTGAAGTCATTTTGTCAAAAATGTAAAAGTTGCATAAAAAGTTGTAAAATGCAACATTGAGAAAGTTGCTAACAATATAAAAATGATGTAAAAATGTATATGGTTGGTCTTGGGAGTAGTTAGGAAGTTTTCTAACTGTTAAATGGATATAAATACCATTTTATGGTTGAACCAAATGAGATTTGAGAAGATGAAATATTTTGATACGTTTTTGGTGTATTTTATTGTTGTTGTTTTGATTGGTTTTTTTGTTTTAGTGTTGTTTCTAGGAATTGTACGGCCTTGTACAGCATGGAAACCATGTAATATAGTAATGGATAGATAGAATGATGAATCCTTCTTCTCATTCTTTTAGTTTGGTTCAATTTTATAAAGAAATGAATAAGTTATGAGCATTTTGGTGAAAATGGGTATTTGCAGATTTGAGATTCCCTAAATACAGTCATGTTGCAACATTTGGTACAAACACATCTTGGAGACTCAAGACCTCTAATAATATTCATTGGAAATATATGTGAATTATCCTTCATTTTATTTTGGTTTAAGTTGGTTTTATGCAGATTTGTGATAGTTATGAGTATTTGAGTGAAAACTAGTTTTTAAATGACTTCAATGGTGTTAAAGGCAAAGATTTGTGATTATACATTGATTTATGTATTGAAAAAATTAATGGCTTACAGATTTGGAAACTAGACTCAAAAATGGATGGTTTTGAATTTTTTTGGGGTTATTTGAATTTGTTTTGTGAAATATATATAATGTCATAGGCAGGGTTACTAGTTTTACTTCTGATTTATGATAGAGAAAATGGGTCTTGGTGAAGACAACATAACTTGTAATTGGTTTATTTTATGGGTATCATCTTTGGATATATTTTATTATTCCTAATTTGGAACAATTCCACCAAAGGGTTTTTCAAGAAGATGTCTAGAACCAAAGTTATGAACAATGGAATCAAATATAGAAATCAAGATATCTAAACGAGAAAGGTTGATGTTTTAGTGTTAAAAAATGCTTTGTTTTTCCTCATGAGATGCCTCTAATTAATGAAATTATTTAATGGATTTTGAAGGGATCAGAATGTATCCCATTGATTGGTTGATTTGTAAGATGCTCTACATCAAGCCTCCATCAAATTATTAAAGTGGCATCCTTTGTAAATAAAGAAGGAAAAATACCTCTATCATTTCCATTATTTAAGACACCATATGAAGGAGGACTCCAACTTCCATTTCTACAAACCCTCTACTTACTTTGAAGAGGCATTTTTTCCATAGTGCAACCCTATTTACTATAACCCAAACTCAAATTCTTCACAATACAATCACTAAGATACACATTTTCATATCACACTTTGCATAAATAGTCTCTTGGAGCCTACTAACTATCTTCTATGACAACTAAGGACTCTCCAATTTGGTATCACTAAAAGCCCTATGATCATTTCTAACTAAAGATTCCAAATTATGAGAGAAAACCTAACAACAAAAAACAACTTGTAAAAAATGTCTTTTTTAGAGGTCTTCCCATGCTCTCAAAATTCAACCAAGGGGTAGTGTGAATATAAGCATGTTTTCATGTCATCCACTACCTATATCTCTCTAGAGAAAGGGCATTGAGAAAACACATGAGAGTCTCATTCTTCACTAATCACCCAAATAATATAGATGTAGGGGCCCTAAAATTCATACCTTTGAAGGTTCTCCCAAGTAATGCATTTCCTTTGAACAATTAGCCATAAGAAAGAATTACATTTAGGACAAGAATAACTATTCCAAACCTTCTTCCACCAGTTCACACCATCTAGACCTTGTGTTTACTCATCTAATAAAGCATTCCTTGTAATAATTATAAATTTACTTTCTGAGTTGGAACCCCAAGCCAAAACATCTCTATCTTTAAGGGAACTACATAGTCTCTCTCCAAGGCTTTAGCCAACTCAATACAATCCTCATCCAAACCACCTAAGGGACACTATTCATGTGGATCTTTCTATGAGCCTTCTTAGACTAACCGTGATTTTTTATGGTTTTAAAAGTTCCCTTATTGACCCAACCAATATTAGAAAAATTATCACAAAGTGAATGAAGTTAAGGGCATATAGAAAGAATAGGATGATGACCATCTCAGGAGTCTTACCAAAAAAGAGAATGAGAACCCTTATTAAAAATCTAGAATACACCTTCCTTAATAAGTTGTGCACCTTTCTTAAGAGTCACCAAGATCATCCTTTTCCTATCAAAACAAGTCAAGGAACACTATGTCTATTAACATTAGGAAAATAGTTATTGTTGGAAATGTAAGAGGAGTAATAGAGAGGGGATGGGTGAATTAGTTACCACAAAAATAAATCCTTGTCCCTTAGATGTCTATACAATCTCCCACTTATCATACAATATTGAATATCTCGGTTAACACTAGAATATAATTGATGCTCGGTTAACAAAGCAATCTTAAGATGTATTAATATGTTTTATCCTTTAGTGACTTAGTTGCAGTCATATATAGCATAAGTAAATAACATGAACACAAATGACACCAAGATTTAATGTGGAAACCCAATTTGGGAAAAACCACCTTGCAACTAGGCATAATAATTTTCACTCTTCTGAAGTGAGCCCTATTAGGAGCCAACCTTGTTAAAGGTTACAAAACATACTATTAAGTATGACCTTGTTAGAGGATTTAGTTCACCCTATTAGGAGTGGTCTGGTTAGAGGTCTTCAAACACTTCAATCTAGAAATGTCACCTTGTTAGAGGATTTACAAAATCATTGTTAAGTCAACTCTCTTAAAAGGTTTCTTTATTGTTACAATGGTTAGAAAGAAACAACAATTTGACTGAATTTAAAAAACAACTTTCTTTTTTGATTCAAATCTTTGTTCTGGCTTGACCTTTAGATCCTTCCTAATTAGATGTTTCTTTGCAGCTTAACTTGTACACTTTCCTGCTCTGCCTTGCCTTCACTCACATATCCATCTCTTTCATATTCATCTTGATACCCAACTTGCCCTCACAATTTGACCTTCTTTATATATCATAAGATAGAAAAATCTGGCTTGTAAACCCTTTCAAAACATCAATAAACATCCAAATAGTCAGCCTCAACTAATAAAACATTTTATAATTTCAATCTGCTATCACTTGGTCAATAGTAGAACTGAACACTCGGTTGACACTGTGACTTCTTCATTGCTCGACCACTCAGTCAATACTACAAGTAGAAATCCTTTCAGTAACCATATGCTCAATTAATACTAGAAAGTCTTCATTACTCAACTGCTCGGTCAATACTAAGACATACAAGGTTAATATTGCAAACTCTATATTGTTCGATTAATACTAAAATTCGTCTAAACATCAATGACAATATACAATTGAATAATTGACTCCAACAACTGTGGGTAAGAATCTTGGCTCGATTGTGGTCTTCATAGGTACACAACCTTCAATACAACTTGGTCATCAAGGCTTTTCCAACTACACTAATAGACCAAAGACTAAGGTCCCTCGTATGCTTTGATCTACATACCAATTCCCAATTGACTAAGCACCACTTAAAAGAAAGAAGATTTTCCTACTAAAAAAAATGCCAAGAAAGAGAATCAAAATTCTTAACAAAGTTAGATAGAGGGACCTACACAAAATACCTCTAAATAAGGAGATCTTGCACCACAGCCTTTAGGAGAATCAATATCCTAGTAGAAGAAATCCATCTAAGAGTCCAATGGACAATGTTACTCTGAAGCTTATCCAAATCTACCAAGATTCTCCACATTGAGATACCTATTAAGTTTCAGGATTTGCACCCCACTAAACTGGCAATGTTCAGTAATCCTTACTTAACATGGGAGTCATTTCATTACGTGAGACTAGATAATGAAATGAAACCTCCGGATTCTAGGCCGGCTCCTATTATATCTTTCAGTGAAACACTCTAAAACTTAATGAAAACTTAGAGGGAAAAGATAAGAAAGTGTAGAAAATAAACCTAAACCCTAAAACTTAAACTAAGAAAAGAGGTGATACACCAGAAGTTACTATGAAGACGTAACACACATGTAATAAAGAGGATTATAGTTCTATGAAATACAGATGAAGCACATTTTCCTATAAAGGCTTGCACAAGTGATTTATGATAAGGTTTCAAAACTGAAACTACAAAAGAGGATAAATTATTATCTCACTTTGACTAATTTCACCTATAACACATATCATAACTTGCAAGTAGACTTACTTTTCCACAAAAAGGTGTTGGAATGAGACAGAAAACAAGGAATAATGTAAACATTCACAGGTTAACTTATCAAATCGTTCAAAACACACACAAAATTTGTAGAAAGGAAAAAGAACTTGCCAGTTTACTTCATAAGGCATAATCACACTACTGTCACTAGCATTATTTCTTCAAAATGTTGAATTACAGACTCTGTAACAAAGCTCAGGACTCCAAAGATGTCTCAAAACTCAGTCATCACAATCAGAACCCCCCAAATTGAGTTAGAAAACTCATTAAGTACAATTTCCTACCTCCTTGGGTTGAATGTAGAAGGATAGCATAAAAAAAAGGACTCAATAACTCACAAAATTAAGTCCTACCCCTGAGAAAACTCCACTGCCTCATAATGAATCCAATAACTCACTCAGAACTGCCCTAAAAATGCTCCAACAATCAATAAATACCCTTCAATTGTCAAAAAGACACCTCACCTTCATAGACCTGGTCACATTTTGACTTTTCAACTCCTTATTTCCCCAAATCTGAAAATGGTCTTCATCATTTGAATTTAAATTTGCACAAATTAATAATAATTAATTAATTTATAATGACATCAGGGTGAACCCACAATAATGGGTTCCACTTTAGTGGGACGAACAAAAATGAAAAAAAAAATTCAAAATGAGAAATTGAGTTTACCATATGTTCACGCGAACACACTTACTGTGTTCACGCGAACTTTTTTTTTAATCATGTTCGCGCGAACATATTTCGTATGTTCGCGCGAACATATGTGATATATATGTTCATGCAAACATGATTTGCATGTTCGCGCGCACATAGGTTCACGCGAACATGGTAAACGTGTTCACGCAAACGCCATGTTCGCACGAACATGCAAAATCACAAAAAATTTAACCTTTTTTTCTTTTTTTTGCTCTTTTGACTGCCATAATTGTAGGAGAATGATCTCCTACTGTAAAATTAAAAATGTCAAAATGTGCTTCTCGGAGCAAGCTTTCCAACGACTATAATTTTATTACATAATTTAATCATTAAGACTTTCAAATATGAGTTTAACTCATTATAGGTTCATTACCGATTGAACATCAACCAACTTTGACACCTCGGGAAAATTAGTAAATTAGGTCAAAAAAAATTTGAAAAATATGGAGGCACTGGCTTATTGAGATACTTTTCTATTCAAAAATAAATAAAAATGGTTTATGATAAATTGACTTCAAATTATCTGTGTCAAACGGAACGTATGTCTGAATTATGGTTCATGTCACTTCAAAACTTCATAAACTATACAATATTCAACAAAATTAAATCAAACCAAATGCAAACACTGGATATTGATGCTACAAATCCAACGCAGAAAGAATTACCTCATTATCATTTCTAGAAAAAAAGTTATGTGTGTCAAACGGACTGTCACTTTTTAAAATATTGAATTTTATTATGTACCACTTTTTGGAGGAGATAAAAAAATTTGACATAAATAAAAAAAAAAAATTAGATTAAAAAATATGGTTACAAAGTAGGAACAAAGTACTCAAAATCACTAGTTTATGTCATCTTGAAATTATTTATAGTTTTGGAGATATAGTCACTTGAACGTGACGTTTGTTGCAAAAATATTGATTTCAGAGTCAAAATTGGTCAAAAAGTGGAACCCATTATTGTGGGATCACCCATCAACTAATTATTATTATTTACAATGTTTGCAAATTCAAAAAAAATAATAATAATAAATAAACTCATTAATATTAAGTAAAATAATAATATATCATTTAAGCTTCAAGTGATATATTCTTATATTACTTAATATTAAGTAAAGTAACAAATAATATTACATGAGTTTATGAATATTGGTATGGGTTAATAAAACCCGATATAGTCCACTTCCATCAGATTCCAAATGTTACGAATTGTGACTTGGGGCTGCGGCTAGGGTTTCAAAACTATTATACCATAAAGACATATCCATTCTTTGCATTTGCACTTTGGAATAGGAGAAGAGCTACAACTAGGGTTCTATACATGTCGCCTTGGTGATTTGTCGTTGGAGTTTGCTGGCATTTGTTGCTGCTGCATCTTCTCTTAATGCTTCATTGTCATTTGAAGATAATGACCTGGAGTATTTGTTGCATCCACAGAGAGGTATAACAAAATGTTTCTCTCTTCCTTGATATCAGATCTGTACATACTTTGTTTGCCGCATAGCACCATTGTGATTGCCGTAAATGGATTTTCATCTCTTAACTCATCACAGCGACAGGGAATTTTGTTTTGTTTTTTCTTTTAGATACTTTGCTTGGAACTATCTTGCAAATCTATGTTGCCTTCACTTGTTGCTCTTGAATCGAGCTCTTTACTCATCAATTATTTTTCTGAAAGTGGTGGGGACAAATGAAGAGGTAAATGGCACAAACTAATTATGCTTGAATGAGCCCTCAGACATGTTGAGAAATGTAGATGATCCAACGGTTGATTCCATATCCATAGCTAGAACCTCTTTGCATATCTTCTCATTCTTGCTATTGCCTATTGTTATTCTTGTCATTTTCAAAATTTGTTCCCTCCAATGTTAAAAAAAGAGAGGCACTATTAAAACCCATTACCAATTTTTCTTGTTCATTGCTGCCTGCAAGTAGAGGTGCAAATCTGCAAAAAAAATTTATTTGTTGGAAACATTTTGTTGCTGTATAATGGCTTAACTCAATGACATTTTTTATTATCTTCATTTAATTTCGGCTCAAGCTGAAAATAATGTTGTTTCCATGGGCAATATCTCTTTAGTAATATTATCTCTCCATTTGGATCAATGTCATTCTGCAACTTCATATAGTCTGCAACTATTGAGTGTCCAAGTAACCAAGATTTGGCATAATGGTGCAACATATCCAAAGTCTTTACCAGCAACCATCATAGCACAATGACAAAAGTGGTCCTCCTTCTCAGCTGTATTTTCCTTCATCTAATCAGGGTTGATACATGAAACCTTTGCTGACAAATATGTATCACTGATATACCTAGCTGGCTTTTAGTGCCATACTGATTGATGCCATTGTCAACAACGTCAATTTCCTCCATAAAACCTTTGTATGAAGCAAGATAAACACTCTCAACATCCAAATGATCTGGACTTAACCCAAGTTCTTTAGCTACTATCTCCCTTTCATAATGCTTATAAACAAGGCCTGTTGAACTCAATTTTGTTTTAAAACCATGTCCAAAATCATGATTAAACCCTTTTCTAATGGTGATCATATCAGTCCTTCTCTTGATTATAAACATCACTCACATCCAATACTGCATCTAAAGTATCCACTACTCTTCCTTGTCTCTTGATGTAGTCTGTGACAGCTTTTCCGAAGGCAAAGATCTGGTTGACACAGTCCTTGATTACCATGTTACAATTCCTCCTCCACTGTGGGTACTTGTTGATAGGCTGTATCTACTACATATATAGATTCCAGTTACATTTTGTATTATTTGAAACTGAATTCACTGCTGTTACATACCGATTTCTCTGAAAATGTAATTTATATCTCTGTGTCAACTGTTGTCTTCATCAAAGGAAACAATCATGTCCATGCTTTTCTGCAGTAAGCTATACATTTCAATGCTATCAATCATTAATTCTTTTGTTGTAATCTTTTGTACCCTATGGCATATTATTTACGAGGTTTGAGCATGGGCTCGTGACACCCATAAATAATTTTTATCTCTTTCAACTTTCTTGTCTTTCATAATGAGATGCATCAACAGATAAAGTATGTAGTTGTAGAGATAGGTAGTCATTGCTTAGATCCTTCGGGATCTAACATCAGTTGCTTCCATGTTTTTTGTAGATGCTGGATATCATGGAGCTCGGAGCTGGATGAGAGTGCCAGAAAAGAGGGTTTATAACCAATCAAAGCAATAGGCAATGACTAGTTATCTCTACTTCTCTTTTCTTTCATTCATATGTATCTGTTTATATATTTCCTTATGAAAGAAATTTAATACAGTGAGCTATACTCACGGCTTGTGTGAGAATTTTTCCTGTTCAGTATATCATTTCATTTCGTTGTTTGAAAACATCAATTTATAATTGAAAGTAAATAAATACAAAGACATTTCTATTGTTTGAATGAAATGAAAAGCACTTTTGTATTTTCACTGCATGTATATTTAAAATTTTACACGTGTGCAAAATTTTAGTAACAATACCAAGGTACATAAGAGCAAAACAATAAAATACATAATATAGTAATAATCATTAAACAAGATAAAAGTTAGAAACTAAAAAGAAATACAATATGATTACATTTTATTTAAATAATAAAAAAACTCAAAAACTATACTATATGGTAACTACTAAAAAATAGATATTATAAAGTTAATCAATAAAAATTACCATTATAATATATGGTAACTACTAAAAAATAGATATTATAAAGTTAATCAATAAAAATTACCATTATAAGTATTATAATGTAGCAAAAAGATTAAAATAATTGTTTTAATACAAAAAGCAAGAATTTGTAATTAAAAATTCAAAAGAAATAGTAACAATAGGTGAGTTATTTCAATTTGATTTGCCAAATGAATGATTGTTATTATTTATTATTTATTTTGTTATTTTCCTTCCTTAGATCCAAAACCTAATTTGTCAACTCAAAAGATTGAAAAAATGTAGCTTTGAATATGCTTTGGAAGAGTGAAATTCCAATAGTCAAGTTTCTAGATCAAAACTTTTAATTCTAATTGTGATTTGGGTGCATGAAAATATACAATTTTTACTTCTAGTCAAATTATTTAACGTGGATGAAGAATCTGATCATGTTTGGGAAGAACGAAAGTATGGGAGATATATTTCTAGACTAGTAATTTTAATCGTAATTGTGATTTGAGTGCATGAAAATCTATAATTTTTACTTCTAGTTGAAAGTTTGAACTTGGATGGAGAATCTAATTTTGTTTGGGAAGAATGGAAGTGTGGGAGATGTATTTTCAGGCCAGGAATTTTAATTGTAGTCATGCTTTTGACTTAAAATTTGTATTTATTTAAAAAGGACTTTGACTAAATTAAATCAATTTATAAAATTTCAATTAAATTTTCTAGTTAGGTAAATTTAACTTTAACTATGCATTGGAAGACTTAGAATTTGAAATTTATAATTCCAACTTAAGAGTTTTTATTAAATATATGTGATTTTCCTTCGTTGCTTAATCTCTACAAATATCTCATTGACGTTAATAGTCTAGAGATGTGAACTTTGATGTGACCTTAGAGAATATAGTAATTTAATTGTCATTGTGTATTGGAACCTTGAGAACTAAGATTAATTTTTCTACATTGATATTTTCATTATAATTGTGCTTTGGAAGAGTGAAAGTCTACTATTCATATTTTTAGCTTGAGATTATCAACTATTATAATACTTTAAAAGAGGGAATAAATATACTTTAAGAGGTAAAGTCTAAAAAATTGTATTTGCAAAATGACAAAGTAGAAGAGTAAAGCTTGAAAACTTTACTCCAAAATATAATAGTTGATAGGCCTATTTAAGCCTAGTTACAAAATTTGAAAGTTTAAAATAAAGTTGAATTAAGAACTACAAATTTAAAATGATGGTATAATCCCCACTTTCAATCCCAAACCTTTTGAACCATCTAATTCCATCTTGTAAGTTCAAAGAATACTTGAAAATGGGAAACTTGGTATTTCGATCAATTTCTTGGCATGACTAACCCTAGCCAAAAACATTGACTTAAGTCACCCGTAAAAATCTTTGAAAACCATCCAACATAAATAAAAGCTAATTATCATCTCTTTGTCTAATGGTATGTTTTGACATAGTGCTCAAAACAAAGAAAATGACAAAAGCCAAAAATATAATCTACAACAAGCCAACAATTTAATAGAATGAAAAACTTGATTAATACAAAGACCATCAAACAAGGAAGATTGCTAGTAAAAATGGACAAACAACCTTTAGGCACCAATTTTTTTGAAAAAACTCATGTCTAACTCCCTTTGGTAACAATCTTATTGCTCAAAGTTTTTGGCTAATCAATTTTTTGAAAATTATTTTTGTTAAATAATTGCATTTCAACATTAAATAAAAAAATGTTTTTCAAAGATAGAAATTTTTTCGACATCTAATTTGTTAAAAAAAAATTCATTAATAATAAGTTAGACACAATCCTTAAGGTAAACTAAATATAACTATATATTTAATTCAGAATTTAGAATTAATAATAATAAATGTATAAATTTAAGTTCGCTATTAATTTATTGAATAATGCAATTTATCGAATAACACAATATATTAAAAAATTACAAGATTAAAAATAAATGACGAGAAACAAGTGAACTACAGAGTAGAAATTGAACTCAATCCAACAGTATTTCACTAATCCTAATAAGATAAAAAAGTAGATCCCTCTAGAAAAATTAGAGAAGGGGAAATGAGGTTTTGTCTTGGTGAACAACCATAGATCTTTTGATCCTATGATTTTATGTGCAAATAGCTTTGAAGCTCTCACTTGGCTTCATGATCAACGAGTGAGGGAAATCAAAAGAAAGCAAAAACCTAAAATCCCTCAAGCTAGAATTTTACCAACATTGATAAAAAATGATCCAAAGATTTTAACCCCAATCAAACCCCTTGGGACCCAAGCAGAGGCGATAGAGTTGGAATTTGGTTGGAAAACTATATACAATCAGATAATACCTAAAAACACAGTAATCCCTAAGCCCAAAGGCTTGAATCTTAGGAAGCATCTCACAAAACCCTTGGCAACACTTGGGGTGGGAATATCTTTAGAACTTTGAAGGCATGGGTCAAGGAAAGTACAATACTTCACAAAAATGAAATATTTTATTTCCTTAATGAAAAAAGTAACAATCACCCCCCTAGTCTTGTGCGGAACAACTTTAGTAGAGCAAGGGAATGACTATAAGTAGATTTCCCAAAGCCTTCTCTCTTCTAATCCTCGAGCAACAAATCTTAACCCAAATTAGACCCCCTTAGTCTTGTGTAAAATGACTTTAGTAGAGCAAGGGAAGGACTATAAGAAGATTTCCCAAAACCTCCTCTCTTCTAATCCTCCGACAATAGATCTTATCCCAAATTAGAGTCCTCACCCCCTAAACTATCCATTCTATCTAAAGTGAATAGTATTCCCCTAGGTTTAAAGACCTCCACTGATTTGTCTTCTCTTTTTAGTCAACTACCACCTATTCAAAACAAGCCCACCTTATCAAAACGAGGGCCTTATATTCTGTCACATAGAAACCTTCTACTTGGATGTCCAACTAGATTAGGAAACATTCTCATCTATTAGGGAAACTAGAGAAAGTTGAATTATTAGTAAATCCCTTGGGAAATAATCCAAACATCTACAACCCATGAATTTCTTTAAGAAATAAAAAAATGTATTCTCCCCATCGAGAGCCATGCTTCAAAAACATTCAAATTATTAGCAATGAATTTAGCGATTACAAATGGATGGAGTGTCAAGAGGTAGGGATCTATGGTTATTGGAATGGCCTAGAAGGAGAAATTCCCAATTTGGTTAAGTGGCTTCAAGAATTTTGTGGCCAACAAGTAAATATATCTATCCATTCTAATAGATTAATCTACTTATATTATAAAAAATATTGTACTAGGAATGAGTTTATTGTAGCTTCTTATTTCTTTTTTAAAGAACACTCTCTAAAATTCATTCAATGGAAGCCAGATTTCAATGAACAACTGGCAAGAACATTTAAAACTCCAACCTGGATAATTTGTAAAACCTTGCTCCTTGAGCTATACCGGATCCAAGTCCTTAAATAAATAGGTAATGATATAGGATGATAGGATTTGAAGTAGGAAATAACATTACAAATGATGTCAAATTCCTTTTAAACTTTTAAATTGGCCTTAATGAAATTAATAAAAAGATAATCACAAATAGATCCATTTATAACCTATCCTTTCATATGTATGAAGATAAGATCAAGATAATTCTTAGAGAAGAATCATCTACATCACCAAAATATATAAAAAGAACATCAAACCTCAAGGAAACATTTGGAATGGATCAAGCAAGAGATACTCCTCTATTGAAGTCAATAGTGGTATCAAAGCAGATTAATAACACACCAAATACCTCAAGTATGATGGAGTCTAAGGAAAATAGTAAGGAAGAAAGAGAGGAAGATGAAATTATAGAATCATAAAACTTGGAGAGAATCACAAATTCACTAGCATACAGAGAAGAAGGTATTGAAAACAAGGAGGTGGAAGGAATCTTAATCAACTGCACTTAATAATTCAACAAAAAATTAGTGATATCCAATAATGTGACCATTGTTGGAAGAACAATTCCATCCTAGAAGAAGTAGGAAACAATATGAAAGCATATAACAAGTTAATACATGAAATATTGTTGACATAGATAGATCTAAATGACTATCTAAAATTATGGGAGGACAATCACAAGGAACATATCAACTTCTCAAAACTAGGGGAGGGGAAGGAACATGAGATCAACAAAATAAACAATGAAATAGTGAAAATCAGAACGACACTAGAAAAACCAGATTGTTCAGAAGAAAAAAAAATTGAGGAAAATTGAGAAGAGTAGTATAGATAAAAAGGAAGATAGTAAGATAAATGAAAGTAAAATAAATCTCCATTGTCTAGCTATGAAAGAGGACACTCCTAAGGATGCACTAATATAAAACTCAATGGCAATCCAAGAGGAACAACCGATTTAGGAAGTAATTAGGGAAATATCAAAACCTCAAAGAGATTTTGGAACAGTTAAAAATAAGGAGTCTAAAACCACAATAAAGTTACATTAGATGTAATTCCCATAGAAAGTTTATCTAAGGATGAAATAGTAAGTTTGAGGGGCAAGAATGTGGGCTAAAGGACATAACAACACACTTTTTCAACTCCAAGTAAGGAAGATATTGAGTAAGCAAAAATAGACTAGAGACATCTAGAATCAACCCAAATCTAGGAACCATCAATTCCCCCCGCAATGTCAAATCATTAGGGTAATATCACTATTAGAAAAAAAAATTCAAAGAGAAAAAATAAAAAGTACACAAGTTTTGGTAGACACCATTAAATGGGAAGGACTCATTTGAGGAGATGGATGAAACAAGAAAGATTCAACAAGATAGAAATAAGGAGGACAAAAAAGGATATCTAATACCATTAGAGATTAAAAAAAAATTATTGAGAAAGTAAAGAAGTAACACGCATTGAAGAAATTGAGATAGAGGACAAACATTTTCGGGAAGAATTTGGGGTGTTAGAAACCTTAAATCAAAATAATGGATCCCCAAAAATAAGGAAGGCATTAATTGGAATAGAAGAAGACATGACAAATATTAGAGATCAGATAGTAGAGAAATTAAAAGAAGATGAAAGGGTAATTGAAGACACGACAATAGAAACAATACTAGCAATTCTCATGATCATATTGATAAACTAGGTATTCTAATAAATCAAGAAGGAATAGAGACTCCAAAATATGGGAAACTAAAAAAGAAATGTGGAAGGAAATCTTTGGTCAAATTAAAAGCAACCACAGGGAAAGCAAGAATTCAAAAAAGGATAAGTAATATTCTTCATATAGGAAAGGGGAAGTTCCTTCCCACAAAGCAATTAAGATAACTACATGGAATGCTAGGGGTTTAAATACCCCTATGAAGAAGCACTTGCTAAAGCATAATCTATTACTGTTTGAATATGAATTAATCTTAATCCAAGATACTAAATTAAAAAAAGAAGAAGGAGACAGGTTTAAAAGGAAGTTAGGAAGTTGGAAATCAGATGTAGTGGAATCAAATGGAGCCTCAGGAGGTATTGGAATAATATGGGATCCAAGGAGAATACATTATGAACAACTAATTGTAAATAAGAATTGGACATCCAAAATTTACAAAAGCGACATCCAAATAACTATCATTAATGTGTATGGACCAACTCAAGCAACATAAAAGAAAGAATATGGAATGAAATTAGCACCTTCATGGAAGCAAACTAGATAGACAACTGGTGATTAGGAGGAGACTTCAAAACAATCCTAAATTTGGAAGAAAAAAAGGAGGAATACAAACAATAACACAAGTGATGAGTGACTTTAGGGAATTGTTTGAAAAAATATATTTTTTGGACATTTTGACAAAAAATGGGGTATACACTTGGAATAATAGAAGAGAATGCTTCAATCAAATAGCGGAAAGGCTAGACAAATTTATTTTGAAAATGTGATTTAAGCACAATAAATGCAACTATATGGACCACAATTTTACCCAATGTTGGTTGACACCATTATCCAGTCAAAATTGAGTTTGAAGAGGAACATAAGCTAGCCATAATTCCATTCAAATGTGAATTTTTTTGGTTCCTAGACAATGAATTCATGAATAACATCAAGCAATGGTGGCAAGAAAGCTCCTTTGAAGGGTCCAAAATGTCCTATTTTGTATCAAAATTAAAACTCCTTAAAGAAAACATGCTAAAATGGAATAGAGAATACTTAAAAACATATTTAAAGAAAAATTAGAAAATGAAGAGGATTTAAAGAAACTAAGCAAAGAAATTATCAAGAAAGGAATGGATAATGAGACTTATTTCAAATGAAAAGAACTATTAGCAAAACAAGAAGACATTTTAGCAAAGGAGGAAATCTTATGGTACCAAAAATCTTGAGACATATGGATAGAAGATGGAGATCATAATACTAAGCTCTTTCATAATAGCACTATCAATAATAGGAATGCCAATAGAATTTATTAAATTAAAAATAATGAAGGAATATGGGAAGAAAACTCATCCAAAATATCAAAAGTCTTTGTGAACTTCTATAATAACATTTTAAACAACTTGACAACTTGAACCTTAAAGGGAAAAAATTAATGGAAACAAATATACCCAAACACATTACCCTAGAAGATAATAAATTATTAAACAAACCCTCACATTGGAGGAAATTAAAAAATCTCTCTTTAAATTAAACCCAGATAAATCATCCAGGCTAGATGGCTTTCAAGCTTTCTTTTTTCAAAAATGTTGGGATGTCCTAGGTGTCAATCTATGGAAAGCAGTAGAAGCCTCAAGAAAAATAGGATCAATACTAACTAAAATCAAAAAGACCTTTTTAACACTAATACCAAAAAAATAAAATCATGAGGAACCAAGAGACTTTTGCCCAATAGCCCTATGCAATACAATATACAAAATATTATCAAAATCACTAGCAAATAGACTCAAAATCTTCCTACCAAAACTAATCTCAAAAGAACAAACATGATTTGTTCCTAGAAGATCTATCCTAGACGAGATTATCATTATCCAAGAAGTAATACACTCAACCCAAAAATCCAAGGAACCACGTATGCTTATGAAGTTAGACATTCAAAAAGAATATAATATGGTTGATTGGAGATTTCTTTGAAAAACTTTTGAGGCCTTTGCAATCTCTAAATAATGGATTAATCTAATCTTTACATGTATTGCAACACCTCAAATATCCCTCCTTATTAATGGGTTGCCAAAGGGCTTCTTTGGCATTTAAAGAGGAATTACCATTCCTCTTTATTATTATGGTAGAATCATTTGAAAGAGCAATAAAAAAAAGCACAAAAAAAGGGAAAAATAAAAGGAATCACAATAAGAGAAGATATTCCTAATATTACCTATCAACAATTTGTTGATGATACAATACTCCCCGGAGAAAGTTCGATTGAGGAAGCTAAAAACTTTAAAGAGATTATACAAACTTATATGGAGGCATCAGGGCAAAATGTAAATCCTAAAAAATTAGAAATTTTCTTTTTAAACACACAACCAGAAATGGAAATGAACATATGTACCTTAATGGGCTTCATGAGAGGAAACTTTCCTTGCAAATATTAAGGAATCAACCTAGAAAAAGGTGCTGAAGTATTAAAAACCTAGAAACCCATAATGGGAAAAAAATGAGAAAAACATAGATAGCTGGAAGGGGAAGTGGCTAATTAAGGTAGGAAGAGCAACGAAAATCAAAGTAGTCTTGACATATATCCTTAACTATCAAATGCCATGTCTTCCACTTCCAAAAGGGGTTGAGAAAAAATTAGACAATAAACTTAGAACTTTCTTTTGGAAAGGAATTGAAGAGAAAAAGAAACAAGCAATGATTAAGTGGGAAAATGTTTGTAAACCAAAAGAATTAGGAGGCTTAGGAATTAAAAACTTAAGCTGGCAAAATGAAGCCCTGGGAGCTAAGTTAATATGGAGAATGTACTAGGAAAAAGAAAGGACATGGGCCAAAATCCTTTACCATAAATACTTAAATCACACAGATCCATTATTTATTTTTAGAATTAGAAATTCCCCCTAAAGGCTCCAATACCTAGAATTTCATACTTTAATGTCGTCCCATTATTAATAAACCTAACTTGGGACATAGGGGAAGGCTCAGAAGCCCTATTATGGGAAGATTCGTGGGATGGGCTACCAACTCTAGATAACTCCAACATTTCAATCAATAATAAAAAACAACTTAGTAGCTTTGTGGGGTAAACACATCTTGAATTATATAGAAGTGGTAAATGAAGATAGTAAAGAAATTTAGAAATAGAAATCAATAAAAGAAACAAATTTATTGTCACAAGAAAATAAAATCTCTAAAAATATAATTGACCAAAGACAAGTATATCATAAAAACATAAAAGATAGACTAATTTGGAAAACATCTAAGAATGGTTATAGACTAATTTGGAAAGCATCTAAGAATGGTTAGTATAGTGTAAAAAGAGGATAAGATCTGATAATAAACTCCCAAAGGTGGGAAAAATTTAACATACCATTGAACTTATGTTGGGATACAACTTGTCTTCCTAAAGCAGGTATATTCCTCTTGGTAGCAACACAAAAACAAATTTTAACAATAGATAGATTTACCAAAATGGGCTTTGAGGGCCCTTCAAGATGTCCCCTTTGTAAAAAAGACTTTAAGACAACAAAACATTTACTATTTCAATGTCCCTTTGCTAAAAAAGTTGGCAATGACTTCACCAAAAACTTAACTACAATTTAGCCCAATCTGAAAACCTTGGGTAACACCTGAGCAGTTGGCCAAACCCAAGAAAGAAAAAAGTATATAGTAAACTATGAAATATATCTCCATCTATCCTTCTATGGGAAATTTGGAAAGAAAGGAATAGAAGAATATTCGAAATTACAGAAACATCATTTTCATAATTTCTAATAGAGTAGAAGCAAGCATCATAGAATTAATGAATAATAACCTTAGAAATTTAGTCAAAGAGGAAGGACCATTCACATATTGGAATGTAGAAATGTGGAAGAATTTGAGTAACTTAATTAATCCACCATTGATGTACCCTAAGGAAAACAAGAAAGCAAGAAAATATTGTAAATGGGAACCTCCACCAAATGGGTGGTTCAAACTGAATTTTGATGGAGCATTCCAAAGCAATCCAGGCAAGGTAGTACTAGGTTGTATTATATGCTCAAAGAAAGGGGAATGGATAGCTAAGAGAGCCAAACCTTTAGGAATAGTATCTAATAACATAACATAATTAGAAGCCTTATAGGAAGGTCTTCATCTATGCTTAGAAATGATTTCAAAAAAAACAAAAGTAGAAGGGGACTCACAAATTATATTAAAATCAATCAGAAAATGAAGTACACCAAACTGGAAAATAAATTCAAAACTGGAAGAAGAGCTAATTCTTATTGATAAGTTTGAAGAAATCAGAGTTCAACACATTTATAGAGAAGGAAATAAGGAAGCTAACCCATTGGTAAATATAGGAGCATATGGAGAAGAATTCTTATTAAAAAGGATCTAAAAGAAAAATAAGAATAATTCACAAAATTTCAAACTTAAAGATGATAACTATAGAAAACTATCCCTTGAACCTTAAAACCAAGTTCAAAAGTAGAAATTTATTTACCCTCCCTTAATTCATAGACTTCTTTAAGAATCTTTGTATGATAAGATAGGAACATTAAAGTATTTAGACAAAAGGCAACTTTACAAAGGATTAATTTGAATTTAATATGGAATGTGTAAGGCAAGGAATTCAAATGATTTTTCAGTCGTTAACTTAGTTGCTCTCCCTATGTCATTGATGAGTACCAACCCTTAAACTTGACATCATGAAAAGTCACAAGGCTCTGGAAACTTTAACCAAAGTACCATATTTCCATAGTTCACCAAATCATGTATCTCATCATAATAGCCTCGACCGTGAAGATTAATCACTACCCAAAAATGAGGCCAATTTTGTTGGAACTTTCTGGAATTAGAGAGAAAGTTCTAAGCAATGAGAAGAATTTCTTATAAATGATCTATCATTGTTATTCTCCATTAGCCTTGTCTTCCTTGTCCTCTTAGTTTGTGTCTGGTTAGGATCCTCCTTCAATGCTACCTATGGATTGTGTTGTAGTTCTTCTTCATGCCAGTGAGGAGAGGACTATGGCCTTCATTGGACCTGTAAAGCCTAAGAGATGGAATCAACTCCTTAATGAAGTCAATGAAATGACTAGGGTAGTAGTATCTAGGGCTCTGGGTAAAAATCCTTCAACTTCAATATCACTTGGCATACTAATGGTGCAATAATTGACTCCCTGGTTGCTTTTTTAGCTAAACCCCAAGTAGGGAAAAGGGAAATTATTCTTATGTGTAAAAACCTCTTTGAAAAAAACTTGGCTTGAGGGTTTAGAGTAGGATATTCCCAGCATTACTGGAAATTTGGAGATCTCTTATGCAGAATATTTCATGACTTACTCGCCTAGCTCTCTATAGGAAGCCTATTTCCTCCACCACCCAATTCTACTAATTAGAGACATTAATCTTTTTGAAGAAACATGGTCTAAAATTAAAATTAGCATCGAGTTTCTCTTGAGATGGACTGACATTGTAGAGCACCCTAACAAGGATTGGCTTCTTAACTATCTCAATGCCTTTGAATCCTATGTAGAACTTGGAGTGGATTTCACAGACCTTCGCCAAGTAGAGTTCTTAGTCCCCAACTTCAATTAATCGAGCAAAATGAAAAATACCTTTGTGCTTTTGTGTGGGATTTTAGGTTTTGATTTACAGGAGACAGAGGACTATATATTGGTTTATAAGGTAGGGGAACATTAAGAGTGTTTCAGGTGGCATTTTTTTATTGTTATAATCATTTCGGTAGGTTATGGTAGCACATAATGTTTTTCCTCTCTTGGTTTCTAGGTTTCGTCTGGGTTTTTAATCTTTGCTTTGTACAATGTTTGGTCTTCTTTAGGTTGCTAATGTAGGAGCACCTCGACCATAGCGCATATGACAAGTTTTGTAATGTTGAAATGTTTGAGTCCTTTTTGGATTCATGACACCATGTGAAGAAATGGTATGATTGTACTTAAATGTATTAAAAAAAACTTGAAATGTATTTAAAATCAGAAAGATAGATTTACATCGGGTAAATATAAGGTGGTTTCAATAACTACCTAGGATCTCTTTAAAAGAGAGAAATATGTAACCAAAAAGAGATATATAGAGAAAGGCATGAGAGAAATCGATAGTGACAAGAAAGAGGGAAAAATAATGAAGGCTCTCTGGTGGCAACCAGAGAGCCATGCAAAATATGTAATTGCAATGTTTGTTAATGGAGTTTATGTTTTATGTTATCAATTTTTTGTTAGTGATGTTTTGTTCTTGTATTTCCTTGTTTTCATATGGTTACATATTGTGTTTGAAGTTTTTGGTAACAAAAGCAAAGGTGGTGATTATGTTCCAAATTGGTAATAGAAAATAACATTGTTTTAGAAAATAGATCCTTAGTGTGGGGCCCATATCTCCCTAATGCACTGTTGGATCTTCCTAAGATTTAAATGTGTTTATGAGAAACTAATTGTGCCCATCTTCACAAGAGCGATTGAGGATATTTGGTCTAGTTCAAAAGTTATACCTTCTTGAGTATGGGTCTATCTAGAAGACAACAAGAAGGTATATTCTTGGCTATTTGTTTTAAGAGTTTTTGTTTAATGGATTTAGTGGATGAGAAAGTATATGGAAAGGGTTTAGAAGGATGTTAGGGAGTATATTTGATGAGAGGAATATCCCTGAATGTTCAAGGGGAATTCTTTAAGTGATTGTCCTAAGTGTGGAGTCAAGAGATGTTGAGTCACTATCTTTTAGGAGAGAAGCCCTTAGTTGATGTGGAGATGTGGGAATGGGCAGTTTTGGGGTCTTGTGAATTTTATTTGAGGTGTCTTTGGTTACATTTAGTAGCCATGAATAAGGAATGAGAGAGCATCAACGAGCTTGTTACATCAGTTGCTTTAGCTGGAGATCTTCTCATCTTTTGGTTTTCTCCTTTTTAAAAGTTAGCTTTAAAATCTAACCCATTTTGGGTTGTGTTTGTCCTTGTTTAGATATACGTGTTGGAGTTGGGCTGGATGGAAATTGTATTTTAAAAAATATGAATATAAATACATATTCTATCTCTATTTTCTCCCTTTTGTCTTGATTTAATTCAATTTTTTTAGATGATCTCTAATTGAATTTGAACTTAGAAGTTAGATGGAAATGACAATATCGTTAGTTAAGGTGTTAGCCAACCTTAGATGGATATGAAAATAAATTTGGTCTTTGCGAAATGAATTAATATCAACCATTAGTAGGCAGTAAATTAATTGGGATGAAGGCAAGAGCCTACAACACAATGGTAACTTGTGAGCTTCTCATGTGGGAGGTCTTGGGTTCGAATTCCCTTACACATAAAAATAATTAATTGCAAAAAATAACAATAATTAATCTAGGTTTTGACCATTTACCAATAAAATAAAAATAAGAATTAATTGGGATGAAGAAACAATTAAAAATAAATTTCAATAAATTTTAAAGAAATATAGATATCCAAATTATGACTATTAAAATCTCCCTAAAACAAAAGTACTTCAATCAGCTCTCAAATGTAAATTAAACAAAAAACTAAAAAGAAATCACATAAATACAACACATAAGATGACTTATATAAGCTAGCTCATCTACATTAAAAATGGAAATAGATTGATCTAAATGATAAGATAACCGATAAGGAATGATTTGATTGGAATCATTTTCTGGATTAATGAAACTTTCAGAATAAGATTTACTAAGTGGTAGCCTGGAGGAAACACTCAAGACACAAAGTTGGCTCCAAAAACAACCTAAAATGAGTCAACGATCAAAGAGAGAAAAGCAAGGAATAACATGTAAAGAACATAAAGTCCTATTAAAGCCCCTAAATCTATAAGGGCTAATAATAGAAAGAAAGAAATAATTGTAACACTAGGGTATGCCCGTTTTATCAATATAATAATATAGGACTTTGTCCTTGGCAAGATTGGAGGTTTTCTTCTCTATTCTTTCTTACCAATGCTCGTTTAAACGAAGAAACTAGAACTCTGCTTTAATTTCTTTTTTAATTTGTATATATCAAGCTATTGGTTGTTTACTGATATAAAAAAAAGAAGTTATATAATATATTATATTTTTATCATAGACTCTAAAATTACATAAGAAAACAAGAAAAAAAAGAAATAATAATGTAAAAAGAAAGGAAAATAAATTTTAACTAAAAAGAAAAGATTATGAATAGCATCATACTCATGATAATAATAAATTTTTATTATAAAATAGCAACAACAAAAAATAGTGTTGTAAAGCCTTAAATTGTGTCTTGTAATACAAAAACTTTTTAAATTTGTAAAATTAAAAAAATTGCTTCTTAAAATTTGATATTCTCTAAATGAAATAAATAAAATTTTATGATTTGTGGGAAACTAAGTTATTAATGACCAATTTAAAGCAAAGTGAATGCAATAGTACTAGGCTAAAGGTAAGTACTAATAAGTCTTGTCAATATTAATGTTGAAATTATTTGAAACAAAAAAGAAAAAGAAAAATTCTAAATTCTATCTTAACCTTTTTAAAGAAAAATATATATGTAATATATCTATGTTAATTTAAGCTAGTTAAGGGGAGGAGGCCGGTTAATCCAATGAAGGTAGTTGGAGGAAGTATTGAATAAAATTAATTATGATAGAGCCTTGAAAGCCAATCCCAAACTGAGTGGAATAAGGTGTGTGGCTAGGAATCACATAGGTGGTATCTTGAGTTTGGAAGCTAGAAGAATTGAAGATAACACAAATAATGTGGTAGAAGTTCTATCAGACTTACAAGCAATTAAGCTTGGAAGGAGGGTGAGGGTTAAAAAATCACATTTGGAAGGAGATTCTATAGTTATTATGGAAGCAATTATAGGGAGAACAACACATGCATGACATTTGTAAAACTACATACATATTCTTCACAAGGATTTTTTTTGATGAGTTTAAAACTACTCACATTAAAGGGGATGACCCCATATAGTGACAGTATCTTGACATGTGCTAGGTGCCATGTGAAATGGTGGTGCCATTGTTGAGAGTAGTCAAATCATCAAGTGCGCTGACCGATATATGACCTTCCACCCACACACAACAACCAAGTTAAACCATTGACTTAAAGCATGAGGAAAAAGTCAAAGGTGTGTATGGGCTACTATTCACAGTGGAATGCATACTATAACGAATATGCGAGTTTGGTCTATTATGTGTGAACACCAACAGTGAGGTCACTCCTATTTGCATGAGAACTATAAGGTGCTTCAATGGTAGTGGGGATCGGTTCTAATTGTGACATGTTGGAGTGATAAGGTGATAAAGGGGCCCACATGATAGAGGGATACAATGATGACTATTGGCAAGTGATCAATTATGGAGATTCAGACATTGTCATTGATGGTAACTAAGTCAATTGGTATGATCAACTAACCTTAGAATCAATTTTGGTTATGTTTTACAAATGAAAATGCCTAAGTATTATGTAGGTAAACAATGAATAGTTAGATTGTTTTTGTCAGCGAGCTTAGCATAGTAATTAATAATGGCCAAAATTTTGGATAATGGTAGTACGAGGTTCATATATATGTTTCATATATTTTTTCTTATGATCAGATAGTGTTTGGCACAAGTTTTGGATGGAAAATGTAATAGTCCTAGTAGTGATTAAAATATTCAGAATTAGTTTTGAAGATTCGGCCTAAGGAATTGAATTGTTTTACCAATTCAATTGCTTGGCATTATAGGGACGACATCCTAGATGTTAACCCTTGGACAACATTTCTTAATAATTAGTTTTGGCTATTGTACCACATGCTTTGTGAGGACAATTTTAGCAAGATGAGTGGGAAATTAATTAAGAATGGTATAAAGCAAAGTTAGATTTCACATGCAAGCAAGGTATGTATGTATGTTGATGTTATGTGATGATATTATGATGCTATTTTGATGGTCAATTGTGAGCCTTGATGATTGATCAAATTAGATGCGATCTATAGTGTGGACTAATCAGACATTGTGATGTGAGAGCAATCATTTTTGGTATTATAACTATTACATTTTGTATTTAGACAATGAGTCCTCATTGAGGAACAACCTCCTATTGTAATACAACTCCTACCAGGGTCAGACCTCTAGTAAGAACTAATGTACTATACACATGTAATTACTCTTGATAGGGTCAAAAACTCCTAACAGGGTATTTTTAGATTAGTACATAGTTGTGAGTACCATCCCCATCAAGGTTTTCCTTTAGAGTTTCCTCTAAAAAAATCACAATGTTATGAGTTCCTTATTTCTTCGTGATTTAGTTTTTTGTATTATTATTTGTGGATTTATGTGGTTAAGTTTTGAGATTACTAATTGGTGCAAAATAACTACAATATAGATGGATAGTTTCTCTATGGTGATGATAAGGCAACAACAAGATTTTTGAGGGAGGTGAAGTGTAGGAGGTGATAAAGGCATCATTGGAGGTGTTGGCCTATTAGGAGATGAATTCATCATGGCTAAACACATATATCACATTAACATGGATATCATTAGTATGGTGTTGGCATGGGGTACAAAATTGATCAATGATGCAAAAGTCATTAAGTGGGATTATGAAGAAACTAGTGGAGGAGGACATGCTATTAGGTTTGGAAACCATCTTTGAATGGGTCAAACTTGGTGCAAGATTCATCATTTCAGGAAGAGTTGAAGCCCCGAAGGAAGCAATACATTTTTGGTATCCTAGGCTGGCCAAATAGGTTGAATAGAGATGAGTATCACATAAAGTGCAGATGGTATGTGAGAATTTGAAAAGAGTACTTGGAGCAAATGTTGAGCTGAGGTTTCAAGGCTATTTTGTGATAGCCCAACAACAAGTGCCAAGCAGAGGAGATACAAAGAAGACTAAGTGAGCCAGAGGAACGTGAAATGAAGCTACTCTGAGCAATGAAGGTTAGGCACAAGGATGCAAATTTTTTTTTTTTGGCTAGACACTAGAAACTTTGTTTAAGGGGAGCAAAAATGTAGTAGGATGGAGATAACATTTGTGAAATTCCAAAGTAATGCCAAATTTTTGAATGGTCAAATAAATTGACGAACATATTAAGAGTATTTTATATGTACAAAAAGCTACTTTAGAAATAGTTTTGTAAGTTTTTAATAGGTGATATAGGATTATAGAAACTTTATGATTTTCATTTCATACAAGTACTTATGTTTATTATTAATAAGATAACATAAAATTATGATAAAAAATCTAGAGTAAGTAAAAAATATAAACAACTACTAGATTTTTGTATATCATATCAAGATTCATAGCAGGAGGTTAGATCTAGAAAGGAATCAAGATCAAGATTAATGCTTTTGATTCCCATTCCCTTAGACTATAGTCTAGTGGATGTCATTAAAATCCTTAATTCATTCATATCACTAAGGGCTCGTTTGGTTGCAAGCGTAGGAATTGAGAATTAGAATAGAAAATTTGAATGAGAATGGAAAATGAAGAATAGGAATGGAAAAATGCAATCCAATTTTGTTTATCCCTTGTTTGGTTATGCAAGCTTAAATTGGAATAGGGTTAACTTGCAATCAGCGCCGTTTGAAAATATTTTGAAGATGCAACCGACGCCATTGGAAAATCGCTGAAATATTTGAAAATATTGAAAACAAAGTTCCCACGCTCACCCCAGGTCAAAGCGGATTTGAAAATTTAATCAAATTTGAGAAAGCGAAAATGAATGCAAGAATAGCAATTCCAATTACAGGTATTTTTTGGAATGGATAAAAGCTCATTTTGAGGCTAAAATGAGAATATGTATTCCTATTCCCTATTCCTATTCCACGCACCAAACAAAGAATACAAATCATATTCTAATTTCCTATTCCTATTCCTATTCCGGTTGTATTCCAGCAACCAAACGGGCCCTAAGTTATATGGCGCAAGGTTAAATTAAATTTTTTTTAACATAGGAGCCTGAACTTAGGGTTTAAATATGATTTAGAATTCGTTCCGTAAACCCCAAACCGAGCTTCTTCGGGTCTATCATGCGCAAGGTATGCATTTGGAAGATGTGGTAGTTGCAACCGACTTCTAATTATGATGATTTTGGCTTCTTCGGGTCTCATCATGCGTAAGGTATGCATTTGGAAATTGATTTACGCAAAATAAAATTTTGCACTGAGGAAGGCTTTGGCGAATTCGCAAAGAAAAAAGTTTTGCTCGGAAGAAATTGGCTGCTCCAATGTTTAATGCAGACGATTGAAACTGGTTCTAAAACTACAACCAAATTGCCACTGTTAGCCATAAAAATTACTCCAGATCTCTTCTTTCCCCCGTTGCTAGAATTCACGATCTCCCAGAAGAATCATATTCAGTTATCCCTGTGACAGGAGTAGTTTGTGAAGTTCCTTGATACGTTAGCAGTTATGGAGAAATCATCTCCGCGAGGAAACAAAAACAAATCAATGAGCCAAGAACAGAGAGATTATGCGGTTTTTGAAGAGAAAGTAAAGCGCACAGTGTATCTGGACAATCTTTCGCCACAGGTCACGGTGCCAGTCCTCAATACAGCACTTGGACAATTCGGAAAAGTCCTGGATGCCCAAATTTTGCCAAATTATCTGGATACAAAGAGTGCTCCTATATGTGCCTTGGTTGAAATGCAGAATGAGCGAGAGGCTAAAAATACAGTTACAGAGATTACTGTGAATGCCTTCATGATTGCCGGTGCGCCAAGACCAGTGAGGGCAACACTTGCAAAAGCTGAGATGTTTCCTGATCGTCCACCGCTTCCTGGGAGAAGAATACAGTGTTATTGGATTGATCCCAGTGATCCAGATTGGGAAGCTGCAATGAAGCGGAAGAATCTCGCGAAGAAACATATAGCTGAAGCTGCATACTTACTAAAGGTATATGTTTTCTTCATTGATGTATTTTTGTGCTCAATTGAGCTCTGGCACATGTAGCGTCTTAACATTAATTATGAAACACTGTGGTTGCATGAGCACACCTACCTCTAGCGGATAACCTGAGATGAAATATCAAATACAAATATACCCCTATAGTTTTGTCCTTTTTTGGGTATGGGCAGTTGGGAGTCCTGTGTTAAAACCCCGTGGGTTAAGGATGTCCTCACCCTTATCTCGTGTGAGTGCTTCCGCAGAGGACCTAAACGCGATTTCATCTTTAGCTTGGTTTGTACAGAAACTCGTCTGTTTTTAATTTATTTTCCTTCGAAACATTTGTCTCTAAAAACCCTTCCATTGGGGTTCATCTATTGAATTTCATCTAAATAACCTATAACCATGACACTAAGGTGTTTCACGCGTAATATGTTATTTTATCAATGTCGCTTGATATTTTGCGCAAGAAACTGTACAAGCAGCGAAAGAGAAAAAGCGAATTATAAATTTAAAAATATGTTTGATGATGACTAATTGCAGTGTTTAAATTTGCGATTGTTCTTTCCACTGCTATTATCTTGATTCTTTAGTCTATAGTGTTTAATAACTTTGGGGATCTATTTTTAAAATAAGATTCATGCTTCAAGTGGACTGTCTTCCTGTCATACTCTAAACGAGATTGTATCTGCAGAAAAGGAAAGTTCAGTGGCATAATTTCACACTGAAATTTATTTTTTCTGTCCGTAAGTCAGTAACTAATCTAATTCATCTGCTGTTTATTGCCCATGGTGAAAGTGTTGACTCAAAAGTCGCGACTAAAATATAGTGGGATTTGATTTTTCAATATCCCCTCATCTATTGTCCAATTTCGATAAGCTTCCCGAGGCTTAAAGTCGGCTGCTACATGTATGAGTGGGTGAAGTCACTTGTTCTGCCTCTATTCCATTTTATGCCAAATGAGGTCATACTTTTCTATTGTTGGACAAACAGTAATTTTGAATGGCCTCTTTGGACACGTGTGTGACCTCATAAATATACCCATTAGGTTTCTTAAACCATCCATTGAGTGTAGAATCCTAAGAAAAGGTTCATTATCTTAAACCAAATTATATATATATGAAAAATAAAAATCAATAGAAATTTGAACAGCAATAAATAAAAATTAGTCATGAAGGTTTCTAAATCTGGAAGTTCTTAAATAGGTAGTTCAAATTTACCTCGAGGAGCTTGTGTGTGCTCATGGAAAACATATAATCAAAGATAGTCTCTATGGTCCTTTCTGCTTCAGCCTTCATTCAATATGGAGACTTCATTTATCTTGTCCTCACAAACTTCTACTCAAAAGACATAAGTAAATCTGAAATGCTATGCAATGTGATGAAGTTGTTGGCAATTTGCGTGGCTCTCAATAATACAAGTTCCATGCCCCTGGTATCCTTTCTCTGTAGATCAATTACCCAAGGGTTGTTTTAGATGTGTTCGGTGACATTCGTTACCTCTTCCACCACTGTTTTTACCCATTTAAGTTTTTCTCTATCTTCAAGTAAAAGATCAATGGGGAGTGTGTGTACAAAAAGTGTCACACTTCTATAAACCATTATTCTTGAGAATACCCATGAAAGAGGGCATCTCAAGAGGCAGCTTATAGCTCTCTATCTATGATTGCAAAGGCTATGAGATGGTGGCTCTCAAATGAACCAAACTATGCAACCCTTGTAAGGTGCACCATAGAACGAGAGATTCAAAGATGGGAGCAAGAATCCTAGCATCCAAGAATCTAGAATGAGTGTAATGCAAATGAGAGCTAAATGAGAGAATAGAATGCAAGCTAAACTAGATGGAGATTCAGCATTTTCGCCTAGCCTCTTTGGTTAAGAACCAAGGACTGAGGGGTATCCATGATCCCGGCCTCATCCCTTTACAACCCCTATTTAGACTTAGATGATTTAAGCTATAAGCATGGAGAGAAACTAGAATGAATGAGAAGCATAAAGAATGAAGAATAGAAGATAGAAGAAGAGGAGCTCCACAAGTATGGGATCTCCACTTGTGCAGCATAACGTTAGTAAAAGAGTGGAGTTGTGAAGTGAGGAGAGAGCTCTCCCTTTTGAAGAGAAATGGATGATAGAGATCATGAGGCAAGATGCATGTGATCTAGGGTGGAGTTTGAAAGTGGGAGTGAGCCATGTGCACAAGCATTTCCACCAATTGTGATGAAGAGTTGACTTTTGTCCCCCATGTAGGACAAAAATGTCTTTTCTTTTATTTTTAAATAAGGGAAATTCTTTTGTGTGCGCAAATTAGGATAAGAGATGAGTGGGGAATTTTATTTAATTAAAAGGGGGACATGTTCTTTTAATAAAATATGAACTTAGGATAAAGTGGTCAAACTATAGGATAAAATCAAATAAATGGATTTTTGGAGATTTGATCAAGGATAAGCATTAGGTAAATTATGCCAGAATGTTAGAAAGGGGGCTCATATCCTAGATGACCATTTTTGGGTGATTACAGGGAGCACAAGGGTTCCAGAAAATGGTAGGGTGTTTCTTCATGATAAATACCCTTGTTGCTGCATATGTTGCTTCATTGGTGGTCACAACTTGAATGGCATTAATGCTACCATCCACAACCACTTCATCCAACATATTGCATAGCCTCAAGTTCAATAATTTTCACTTTGACTGATGCATCTATTGACTTCAAAAACACCAATTATCCAGTCAAAGCAGCCAGGAAGTTGATTAATGTGTAGTCCTTGCCATCCGTCCACCTGTTGAACAAAATTGTAGAACTCTTTTGCATAAAACTTTATTTTGATCTTATGCTGTGACCTCCACAATTTTCACACTTCATCCAACAAGGGCTCACTCAAACCATATGGACAAGGAGCTTTGAATCCTTTCCCAATTATAGTTAACAAATTGATCAGCAACTTCCAATTTTGCTTCCTTGGAACATGGATCGGTATTTCTAGTTCTAGTGGATGAGCCTTGTATATGTGGGAAAGACAATTTTGAGACGAGTTTTCTTCTTTTCTAATTTCTTCTCCTTATACAAAGCAAGGATAACTTTGGGGTTCATTGAATTAATAGTTGTGCATCTTGGCCATGGATTCATGCAGGGTGGTATTTGAGGTGTTTCCACAAAAATTGCACACCACCACTCATCTTTGTATTTTGTGTGCCTTGCCTCCAACCAAGATCTTTGGTCTTGTCCGTACTCAGGTTTTTCTGTGTCATTTCTGTTTCAAATAAAGGAAACAAGCTTTAAAAACTGTAAACCCTATCTCTTTTTGAAGAAAGGAAAGGAAAGAATAAACAAAACATGAAATATCAAAACCCTAGAAGTGCCACAAAACAGCAAGAATGAAATAAAAAACTGAACCAAAATGAAAAAGAAAAGAAGAGTTGATAACTTTCAAATTCTAATAATAATAGGGTCAAATGAGTTCAAGATCACTAAAATGAGTCAAAATCACCTAAAAATCAGAAAACAAAGAGTACAGGGTACAAGATTGTAAATGAGAAAATAAGAAATTTTAATATTCAGGCTACGGCCTGTACTATTCCTTCTTTAGGCAAGTCTTTTAAGTTAGGACTTGCGAGTACTTGCTAGTTTCTAGATGAGTTACCTAGTGGGTACTAGTCCCAACTGCTCAGGTTGCAAGTCAGTGAGAAGCTGATTGTTTATACCATGGTTTTCATCATTTGTTTCATCACTACCTAGAAGGAGCATGCCATCTGTAATCTCCTTAGTAAAGTGCTTGCATCAAGTCATGTAGGTGTGCTTGAATGTGAAGACTGGTAACAACTTCTAGTTTCAATAATACCTTTCCTAAAACTATCAGTATTACTTGTTGGATGGTTAGTGCATCAAGTGTCAAACAATAATCTCCATATTGCTAAACTGGAGACTAGCAAATGACTATTTCACAATTTACAGAGGCCTACGCAATGATGTTTAATACCAATTTAAAAATGTAGTCTAATGTTTCCTTGGGACCCAAATGACCTCCCTTTCTTTACTTGCATGTAACATACTTCCTTGGTCAATAGGACTTAATAGAATAGATGCAGTTTGTAGCATTGCTTTTTATTATTTTGAACAACAATTAATTTCAATGCATTTTCTTTTTGTACATCTATTGTTTTCTGCTCCTACTCTATATTACTGAAACTTGAGGAAGTGCAAAAAGTCAATGTTGTGGCTTATCTTCATAGTTACTGAGATTTCATGTTCGTTTTTTTCTGTAACAAGAAAATGATGTTGGCAATGGCTTTGAACTGCTTCATGACTTAAATTCAGTTGGTGTTCTCTTTTTGTTCCACTCGCAGTATAATTTTTTTGACCTGCCTAAACTTTTTGGGAGTCCTTAAATTTGACAAGGACTTGGTGTTAAACTTGGCAAATAATGTAGATTACGTAAATAAGAATGAGTTCAAAGAACAAGTCTATTTTGATTATCAATTTGTCATGAAACAAAGTCCTCATGTCTTTTATAGGCTTGAATTTCAAAATTCTAATGTTGTACAGTTATAGTCTACAACTTTTTTCCCTTCCTAGTTACAGTCAGCCTGGAGTGGAAAGCTAAATATTAATTATCCTTCGGAGGAGGGAAGAAATCATTAAGTATGTCATCTCCCAATGCTGTCGCTGTTGTTACTACTTTCTACAATTCCATGAGATCATTGTCATTGAATATGATATCTTCATCCTTAACAATCCCATCTGAATCCAGCTTTTTTCGTCTTGATAACAAGAGTTGTATTGAATGCAGACAAGGTTATTGAGTCAATGAGTTTCTCTTCTCGGCATTGTTGCTATGTTTTACAATTCTATGAGATCTTTGTCAATAAATATGTTATCTGCATCCTCAACAATCTCATCTGAATCCATCTTATTGTACTGATAACAAATGTTGTATTGGATGAAGGCAATGTAATTGAGGTGCTCTTGGGTCAATGAGTTTCTCTTTTAGGTGTGAATGTTTTCAAACAAACTTCAATTGCATTGACACCTCAAAAACACAGCGAGGCTGGTAAAAATCAGGGATGGTTAGCCTTTGAAGATGTGTTGTTTGAGCACCATTATCTTTCCACCTTAAATCTACAAGTAACACATTTAAAAATTTATGATATTCAGTAATAATTTGTATTAAGTTATAATTGTGTTTATCAAGAAAGTATGGGATGAAGAACCTTTTTTTCAATAACTTTGCTGTTGTATTGATTTTCTTCATATGCATGAACACGAAGAAAATAACCTCCCTTGGAAGCCTTGCTGGGCTATAACTCATCTGGAATATGGCCTCTGAGGCTTTCATTAATTGTTATCCTTTTAATGTATGTGGTTAGGCTTCTGATAAACTTCTCATCAGCCTTCAAGGAGTTGAAGAAGAAACATTTGGGGGTTTAAGTAGTATCCCATGATATTTAGTATTTACTAGTAAGGAGAGTTGTTTTGTAATGTTCCCTTTTGGAACATTAGAAAATATTGAAGTCTTATTTCATGCAATATTAAATTGACTCTGAGACTTAGGCTCAAAATATTAAAAAGGTTGATTTAATGTTATATTAAGGACAAAGGGGCAAGGAGGAATAAGACGAAATGCTTTAGGGAAGTTGAAGAGCCACAAGGGAATAAGACGAAACTAGAGAGGAGCCGAGGAGTCTTGGTTTGTGTTTTAAAAGGAGAAAGTGGCTCATTGTTGGATATGCTTGATTTACTATTCAGATTTTCAGTTCTCTCTTGTGAGAGTTTTTAGAAAGCTTCAGCTTTCAGCCAGTGTGAGGACGTAGCCCCTCGTGCAGGTAGGCAGTGGACGAAAACCCATTGTCAGGGGAGATATCATTTCAGGTGTCTCGGTTGTGCTTACAGGTTCTTCTCTTTAGTTTTCCAATCTAACTGTAGAGTTGTGTTTAAGATTGGATTTATAGTTTGCTGGTTATTGTATTGCTGTTGTATAATACAATAACATTTATGAATTATCTATAAGTTGCTGGATTATTGTATTGCTGATGTATAATACAACATCGTTTAGTTGCTGGTTATAAGGCAGTAACGTGGTTTATGGAATTATCTGAGTTTGCTGATTTCATCTCCTTAGTTTGTAATTCATGGTTTTATGTTCGACTTCTTGGGTGTTATGGTGAAATAATGGGTTATATTTATCTGAAGAATCTTTTGGTTTTATTAGCATTGTGTCTCATTTTTTTGTACACTGAGTCTGAATGTTGTAACTGAGAAAAGTGATTTAATTGGAGATTCTACTAGTTTCTCGAATGTGCTGTAAATTATTTGCAAGTTTTTATTTTTAAGTGTATGGTTAAGGGAAAACCAGCAAATATCCTATTCAGGATATTACAGTGGTATCAGAGCCAAGGGTCCTGCCATCCTGTGGAAGTTAGTTAGAGGTTCTTTTTATTTGAAACATATTTCCAAGAAGGGTTGATTAAAGACAAATCTTCAATAAAGATTTTAACTACCCCAAGGGAAAATATTTAGAGTACAACGTTCCTAGAATATCACTTTACAGAGTTAGTGGCAGAACTGAGAATCCTGAAATGTTGCGTGATATCAGTATGTTTGGAAATATTTAGTTGAGTTTCACAGCCGACTAATTGAGTGACAATCTGAATGTTTGATATGAGTTTCTATTTACCTTAACTCTTGAAACCAACACACATTGTCAATCATTGGTTTGAAATTGAAATTGGAGAGCAGCGAGCTATTTTCTTGTTCTAGATTTTCTCTAAGTTTATTCTGGCCTTGGAAAGTATAGTTAACATTGACATATTTGAACTCCAGTCCCCTGACATCAAGAGTTCAGCTTATTGATGATGGCAGACCAAGACACTTCTTCCATCTCTTCATACTGCAAAGGTTGAACAAAGCTCTGACAGAACCTTTACGGTGTGATTCAGCAGCACCCAGGTAGAATTGTAGGCACGTTGACACTCCCGAGTTGAAGGTATTTCGTGAGTCCCTGTTGCAACTTCTAGACTAACCCAGCTGTAAGAAAGCTGCATCTAAAGGGATTTGAAAGTGCCATTCCAAACGCTCCAAGAGCCGAGGACTAGTGATTCTTTCCATGATTGAATAAGTAGAGTAGTTGAGCCGATACACACTTTAGCAGAGAAAGCTAATCATATTGAGAAAATCAAGAGTTAGAGGACTGAGTTTATGTGAAGTTGTGGGTGACAGTCTACAAGGCAAAACCTCACAACTGGACCACCGTGGAAATGCTCAGATCACGAGCTTACGAAGTATATACTCCAGTCGCTACAGTTGTAGAAACAATTAAAGATGTTGAGAATCATTCAGAAATTCATAAATAATTTGTAATGCCATTATATCTCACTACTTACAGCAGAAGAGATTACTGGGGATTTACCGTTAAGCTCCATTGACGGTTTTTGTCCATGACTCGTAACCAGCTATAGCTCACCGTTGCGGGAGATTTAGAAAATAGAGCGACACCTACCAACAACCGTTGCAAGAAAAAGAATTCCCTGACAGCTATAACCATTGTGTGAGTTTTGGCAGGAGCAGAGAAAACGTCACAAGCTCTAGGTAACCGTAGTTCGTTAGACCAAGGAGTAACCGCGGCGTCCAGTGTACCATGGGTTATTGGAAGTTTGGTTTCTTCACTGCGACAGCCAGGGAGTTAGAATGCTTAATGTCTAAAAGGTAAATGCAAAGACTCAGAACGTTGGTCATCCGGGCAACAAAAGTAGCTTTAACCGCGGCATGAGGAGGTTTCCAGAAAGGTAAACGAAGAACGTGGTGGGAAGGACAGGCATTGCCATTGGTTTACGTGGGCATATCAACACATACGGCTCTTCAACGTGGTGGTTGCTGCGTTTTGATAGTTGGGTTATCCACGTGCCAGTAAACTCAAAGACTAATGTATGGGCTCATATGAGAATTTGTAACATAAGTTAGCCGACGCAGGAAGATGTGTCGACTAGGGAATCAGACAAAAACAGGCAGAAACCAATATTGGAAAATGTTAAACTTTGCCTTCCACCCTACTCGTTATGAGGAAATCTATGTGCGGGAAAGTTAGTATGATGTGTAAAACCAATTTAGCTGAAATCGAAGGCACTTGAAAACGACACTCATTTTGTTGTTACTCGGATACCTCTTGACAGAGTAACGTGAATGCAGATTGTCATGGGTGGAGTTGAACTATTTCCTGGGGGAAGGTTATGTTAAATAAAGTATAGAGGCACGCAGAGCAACATAACAAGGATAAGCTCGGCGACAGACTGTAGGAATAAGAAAATCAAAATTTAGAGCACTTCCAACGAATTGTTCTACAAACTATACACTTTCACCCAACATTCTTCAAAAAGCAATTTTGGATGATATACATACTGGTGATAGCAGAAATATCTCTGACGGACGCCGTAGCAGAGAAGGATGGGTATATAGTTGGGAGACAAGTCGGCATGTTGACAGGTTTCAGGTGGCATCTAGAACCAGATTGGAGGCATTGAGAGAAAGTTCGGCATTGGACCAGTTCGCTATTGTTCAAACTCTAGTATGCAGTACTGTATGTTGGCTCTATATCAATCTTAAATTTTAATTCTACAGGGGTGAATATAACTATCTGGACTGGTGTGCGAATTCCTACAATATTCGTTGGGATTCTACAAACTGACTATGGCAACGTAAAGCACCAGAAGGAACGATTCATGCTGAAGTTCGAACCAATTTGTAGCTATTTTTTGGGTATATTGACGACTAGAAGTTCTGATTTTGTGGGCTGAATTTGTCTAAATTTGTGACAGTCATGTTAGGAGTTCTCTTGATCCAGTTTGAGCATCATTGGAATTTTAGCAAGGCTGTGATCTGCATTTCCAGGCTGTGTCCCTTGGTTAGGAGGTGAATTTGACTCATTTTGGGGCCATGTGATTCATAGCTAGTGCACACATCAATATTGAATCGAAGTCCGATTACTGAAAGTGAGCAACATTAGCATTCCAACTTGTCGGTTTCCCTTTTAATTCTGAAATAAATTTTGTTGCGTCTTTTAGCAAGCAGCATTCTTCAGAGATTGTGTGTGGGACAGCTGACGGCTGCAGATTCTTTCTTGATTGAGTATGGAGCAGCTTATTTCTGACGATGGCTGTGTAGCATTTTCCAATATTTAAGAACCAATTTTAAAATTCTGAAGGGATATATATAGATACTTCAGCTGATCGTTCTTCTTACATAGAGTTGGAATTGAACATCTAATAGCGTGTAGAGTTGAAGGCAATGGAATGCGTAGAGGTGTAAATTCCTACTGAAGAGAGATTAATATAGGCATCTCAGGACTGAGTAATTTGGTGGACAGTTATTTCAGGCTGGAGACACAAAACCAGTGATCACGTAATCCCCAGCATTTGAATCAGTTGGTTAATCATGTCTACTTCAAGTACCCAGAGGCAGTGGGACAAGAATATGGAGAAGCTTAATCAAAGTTTGAAAAGGTTAGATGAAAATTAGAAAAGGATGAATGCATTGATTTTAGACTTTGCAAAACTAGACAAAGTGGCATGACGTATGGTCTCCATTGTTAAGAGGACTACATCACAGGGCAAAGAGGAAGAGGAACAAGAGGTCTCTATCGTATCTAGAAGCCTCTATGATGAGTTCCCAACAGTTAGTGACCATCATACAGCTGATCTTATAGAGACCAAAAATCAGACCTTAGAAAACGAATCAGAAAATTCATTTGATGACGGTGATTCTCAAGATCATGATGTGGATGGACACGCAGTCACCTTGGAAGTGGAAGTGCGTGAAGATACTGTTATATCAGCAGCTTCTACCTCACTAGTTGAGCTATCCTATGAGGCGCATAGCAATAGAATCCTAGATATTGAGGAGTGCCTAGATGATAGCATACACGATGCTGCTTATCATATGGTGATTCAGCCTCATATCACAGTGCGGATGACAGATTGGAAGATTTATGTGGAAATGTTTCATCACAAGGGGTTCATCATTTAGCAAGCCAATTGAAGGTTAATGATAGGATGATTGCCACAACTGTTAAGCATTTTGATGTTGCTCGTCAAATGTTGGCCACCTATGGTTGGGGTACTCCTTTGATAGATGAGCAGGGTGATAGTGTTTTTTCCCTTGCAGAGATACATGCACTTCGAGAAGCGATTGGAATGATGAAACAAAATTACCTACAACTACTTGCGGATAGAGATTTTCTTCTCGAGTGGGATTGCATTTGTTATGTTGCATTGTAGGGAAACGAGGAGAAGGTTGATAAGCTCACTCATGAGCTTGAAGTGACTACAGACTCTTTGCAGAGTGCTTAGTTGGCCCTTCAAGAGTCACAATTACAAGTTGAGAAGCTTACAAAGGAGTTGAGTTTGGTAGAGTCTCCATCAACTGCAGATATAGTACAGTTATATACAGAGGCAGTTGATAAGAATTTTATATCCATGGGTTGTAGTAGGGATATGGTTACATCTATCACAGATATTTCAGCTGGGACGAGTACCTTGGTGGAGAACAGTAGAGAACCACTAGTTGTATCGAGTTCTCCTGAGGTTAGTGCCGTGACAGTTGATGTAGGACAAATTACTGGTAGCTCTTGTGTCACAATGGTGGGTTCTTCTAAGAGTTGTGTAGCAGTACACGACGCTACTCCGTCATCCACATAGGGCATTCGCAGAGTGTCATCCGGTTGGGAGTATATCTCTCATGTTGATTTGTTTCCATCTCTTGGAAGCAAATCTGTTACTTCATTCCATGCAGCTGATTTTGGATGCCGACTTGTTGATTTTCAGAGTCAGAGGGATCAACTACTTGATTTAAGAGTTTTTAGTGATGAGCCATTGACAGAGGTTGGAACATTTTACCACAAATACACAGTGAGGAGTGCTCATCATTTTTCTTTTGACCCACGCACGGAGGACTTGATGATGCATTGGTGTGGGTTGGTTTTAGAATTATATCATCCTGTGTGGGATGGGTATTCACCATCTTCGAAAGGTGGGATTAGCAGATGCAAGCATCCAACTCAGTTGTTTGTGGGGAATTACTTGCAGGGAAAGCTGTCGGTTATACATCATGCTGATATGTATCCAACATGGTTTGCTACTTCTATGTCACAAAGTTCTCTTATGGGTACATGGTTACAGGATGACTATGGTGTCAGTTGACATGATGGGTTGGTTAGTTATCACATCCATGGGAGTTTAGCGGGAGTTGTAGAGAGATGTTGTGTTGTAGACGCTACCAGGTATTTTTACCTCTATATGGCGAATGGATGCGGGGTTTGATTGTTTTGGGATCTAGGTGCCGACAAGTTTGACACGATGTATTGGTTGATCAGGGATCTAGGTGTTGGCTGGTTGTATCTTTGGTTGGATGAGGATTTTATTGTGGTCATGGTGTTGATCAATGTTGAGCAGTTTATAGGTGCAGATGCTGAGTTTTTTTAGAGTTATATGGGATCCAGGGATTCAGTTGAGAGATAGATTGTAGAGAGACATCTGGCTTCGCAGTTTGGCCAACATTGTTTTCAGTTTGGATTATAGGGCTACTTGTAGACTCGTATGGGATCCTGGTACGAATTACTTGAGGACAAGCAATTTTAAGGAGGGGAGATTTGTAATGTTCCCTTTTGGAACATTAGAAAATATTGAAGTCTTATTTCATGCAATATTAAATTGACTCTGAGACTTAGGCTCAAAATATTAAAAAGGTCGATTTAATGTTATATTAAGGACAAAGGGGCAAGGAGGAACAAGACGAAATGCTTTAGGGAAGTTGAAGAGCCACAAGGGAATAAGACGAAACCAGAGAGGAGCCGAGGAGTCTTGGTTTGTGTTTTAAAAGGAGAAAGTGGCTCATTGTTGGATATGCTTGATTTACTATTCAGATTTCCAGTTCTCTCTTGTGAGAGTTTTTAGAAAGCTTCAGCTTTCAGCCAGTGTGAGGACGTAGCCCCTCGTGCAGGCAGGCAGTGGACGAAAACCCATTGTCAGGGGAGATATCATTTCAGGTGTCTTGGTTGTGCTTATAGGTTCTTCTCTTTAGTTTTCCAATCTAACTGTAGAGCTATGCTTAAGATTGGATTTATAGTTTGCTGGTTATTGTATTGCTGTTGTATAATACAATAACATTTATGAATTATCTATAAGTTGCTGGATTATTGTATTGCTGATGTATAATACAACATCGTTTAGTTGCTGGTTATGAGGCAGTAACGTGGTTTAAGGAATTATATGAGTCTGCTGATTTCATCTCTTTAGTTTGTAATTCATGGTTTTATGTTCGACTTCTTGGGTGTTATGGTGAAATAACTTGTTATATTGATCTGAATAATCTTTTGATTTTATTAGCACTGTGTCTCATTTTTTTGTACACCGAGTCTGAATGTTGTAACTGCGAAAAGTGATTTAATTGGAGATTCTACTGGTTTCTTGAATGTGCTGTAAATTATCTGCAAGGTTTTATTTTTAAGTGTATGGTTAAGGGAAAACCACCAAATATCCTATTCAGGATATTACATGTTTGGTACATCTATGTTCAATAATTTGCCAAATGACTTCATGTTTTCTCGTGTTTCCTGCAAAATGGTTTCCTTGGCCTTATCCAGGACCTCACAGTGAGAACCCATTGATATTTTATCCTCATAATCAAATGGAGAACCTTGACCTTAGGCTTTGTCACCAAAATTTTGAAAATAAGAAAAGTTAAATGATGGAAATTAAAAAGAATTCCAATAGCAAAATAAGGACTTGTAAATCATAAGTTTTTAAGCAACCTTATCTATCTTTTTTGTGCTCTTTGTGAATACTTCATCAGAGACTATCCTCAATGTCATTAGGCTTCAAGCATTAAACCAATTTAATGGGCAACACATAAGTTCCTAAAAATGGTACGATGCCTCTCCTAAAGAAGACTTACTAGTGCTACATATATAGTTGTGTTGTTTGTGACAAACTGAAGGACAGTCTCCATCTTACCTCATGATCCACTAGCTCTAACAAATTGCACAAATTTAATCAAGGTCATACCTCAATTATTTATATACCCGTCAGATAAAATACTTTAACCCTTTTTCCACCACTTTTTCTTTTGTTCTTCTACTATTAGTTCCATGCAGTATGTTTGAGCAAAGCTTGTGCACCCGGAATATTACAGAGAATGAAGAAGCTTGGGTAATTATATAACTTGAGCTTTTGGTCAATGTAAATGGAGAAAAGTTGAATCTGCAGGTGATGAAAAGAGTCTCTTGTTGAAATAGGGGTTAAATTCATTGTGGATGCAACAGCCCTACTCTTCCTCTTCCTCATAGCTTGAAAGGAGGGCTTTTAATTGTTTGTTTCACTTCTCTGCTCTATCACACAACTTGACAATTCGAGTGATTGAAACAAGGTGGTATTTGAGGCAATTTATATCTCTTCTCATATTAAACCTGCAATAATTGCAAGTCACCGTGCCCTTAATTGCACCTATTATTGTCTGCTTCTATGTTGGCTCCTTTGCACCTTGCCTTGGACACTTTAGAGAATCTAGACATTGAAAAAGAAAACTAACGAGTGGTTTTTGAAACAGGAAATAGCATGAGAACAAGATTTAAAAAAAATGCAAAGCAACATATGGAATTGCAGTATTTATTATATCCATCAAAAAATGATTCCAATCATTTTACAATCAAGGCAAAAATGACAACATAAACTGGCTCTTGGGGCTTCTACATTTTATTTTTCTGGTTTTACTCTGATCAAATCTCACTGTTGGACTTGTGTAACTTGCAAAGTTACATGTGAGTGTTTTTTTAGCAGATTCAACTCATGAGTTGTGGGTGAGTTATTTGCCAGGCTGAATGTCTCACCTGTCCAGCAAGAAGCAAAAAGTATATACCTATCAATTGCACTTCAATCATCAAGAAATCTTTCCAGTTCCAATCACTTGTGCAGATGATATTTGAATTTCTAAAGAAAAAAGTAATAACAAAAGTCAATTTGGGATTTTAGCTCTATTTTTTCTGATTTCTCTCTCGTTAAATCTCATTATTGGACCTGTCAACTTGGAGTGGGTTTTATATGTGTAATTTGCAAAGTTACTTGTGAACTTTTCAGTAGAATTAACTCATGAGTTGGATGAGCTCCAAGAATTTAGTCTTGTGAGTACGTGCTGAGTTTTATAACACTAGTTATACTCCTTCCATTTGTGTATTGCTCAAGGCAATGTTAGTATTAGATTTTGACTGTCTTCTTGTCTCACTTCAGCTATTTGTCTTGAGATGGTCATGCATATTGGACTTTAATCTCATTTGCTTGCAGTCGCAAGTCTTCTTCAAGTTTTCCAATTGGCATTTCCTAAATATGTTTAGCGCGTCTTTCTCTTGGCATCCTTACTCGTCTTTATCTCTCTTGTTCTGGATGATACAATCTTTGATAATGATTCTTTTTTTTAAAATCTTGTTCTTGCTGTGCCATGTCCTTTTGAAATGATAATATTGGGAATAACAAATTGTCTTCAGATATAAATAACAAATACAATATAAGCTTCAGAAAAGCCACTGCTAAGTTTAATAAACAATTGAGGTAAAAGTTTAGATAAGTATTCAAGGCATGAAACCTTTTGATGGATAGGGTCTTTGAATTTTGTCATTTGACTTTTTGTTATGTTTGGATAAATTGTTATTGGTTTAATTTCATTTTCTAAGCATATTTGCTATGCATCCATGGGGATGCGCCCCTTGCCGAAATTCATCCATCTTGGGGATAGGATGGGGATGCGAAAAAGGGGGACGTTTTGGAAAGGACACTTTGAGAGCAGCAGGGCACCGCCTCAGGATGACTTGAAGTCCACTACCTATCTGGGGGATAGGACAGGGATGCGAAAAAAGGGGATGTTTTGAAAACGACACTTTGAGAGCAGCAAGGTACGAGGGTATGGTTAGAAGTTCCCGAGACGGTTAGGGGATGAGTAGAAGTCCTCTACCCATCCGAGGACTTCTGGCCATCCCATATGGCTCAAGCCATTTCTGGACTGTCAATGTTAAAAAATAAGACATTTTTAAATCTGAAAAAAAGGTCGGCTGGTATCCAAAGACACCCGAACCACATCTAATAAAGCCAAAGCCTAATCTAAGCATAAAATAACCAAACAATAAAAATAAATCATTTTCACAGTTGCAAAAGAGAAGGGCAGCAAGAGGAGTAGCAGCTGGTCAAGGAGTGAACAATAGTTGAAAGGGGAGGTTATGACATCAAATTTACTTGATTTAGATGCTTAGACATACCATCCACTGATTATGGACAGCTATATATTATTGTGAACTTCTATGTTTACTGCTTAGTAGTTTAGTTATAGTATTTACATTTTAATATTATAATGGTCAGCTGATTATGGAGTTGGACTACTATGTTATTGTTTACTATTTAGCATTTCAGTTATAATAGAATGACATTGCTTACATTTCAATATTTTATGTCATTTCATTTATATATATGTATCTATGTATATGTATAAATATGTGTGTGTGTGTGTGTGTGTGAGCAACAAATAAGTTCATACACCACTATGCTAATATTGAAGCAACATAGCAAAAATACACAACCACATATATTAATGTTTTAGGCCAAATGACACAACAAAATGCCAAAATATAGCACCATATCAATGTTTTGGTTTAAAACCAATAATTTCAACATTAATAATCAGCCATCACTGATCAAATATCATAAAAAACCACCAAACAATCATCACCATTCTGCTGTTGCAAATTAGAAGCACAAAAAGTGCCATTAGCATTCATGCTAGCAATGTCAACCTCAGCCTCAACATCACTAAGTAGTTTGTGATCATCATCATCAATTACAAGTGCATCAAAGTGGGCAATCAAATCTTCCAACTCCATATGCTCTGATTGAACATCTCGATGCTTTGTCTCCCATTTTTTGTAAGTATTGTCTTTTTGTGTTGTGAGTCTTAAGTTTGAATGCATAAAGACCAAGTTATTTGCCTTCTTCGAATTTAGTCTATTGCGTTTTATCGAGTGAATGAAGGAGCATGTGCTCAAGTTCCTCTCAGATGATGATGAATTTATTAAGTGAAAGCATCAGTACTTACAAAACTCATGAATTCAACTCTCATTGTAGGTTGTCTGTAATAGGGAAAGAGTATTTGAAGGGCTGCCTTGTATCTGTGAGCAACTTCAAGATCTGTATATGGGGCAAAACTAGTGGTACTCTCCTTGGAGCATCATGCTGGGATCCTAAAGAGGTGTCTACTAGTACTAGGGTAGCTGCCATCTATGAGCATCAATAGTTCAATGAGCCTATATTGAGCGTGATCTAATACACTGACATGGATATGTTTTTTGTTAGCAAGGTATATGACGACGGAGACTTTGATTGAAGATATTAAAAAGATTATAAATGAGAGAAAGCGAGACCACGAAGAAAAGCTTTTCAAGGAAGAGGCAATTTAATAGTGCCTAGGGAAGTTGCCATTCAGGCATTGATACTAAATGACTCTTGGTGGGATCATGCTGAGTACCTCCTAAGGTTTACAGAGCCTATATTGAGAGTGATCTGATACATTGACATGGATAGGCCTTTTGTGGGCGAGGTACATGATGACATAAACTCTGATTAGGATATTAAATGGATCATAAATAATAGAGAGCAATATCCTGAAGAAAAGTTCTTTAAGGAACTATAGATCCTTCGCAGGTTCATTGAGCCTATATTGAGTGTGATCCAATACGTTGATGGATAGTTTTTTTCTGGGTGAGGTATGTGATGGCATAAACTCTGATTGAGGATATTAAAAAGATCATAAATTAGAGAGAGCAAGATCTTGAAGAAAATTTCAAGGACCTATAGATAATCATGGTAGAGAGATGGAACAAAATGACTAACCCTTTGCATCTCTTTGCCTTTTTATTGAGTCCCAAATTCCTCTAGGAAAACTGTTCCCAAGGAGAGTACCAACTCCATATAAAGATCCCGAAGTTGGTCATGGGTACAAGGCAACCCTTAAATACTCCTTCCTAGTTACATATGACCTACAATTAGGGTTGAATTCACGAGTTTCACATGCACCAATGCTTGTGGTCTTGAGGCTCTTGAAGACGAGAACAATGTTGATGCTCATAAATTGTGGTACTTTTACCCATTTTAAAATCAAAACAATAATAATTAAGATCAAGATTAAAATAAAAATTTAAAAACTTAGAAAGTTTACTAAACTAAAGTGACTAAATTTCTAAAACATATTTAACTTTTAATTAAAAGAGCTCCAATTGTGAGAATTGCCTAAATATGGCTTGCATCATATGGTTGTTTGTGACGAACATTTGGAACTCTTGTGCATCTAAATACATTTTTTTAATCCGCTCAATTTTAGTGCCAATTCTTTGCAGCATTAGGTTGTGTTAGTGGACAACACGAAGTGTCCAAAAAATGTAGTGCTCCTCAACTAAAACCTTGGTAACCTACAATTCTTTGCATTGTTGGTTATTATTTGAACACATTTTTGAGGGCCAACTTGCTCAATGGCTTGGATGAGAATGTTTGCAATTAAAAGGATTGTTTTTCACCCCCTGTTCACAATTCACAGTTTTAAAAAACATTGCGCCTCTTGTGGACACTGCAATTCATCCATTGGATACTATGGCTACACCTGGATTGATCAATCCATGAATCTTTGATGGGCTGCATGGCAAATTCTACATGGATTACGTCTTTGTCCAAAAAAGTGGGGAGCACCTTCTCATAACTCGCACCCTTGAACGCCTTTGGGGCCCCATTAATTGATCTCACCACTTTTTGCCAATACGGTGAGCAAACAACATTAAATGACAATCCATTTGCATAGATGCATCTCACTATTATCTTTCTCGACAATGTCTCTAGCTTTATTGTGAAATGATATTTCCAAAGGCCTTTGTTCTCATATTTGTCAACAGTTCTTGAGGAACATGCAAGACTAGATGGCCCTTAGTGGGTGGTTCATTGGGAGTAGAAATTGAAGCCATATATGTTTCTATTTTATTTTTAGACTTTTGCAAAGGATGCAAATGTACATTCCTAGCTGCTTCATCTTCTTGCTTTTGCTCTAGAATATAGTTGTTCACAGTGTGGTTTGGAAGAAGGGTTTTAGGTAGTACCCCCATTAAGTTTTTGCTTCCCTATGCAAAGCTTATTACCTTTTGAGGAATAAAGCACAAATGCACTTTCACTCTACTATAAGAGCTACTATATTCCTCTTTGCAATGGCTGCAAATCCACAAAAGCCTCCACCAACATTAGTTGAACCATTTCCACATAGTGGAGAGCATTTCTCTGTTTTGAAGCAGAAGTTTCCGGTGCTAGAAACATTTGCCATTATATGAATCTAGAAACAACACACAAAGCCACAAACTAAAATGAACAAAGAAAATAAAAGTAGAGCTCCTTTTATTTTGTTAAAAAATGCAAAAAACTTTTGAGAACAAACAAAATAAACAAAACCCTGCTTCTTTTGTTGAAATCTTCCTCTTCATTGTTTTTGAGGAGTTGTCCACGCTTGCAAACAGATAGGAATAGCTTGCAAACAAACTTAGAGCATGCAACAATCAAATTTTAACACCCCTTCAACAATGACAACCAAACAAGAAAGTTTAGCAATGGAGGCAAGAAGTTTTTCTGATCATTCACAAATGCACAAATGACATATATACTTTTAGGGTTGGAGGGTCAAATAGACCTAAGACGGCCATAAAATTGTATGGAAAAGTCAGTGAAAGTGACGTTTTAAAGAAAGTTACACAAGCATTTCAAAAGTCTTTCAAATTCTCTAGAAAAAGGTCTGAGTTCCTTTGAATGAATTTATGGTGAATTGCTTAGTTTGCAACCAACTTTCAAGCAAATTTGCATCATATTCGACTTTCTGATGAATGAAATCTTGACTTTTGCCTTTAGCTAACGAATGTGGTAACTTAGTTGGCAAGGTAAGTAATAATTCATAATGTCGTGTAATGGTTGGAGCTCATAGTCATTGCCCTTCTTAACCTTCATCATTAATTGCTTGGTCTTTCTTCTTATGTGTTCCACATTGGCTATGGTGAAACCGAAAATGAGATGAAGGCTCCTATGGTGGTAGTTATTTTAAACCTCAAAGTGAGTGTTGATCATTCTATAGGATTGGATGATATGACATATGAAGATGGGAAAAACTTCAGGTTCGTAAGTGAGGTTTTGATAATGCTTGAGCACTATACAGTGTCTCCTAGATCAATATCAATGAGTGTAACCAATGTTCTACCAATTTTTTCCAAACATTGTTCGGACTAGTATTCCAGGGACAAGTTATTTAGTTTGATCCACATTGGTTTCTCATATGGTTGAAATTTGTTGGGCCAAAGTTGCAGTTCCGTGGCATTATGAAAAGAGGGACATTATCAAAGTTCCAAATATCATCACCGATGATTCTTTGTTTGATTTCCTCGTTTGCAAAAATCACAATGAAGAATTGATTCATAATAAATTTAAGGATGACCTCAGTCTTCTAGTGTTGTGTAATCCAATCTTTAACCGTTTTCCTACTTTGTTTGATGTTAGTGAACCTACAAATGAATACCAAATTGCTCAAGATTTCTATCTCTTCACTGGCTTCCTCTATTACCTCAATATCAACTTGTTCCTCCTTTGACCACATGGAGGCCCTTATATCAGGGCAGCAGTTGTTAGGCCATTCGGGGCTTTGCACATTTTTGAATGGTGCCTTTTGACAGGGTCATATTTTGCCTTGACAATTGTGATTCAATTTCTGATGCTTTGTGTGCCCTATACCATTGAAATGTCGTCGTTGTTAGCCTGGACTTTGATCACACCCAAATCTAGTATCATATCACATGCGATCCAGATGAGAAGGTAACCATTTCTCCACCCATCTGCTCCCTTCAAATATCCATTGTGCCACATACCTTGACCCCTTATGCTGGGAGGAAATTGTGTTTGACTATTCAGGAGATCACCAACCTTTTTATGCAGCTCAATCCTTGAATGTTTCCATGGGAATTGCTTCTTCTGCCACCCAAGTTGACTGTTGAACTTCCCTTGTTGCGTGCAACCCGTGAATTCGCTCCTCGCACTTCACCTACTCACTCCATATAGTGTTTATTTATATTTTGATGTTTAACTATATAGTCACTTTATAATAAAGTAACTTTGATATATTTAAATAAAACATTAAAGTTAATTTTAATTAACTCGAATATTTTTTAAATATGTATTCATAATCATTTTCGGGCCTCTAAAATTGTTATCTGATGCTGAACCTATGGCCCATTGGTGATGTCTAAAAATGGATTTGAGCCCTTGAAATGTCACAAATTGTCCCGTGGAAGGTCCACTAACCTCTACATGGGCTCCCTATCCATTATATTTTCTTACAAGATCCATTACCGAAAGGCTAATCCTACTAAATATAGAAAGTGCCTTGGAAGGGGACCTTATTGGATGGACTACATGGCTTGTGACACTTAAAGGTAAAACACAGACATGCAAAATCACATTTAGACAATTGGACTGGTGTCCAAGGTTGATGATGCAAGTCACAATTTTATATTTGGCATATTTAACAAAACAAAATAAAATAAATAAACAAAGAATATTATCTAAAAGCCATACTGCCATTTGATTAAACATGACCAGGTACTAGGGCTCACTTTGGAACATATGACATTTTTTATACAAATTCTGTTTTAACTTTTTTATTATCATTGGAGGGCTTTACAGAAATCCATTGACACGGAGCTGCCCAGTCCAAGAGCAGAAGCCATAGGCTGAACGTCTTGGCTCAGAGCCAAGGATTGAGGGGTATCCTGGGATTAAATAAAGCTTTAGATGGGTACAGTTATTAATTCAGTTTTACTTAATTAATAGTAATGTCGAGCTTAGTACATACTTGGCCGAGTTTTCAAAAGGGTTCATTTGATTAAGTTATTATATCATGATGCCAAAGCTTAAATTTTGGCTTTTAATGATCAAATGATTATTAAATAAGTTTTTACTAATTAATAATAAAGCCGGGCTTATTTGTCAAATATTGACCAAATACTACATGTGACTCCCTTATTGTGGTATTTGAGCATTAAGTCTAAGTAGGCGAATATTAAGTTATTTTATTTGATAAGCTAACAACAAAAGAAAATGTTTATTTTGAACATTTGAACTTTATAAATTTGCTATGGGCGTTATGGAAAGAAAATGTGACATTGAAGCCCAAAGTTGTGATCATGTGAGTTTGAAGGAAGGTTATTTATTTTGGTAAGTTCATGAGTTTAAGACAGAGGTTGGAGTTCGTTGAGGATTCATTCTCCATGCTTTGATGATTTGTGAATTGGCAAACTTGTCAACAATTTTTCTAAAATTCCTTCAACCTGTTAAATTGGTAATTCATAACTTTGTATGCACTATTAGTTGGTTAGTTTCAGTCCAGCAAAATGTGCTTTTGTTGGCCTCAGCCAGAGGTCACAATTGTTTATAACGGGGGTAAAAATTGCCAGGAGGTTCAGTGTTTTGGTACAAAGCCATGACAGGTGTGAATATTGAACACAACATTCCATTGTGGCTATGTACATTTTCAAGCTGCTGTGGTTTGGTATTGTGACGACATCCAAGATTTATTGAGCTGTGATAATAGACTCTGGAATTGCCTACATGTAGCGAAGGGGCTCTATTCGTCATTTTTGGGTGGTAGATATCTCTGTGCAGGGTTGCGATAGTTCATTAGATGCCATTGCTTTGGTGAGGTAGCGCTGACTTTTCATGGGGCTGCAATTTGGTTTGGAGAGCCCATATGTGTATTGTGAGGGCTTGGTTTTGCGTTGGAAAGGTACCAGCATGTCAAGGCTAGCATATACATCAAAGATTTTGCATTCTTGGTCCACTGCGATCACTTCCAGGATTATATATTGTTCAAGAGATTTTGCTCCAGGTTCTTCAATAATTTAAATAGATTAGTTACATTCATATAAGCTTTGTAGTTATCTACTTGGCTAGTAAACTTTGGTAGCAAGTATATGCGAATTTTATCTTGAATTTCAAGTATTGCAATTAAGTTTCATGTATTATTCAAAAACTAAAAAGCATATATCAGAAAAAAATTAAAAAAATGCATATTCCTAGAAAACAAATAAATTGCAGCTCAGGTCAGTGGTAGAATACAGACAGGGTTATACAATTGTATCAGATTGGTTTCCTACCATCCTGCAGGATTGGGCTTGTTCACACAACTAGAAAGGTTTGATCCCAACAGTTATTTACTCATGTAGGAGAAGAAAGCTACTTGGTTGTGAGTTGCAGATACCATGAACAACAGAGATAGGTGGGAAAAGGGATGGACGTCCACCTAGGCATATTGTACAGGATAATGAGCATGAAGTTAGGGACTTGTTTAGGAATATAGCTGCAGGTCAACAATAATTAGCAGCTGGTCAGCAACAAGTAGCTACAGTGGTACAACAACTTTCAAATACTCTTCAACAGTTGACAATGGCCAAGGGGCACAAGAGGGACAGTTTCATATAGTAGCTCAACTAGTTCTCACAGGTCATGTGACAGGTACTCTTGACAGGCCATTGCGTCCTAGTTTTCTTAATCTTAATTCAGAAAAGGGGAGTGGGGAGGATGGGGTTGCTCCATTTACAGACGATGCTCTTTCCATACATACATGCAGAATGGGATGCTTTCCTGCTTGATGTTAACATCTCAACTTTGACATATTTATGAGCTAGAAGAGGGAGCACTCTAGAGCGAGACCAGTTGGTAGGCAAAAGCCTAAGAACAATGATCTTAGACATGCAATCAAGAAGTTGTCTCTTCTGATGTTATACAGTAGTGGGAAGGTTATTGCTCGAGCTTGGGTTTGTAAGGTGGACACATATCTAACACTTAGGCCTATGACAAAGGTGGATGCTATAAAATTCATAACTTTGCATTTAGATGGGGCAAGCCATGAGCGGTGGCATCATGGGATGGTCAAACTCCATCATAATTTGATTGCATCATATCAGGAGTTTGCTGACAGGTTGGTAGAACATTTTGATTAGATTCTAGAAGGATCCAAAAACTTTTCCCAAGACCTTGCTCAACTCAAGCCAATAGGCAGTTTGGAGTCCTTGATTGTTGAGTTCCTAAGACTCTTTGTTGTGGCTCATAAGTGAGAGAGAAACTTCTGGTCATGTTATTCACAGAGGATTATAGGAGCCACTGAGAGGTTGGCTCAGAGCATTAGATCCGGCTTTTCTATAAGGGACCATCAAGAAGGCCAGAAGTATGGAGGCTCCTAAGGGGCAAACACAACCTAAACCCATTTCTTTACCTACTGAGGAGGTATACCCACTAGTTGATGATGAAAAAAGGAAATCAGCTGTAAAATATGATGAGGCAAATTGTAAGGATTTGAGGAGAGACAACTTTGCTATTGGTGCCGAGCGCCTTATGATAGTGTGAACTCTTGCCCTTTGGGGCCTAGTTGTAAGGCTAACCATTCTATGTGCATATATTATTATGATGATAAAGCTAATGCTTCACGTCAACTTGTTGATTCAAATGTTGATGGATCTCAGAAAGTCACTACGGAGTTTGGTCCCCGATGCCAAGCGCTCATCCATTATGTTGTCCACTACTATACCACTTCTCTCCGCTTTCAGGATGAGAGGATTGTTTACCGCATAGGTTAATAAAGAAATGCACACAGATATACGAACGGCGGTATCCCTTTATTTGCATATGCCAATAGATTACATAACTGGTGATAAGATGATTTACAATGTACCAAAGAGGGTGTATAAATACTTTACACCGAACCTTCCAGAAGAGGTCCCTCGGCTACAAAATCTTTACCGACGACAACACCCTGTCGGCTACAGTTTCTACCGACAACAAGGATTGGTGGACGAACAACCTTGCATTGCTATGTTAGACACTGGGGCCACTTATAATTTCATACACGAGGGTTTTGTTCGCCAGTATTGCCTTTAGGTGGAGGATTTTTGTTGTGTTTTGAGTAAGGATCACAAATGGTTACACCCTTACTTATACCAAACATATACGTCGTCTCTCATGATTTCTTGGTGAATATGAGATGCAATCAAATTTTTATGCGATTAACTTGGGGAGAATGGATGTTGTGCTAGGGATGCAATATTTACAAGATATCGAGTAGTTTTTCCTTAGCCTGCGCTCGATGGAGATCAAGTTTGTGTATCTAGGTAGGAGGTATCTATTTCAAGGTACCAGGGAGTTTGCACACTGTCTCTTTGTGTATATTAGAGGCTTACAAAGGCATAATATGGTTCAGTTGGAGAAGGTTACACATCATGTCTCCTATAGTTAATGGTTACATTGTTCAGATTGACATACGAGTGTACTTTATGTATAATCCCTTGTTTGATGTCGATGTTACGTTGTCATATGACAATTTGTTATTTGAGTTTGATGTTGTTCCCCCTTGGGTGATGAGTGAGAATGATGCTTTGGATCCCATTAGTGCACTAGGATTTTATACATGTCTTATAGAGGAGTTCTTAGAGGTGTGTACAGTGAGGAGGGCATACAACTTCACATTTGATCCTCATGTACAAGATGTCTACCGAATATAGAGTCTAGTAGTGTGTGAGCTTGATGATTTGTTATGACTTCTTATCTTGTGCACTAGAAGGTGCCAAATATAGTTCCCTTATAGAGTTGCTTCCATGTGATGTTTCAGCCTCAACATCACTAGTACCAACATTCAGTTTAGTTTGGCAGATTTTGTTGATCATACAGATGGTGTTCTCTTTATGGGAATTAATTGGTGATGACAGGGACATTACCCATATTTATCCATGGGATCCTTGTGGAGGTTTGTCTTGGGGATTGGAGTTTGGTGAGCTGCTGGATGTGAGGTTGTTTGGTGACAAGCAATTGCAGGGAGGGCGGACTGTAATGTCCCAATTTCGCTCACATGGGATTAAATAAGTTTGAGATGAAATTTACAATTATTAATTGTGTTTACTTAATTATAATGTAGAGCTTATTACATATTTGGCCAAGTTAAAAGGGGTTCATTTAATTAAGTCATTTATATCATGATGACTTCATTTAACTAAATACTACATGTGACTCCCTTATTATGGTATTTGAGTGGTAAGTCTCAACAGGGGAATATTAAATAATTTTATTCCATAAGCTAGCAACAAAAGAAAATGTTTATTTCCAACATTCAAACTTACATAACTTTGCCGTGGGTGTTATGGAAACAAAACGTGATGCTGAAGCCTGAAGGTGCGATGGTTTGAGTTTGAAGGAAGGTTGATCATTTTGGTAAGTTCATGAGTTCAAGACAGAGGTTGGAGTTTGTTGAGAATTCATTCTGCATGCTTTGATAATTTGTCAATTGGTAAACTTGTCAAGAGTTTTTTAAGACTTCCTCCAACCTCTTGAATTGGTAATTAGTCCAGCAAGTTGTGCTTCTGTTGGCCACAACCGGAGGTCACAATTGCTTTTAATAGGGATTGAAATTGCCAGGAAATTCAGTGTTTCAGTACAAAGTTGGTTACAAAGCCAGGGTGGGTGTGAATATTGAACACAGCATTCCATTGTGGCCGCGTACATCCCGAGCTGCTGCGGTTTGATACTGGGATGACATCCAGGATTATTGGGCTGCAATGGTAGACTCTGGAAGTGCTTATGTGCAAGGAAAGGGCTCTCTTCATTATTTTTGGGTGACAGCAATATCTCTGTCAAGCATTCGATATTTTATTGGATGCGGTGGCTTTGGTGAGGCAGCACTGACTTTTCATGGGGCTGCAATTTGGTTTTGACTCTCGAGAGCCCATATGTGTACAGCAAGGACTTGCATTTTGCATTGGAAATGCATCAGCATGTCAAGTCTAGCATGTACGTCAAAGATTTTTCATTCTTGGTCCACTGCGATCACCTCCAGGATTATATATTGTTCAAGATATTTTGCTCCAGGGTCTTAATAATTTAAATAGGTTAGTTACATTCATATGAGCTTTGTAATTTTTTTCTTGCAAATGTTGGCTAATGAAGTTTGGTAGCAAGTATATGTAAATTATATCTTCAATTTCAAGTATTGCAATTAAATTTCATATATTGTTAAAAAATAAAAAATAGCATATAGCAGAAAATATTCAAAAAAGCAAAAATCCTAGAAAACTAACAAATTGTAGCAGAGATCAGCATTAGAATCTGGCATGGTTATTACATATCCATTTTGCCAAATTCACTTGGGCCACGATCTTGATCTCATCCCTCTTTTTGATGTTGGATCCTTGCACTCAGCAAGACTTGATCCCTGGTGCGCTTACTGAAAACCTTTCTACTTCACTAGTAGACCAAGGTCGGATTGACCTGCTTTTATTGTTCAGTTGGCTTTTTTTTTTTTTATCACTTTCTCAACTTTCAACTATTATACTCTACCATCCACTCCCCCCTTGACTGCCTCTTATGTTGCCCCTCTTGTTATAAATAATAATTAAAATACAATATAACCCATTTGGCTATGTCGTCATCACTCATCACTCCGATGAGCCTTGAATGGGGTCAGGTGTATTAAAAAAGTGTTCCCTAGCCCAGCTTGGTTGTTTGATGATTCCTGAAGATCAAGGCTAAAATGCTTAAATGCCTTTCCTTGTGATCGTAAGTATAGTTACAAGACTTGGATTTGGCTTGGGCTCAGCAACTTTTGAGCCAGGCTTGGCTAGACTTGTCAAATTTATTTTTAATTTTTAAAGTTTTGAGGAATCAAATGCCTGGTGGCACCTATGTCATGAATTGCCCTTGACACATGTAGGGGTGTATCTAGTGGAATTGAACCTGCGACTTTCATTTGTGTTTACCAATGCTAGATCATCCGGTCTACCCTTGAGGGTTTGATTAAGTTTATTTTTGACTCAGACTTGGCAGAGATAATATAGATTTAGGATATCCTAGGTAGTATAAAATTCTGTCATAGTCACCATAGCTTCTTTTTTGAAAGTAAGATGCAATGCAACATCCTTCCTACTTTTTGGTTACCCAAATTTTAGAATGGGCAAGGTGAGAGGATTTGGTGTTTTTGGACTTATAATGATTTGAAATGCAATGTTGAAATGAAAGCACCAAGTGGCAAGCGAGCCAGTACCACTTATTCAGTATGCAATGTTGAAATGAAAGCACCAAGCAGAAAGCAAGCCAGTAATTGAAAGTAAGATGCAATGCAACATCCTTCCTACTTTTTGGTCCTCCAAATTCCAGAATGGGCAAGCTGAGAGGATTTGGTGTTTTTGGACTCCCAATGATTTGAAATGCAATGTTGAAATGAAAGCACCAAGTGGCAAGTGAGCCAGTACCACTTATTCAGTATGCAATGTTGAAATGAAAGCACCAAGCAGAAAGCAAGCCAGTACCACTTATTCAGTGGGCTACATATGCATCATTCAGTTGTATAGTGGTGAGCCAATGGGCATATACTCTTATTCAATGAGAAAGCTTATTCAATATTTAAATGTAAAACAAGCTTCTTCCATCCATTCAGTGGTGAGCAAATACAATGATAACAATTCTTCAATGGGGTAAGTATTAGCAATAAACCATGAATAGACTCATTAATTATGCAATGATTGAGTGGTACAATTTGGATGTATGGAAGAGATGGCTTTTGACGGTATGACCACCCAGTGCATTACAGTATGAGTCCATATGCAATATTATCACTCATTAATTGCTGGTAGAGGTAAATATTGCTGCTACAAGTGTTGATATGAATTCTGAATTGTTGATTCACCTCTGAAGGTACTTAAAATCATCAAACAATTTCACCCAACTGGAAATAAGGACATTATACCTTGTATGAATGTTGTGGAATGCTGGTATAGGTCTGAAAATGCATCAAAAGCATGCTGGAACATTCAGGACCTCAAGGAAATACCTCAGAAATTACAACCAATGCACGCCAGCTTGCCAACAATGAACAAATGCTGCAAACAACAACTACCAGCACATTTAAACTTCACCTGGAAAGAGTATAAATCAGACTGGAAGCTTTATTCAAATATTTGCAGGTCTATTAAATGCTAGAAAAGGTGCTGCACAGGTGTAATGTTCCTCACCTGACTCAACTATCAAACTAGCAATATGCATGAAATCCTATATTTGTTTCTGCTAATTCCTTGTCTATGTTATGAATATTCAGATTTATATGTGCCTCTTGCGTTCTTGTTGCTAGTAATTTGAATATACCATTTAACACCAATTCCTTGCAAAGATAGTTATTTTGAAAATATATATGATGCACCTAAGAAATACTGAATTTCACATTTATTTGATGAAATGTGAAAATAAAATTGAAGTAAATATCAAATTGGACAATTGATACTGAAATTCCACCATGCAATTTTATTGAATTTCCAGAAAAACTGAAATTTACAAATGCAACTAATGGCACCTGATTTTTATAGCATATGCACTCTTTTCTTTCGCTGATTGCTGCTCAATTCTATGGTAATGGCAGCCTTTTGGCAAACTGCTGGCTCCAAAACATCAGATCGCAAGCTTATAATGTAGACCAAGACCCTCAAACTGAAAATGCAGACCTGTCATAACAGTTCGCAATGCCAAGAAATATGGAACGCAGGCCTTGTGCTGTGCATTTCCAGCCCTTAATAATTCGCAGCCTCCTGAATATGAATTGCAGGCACTAGAGAAATAACGTGCCTCCTCCAAGATTGAAATCTCAGCTTTGGCAAACGTTAGCAATACCCAAACGTGGCCTCTAAATGAAAAATGACAATCTGAAATATGCCCAGATTGACCCTCCAATATGCAGATGCAAGCTGGTGTAGGAGACTCTAATGGATCTTCTCACAAATGCAAACAAGAACCTTCAGCAACGCAGATCTCCTTAGACACAGAACAGTAGGAGAAATTAGCATATAGTTTTACCTCAGCAACTATTTGCAAAGCAATTTAATTCTCAGTTTTGAGTCTACAATACTTAAGCTATAGATCCAATGAAACAACCCAGAATTCAGACCCTTATACTTCAGCAAGGGCATGAAAATTAGAATTCAGAAAAAGCCACAAAGACAACACAAGTAAATAATAACCAAGCATGCTTCTCTCAACAAATGTGCTTGTATTTATAACCTCCAGATACCCTTTTGTTGCCAAAATGTAACTTCACTCAGGAAGCTCCACCACACAACATTAATTAGAAGCTTCCATTAGTTTCTCTCACTTTACTTGGCTTAACTAATAAGAAATGACACTTTCCATTGATAACTCAACTTTCAACTTAAGTGAAATTATAAAGTGAATTATAACTTTATAATAAACCACTTAATTATTTAATAATAATTTGGCCACTAAAAATATAATAACTCCCAAAATACTCAATTCTTTAAATATGCCGTTTGAAATAGGAGCTGTACCTATTATTTCTCCATGTGATCAAATGCACTTTGCAAAGATAAAAAGGGTCTATCTGATCAACACCAACTTATCACAAATAGTAAATACACAAAACTAAGCCCAAATGAAGTCCAATCTGAGCCAAACGAAGACCAATCTGTAGCTTGCAGAATTGTGGAGAAGATAAGACCCTCCCAAGTCAAGTCACTACCTCAGAAGACCCTCTATTTGCAATAATTAGTCTACGAGGATCACATTAATAGGCTAATCCATGAAACTCTGATATTGACAAAAATGGGGACACTACAACAGGTTTGGGCAGCAAGGCAATAGTCTAGAAGGTTCACTAACACATGTAGAAAATACTCAAACTGAACAGACCCTGAAGATTTTTGATCATTGAAATTTGTCAAAATCTGTAAGTTTCTTGAAAACTACAATTTGCACTGCAACATATATAGATTTGAAATCTACTCTAAACATCTTGACAACACAAATGAAATATATTATATAACTTATATAAGAAGGGAAATAACATAATATAAATACCAGTTAAAGTTTATGTTTTGTATGGCCTGCTGTAATCACAATAACTCCAGAAGTTTGGTTCAGAATTAATTGGAATACCTTCGAACAAGCCTGGGCATATCCTTTCATCATGGAATAACTTCTAAATTTGCAACACTTTGGTGCTAAAGGCCTCACGCCACTCAATGTCTCACAAATGAATGGTACGATTCCCACATTGCAACAATCTATCCTCATAAATTCGTATGGCCTGATGAAGCAGTGATATATGGTGTTCAAGTATCATTGAAGAAACTGAAACTCTGGTAGATTACCCGCTTGAGCAACCAGCAAGAATATGAACTGTTTTTTTGAGTTCTGCAACTTGCCTGGGATTATGGTATTGTAAGAAAACCTCCTTCATAATCACCTCAAACACACACTTCATTAAAATCTGCAACTTAAAAACCAAAGTATTTGGATATGCTCATAGTCCTTCCCACAGACGTCTCACCATATTTGATACCGATACTGCTCAGATACATATTGGACACTGCCGAGATGTGCATTTTTATTCTATTTCAGTTACTCATTTTTATAGGTTTTCTTCTAATGCACCTGTACTTTGTTCCGGTGTAACCTGGGCGCGCACACCCAAGTCAAAATCCCGAAGCACCCAGCGCGGGGGTGTTGTGCACCCGAGTACCCCTGCCGGCCGGAAAAGCGCCGCTGCACCTCGGCTGCACCGGTCGAGTAGGACATGAAACTTGGGTGCGTCGTGGGTGCTCGGGTGCGGGGTGCATGCAGGGTGCTCGCAGGGTGTGGTTGACTAACTGGCCCAAAAAGTTATAAAAAAAAACTTTTTGCATTTCTTTTTTAATTTGTTTCTTAAGCAAGCTAACGCTTGGGATGATTAGGACTTCGGTATAGGGGATGATTAGAGAGCACTTGGGTTGATTCAATTCTCATCATTGACATTTTGTCATTTTGTTGATTGTACTCACTTTGGTACGGCTATGATACATTATTTCATTTCACTATTTCATGCTACTCAGCTCATTGTCATCATGAGCATCTTTATGATATATGATATTTATATTTGAACAATGAATTTTGAATCTTGCATCTTGAACTAAGTTAATTTGTTAAATGGTCATTGGTAATGGTTATGAAGTTTCAAGTTTCAAGTTTGAACTTATGGTCTGTGAATCGCATTTCAATTTTTTCTATTCAACTATATTTGGTATGTTATATAATATATTGAAGTATCATTTCATAATTAGCATTTTCAGTCATATATCTGTACTATGCAATCCACTCCACCCCCCCCAAATTGAGGCCCTTTTTTTTCCCACACCCAAAACTCGTCTCGACGTCCCCCGCATCGCCGCACCCCCACGCCAAGGTAACACTGCTTTGTTCTAAATATTTTGATTATTATTATTTCTTATTTGGCAATAGGCCGAAGCCAAACCAAGTTCTAAAATGGAATGACTTATCTGTATCTTAAGCAGGACTGATGTTTACTTGCGCGACTGTCCTTGTCATTAGCTGCCATCCAACTTTCAAAACCATATTGTGTAATCATTTTCATCTCAGTTCATCTGAAGTTTGAACCATAAATGTTATGTGTATTCGCTTGATCCTCTCATTATCTACCGAGGGTTATCTGTACACAAACATTCTGCAACTGTTATTTTGCAGTTTAAAACAAGTGCTTAAGATTTGCACCTTATTCTCTGGCCATTAATACACTAAAGAGACTTAAAGTGTTTCCTTAGGAAGTACATACCAATTTTACTTCTAGAAAACATAATACAATTCCTGCTCGTAGTGTGTGGACTGTGTTTATTGTTAGTTATTAAATCTTACGAACCGCAATTCATTCTAGCAGTTCTACCATCTGATCTTGAAATCCAAATCATTCCATACACCATGAATGGTAATACAGCCCATATTGCTAATCATGTATATAGTCATTCCATACACCATGAATGTTAATACAGCTCATATTGCTAATCATGCATATATTGGTTCACATTATAATTTCCAGAACGTGTCTCAGATATATTCCAGCAAATATTATAGATTCTGGGCTGAAGGTAAGCGTTACCTTTTAGGCTCAAATCCTATCACCCATACTATCAGAGAACATTACAAAGTTATTTCTTTTTTCTTATTCATAGTAACTGCCCTGTATACCATATAACGATTGTCAAAAACCCCTCTGCCTTGTCTCTATCAGCAGGGGAATACTCCATTATTCTAATCTATAACATTCTTGAAACCTGAATCTGGGCCTATCACAACATACCCAACTATCATATGGTATAACAAGCTACATAAAATACCTAAGACGATATAATTTTATCACCAAAAGCTCTAATTCTTCTTGGTAGTCTTTCTCTTGCGTTTGGCTTCATTTAGATTCCTACCCACAAAGGAATATTCCCCCTGTGGAGGAAGACTTGTACCTGTTATTCCAGCTAGTTCTACCACCACCAGGGCTTTGCAGCAAGCTCCTTTATGCTTATTTCCTGCTCTGCCTTTTAACTTTCCTACATTCATTTCCTGCCCAGACTTATCTTACTCCGAGGGGGTCCAAGGGGGACTCCTCTAGCGTATCTGTAGAGAAAGGCTCATAACCTTAGTCGATTAGGTAATCCTGCCACCGTTGGTTGCCAACAAGTGATTTCTTATTGCTCGTTTAGTCTTCGATATTCAAATTATAGATTTTAACATGTTTACTGTGAAATTTGGGGGGACTCACACCCCCTCCCTGCAAAACTTCGAATTACGCATTGCCAGGACTTACTTGCACTGGGTACTTGGAGTATGTGAGTACCTCCACCTTTGGCATTCCACAACCACGCGGCCAGGACGGGTACTTGAATTTCTATTTCTATTGTGATTTTTGAATGTTACTATTGGGTATGTACTATGTTGCTATGTTGAATTTTCAATGGTTCTGGTTCGTGTCCCAATTTTTCTATGTGCAAGAATTTCAATTTGGTATGTTATATTGAAACATCATTTCATAACTAGCATTGCAAGTTTTATATGTATAGTACTAAGTATACACCCCCCAGCCATCTTGAGATTGAGGCTATTTGTCCCCGTCTTGTAAACTTGTCCAAGTGTCTCGATGTACCCCAGCTCCAGTGTTACACTGCAGATTTAGGTATTTATTTAATTTTAATGTAAAATTTACTTTGTTTTAATTAATTTAGATTTAATTGGCATTACTGTTAATTTAATTATAGGTGTTAGTTTGTATGTTCTTTTGTATATTGCAAATTATTGAATCAATTTATAATTATTTATGTTGCGATTATGTATGTATTTTGCCATTAAAGTGAAAATATTTTGAAAAATTAAGAGTTCATTCCAACATCATATCTGCATTATTTATTAGGTCTCCAACAAAATGATCCCCAACACCTCTTTACATAGCTTTGGGGAAGATAATGAGTTAAAAAATTAAATTATTCATTTATTTTTTGTGCTTCATAAGGATGCATACCCTGCCCAATTTCCTCTGCTCCCATCCCAGGGATGGTATGAGGACAGGACTTCTGGTCCTCAATGCCGTTCCAAAACAACAAAAAACAGACATGTCCTTGAAACAGTGTTTCATGTGAAATAGGGGACATGGGGACTCTGTTGGGTACAAGGGACAGCCCTGACTGCCCCCAGTACCTAACCGTGCCCCCTTCTTTCTAGCCCAAAAAACATGTGCTGTTTTGCAAAAGTCACTTTTAAAAAAAATATTTAGTTGGTGGGCAGGCCCCACGTGGGTAGAAATGGCAATAAAAAAATTGAAAATTATGGAACCCTATTTGGAGGCTGAAAAGGTAAGGACTTCTTCATTTCTTCATTTCAACCATTCTTGGCAAGAAGAAAAAGAATGAGTAGCGCAAGAAAGTTTTCATTTTTTGATTTGCAAGAGGAGGGTTTTCAATTTTGCTAATTTTTATTCAGCTTTCAACATTTCTATGACGAATGGTTTATCAATGTTATGATATGCATATTTGAATTCTCTCTTTATATAAAAATTCCCCTATTTTTTAGTAGCTGTCCCTTGATGACCCATCCCCTAAAATTTGGCTTTGAACTGAACCCGTATTGGAAACATGTCCAGTCCTAGAACTCCATGGAGCATAGCTTAGTTTTCAAATGACATTTTTGAAAAATTAAATTTCTTTTAATGTAAATGTTCCCTAATCTCTCCTAGGCGTAAGCATTTTACAATTCTTTGTCACCTTTATTAAAATAATTCACTAAGCAATCATTCATAAAATATAAACTTCAGTACCAATTAATTAATCGTACCCAACTTGCATTAAGCATGAAAAGAATATTGGAATCAAACTCTGATCACACTTAGATGTTATGAGAATGGAAGTTGATGGCCAGAGTCAATCTGGTGAATTATGAAAAATAGATGGCCTTTCAAAGAAGTTAGGAGAACAACCCAAATGTCAAAAAAGTACAAAGTGCCACAATATGGTCCACACTGCCAGTTAAGTTCATTGCCATAAATCAAAGTCACTGCTAACCACTGCTACATGGGGACATGCCTCCACTTCCCAAACTCCACTTCCTATCCCCTGAGGTGTTTTGGGGAGAGCATGATGTTAGAGGACGTCCCCTGACTGCCCCCTCCATGAGAAAATCTGGAAATGTCCCAAAATGTGTCCCCAAAATCAAAGGAGTAGGAAGCATGTAGGGGACACCTTTTTGTCCCCAAGGCAGTTGGGGAACCCTAGGCATCCCCTACAGAAAAGCAAATTTTTACTATGTTTAAAAAAAGTGTTCATTAAAATTAGGAAGACTGAAATACAGCTTTATAAAAGCAGTATATCATAACATTTATAAAAGCAGCAATAAATATAACATGACAGTATCAAAACAGTTATTGAATATATCAGGAAAATAGTGACATCAATAACTGTAGTATGGCAACAATAAATACATCTTGACAGATTGTAACAGCAGTCAATCTATTTTGACAACAGTTGATACTCACTTCAATCATTTGTATTTGTGATTTCGTTGCTTTAAAAAGTTGCGTAGTTCAAAAACATGATATGGTATCAAAGGTGTGTTGGTTTAGTGTCGCAGAGTGTGATAAGTAGAAACAAACAATTTATTTTTGGGATGTGGTTGGCATGCAGGCTTCTTTAGATATCATTTAACATTATTTTAACATTGTTGTGTTATATTACTATTGTCGTATTGCTGTTCATTGACTTGTTGAAATTTGATTCTCATTCTCATATGTATAGCTGTCCCCCTACCATTCCCCTAGAGTGACCCTCTGACTGCCCCCAAAATGTCGTGGAAAACTTGGGAAAATTTGGAAATGGTAAAGGCTAAAAAAAAAAAAAATCTGCTTAAATCAAGGACATTACATTCCAAAATTTTGTAACAACATATTATTATCAGCAAAATGAGAATTAAGGACCGTAAAATTCAATTTATTGGCTTTTTGAAGAAAATATCTCAAGGCATCAACAGTAAGCACATATGTAAGGGAGATGAAGGACATCCTAGCTACATGGAGTGTTGTGAAATGAATGGGTCCGACCTATACTCATTAATAACAAGTTGAGACATCCTTAAACAACATTCCAACATGTATTTTAATTTTTGATTTCAGGTCCAATTCCAACTCTTGTAGCATTTCGAGAATTTATCTCCAATAAATTCTATTATAGGATTTATCAAAATCTAATTTAACAAATAATGCAGTCTAGCCAGATTTTTAGCCCACTGAATGGTTTCCCGAACACATTAGATTCAAAGCTGCCGCTTACTAATCCTGTTTGTTGATCTCTCACAATGCCCTGCACGACAGGCTTAAGTTTGGTATCCGATGCCTTCACTTAAGGATACATTCTGGAGCTTCCAAGTGTACCTCATCACTTGTGTATACATTTGAGCCTTGACTTATAGTTGCCATGTTCTCAGTGTCTTATTTCTCTGATGACTCTGAAGCGCATTGTTACAATTAACTTCAACCTATTGTCAATTTATATTGTGTGGGTCTGTACTGGACGTACCTAAGCTCTATATGCATGCAATATTGATAAGTGCGATGTAATCTACTTGTAGTTGATATTGTTTTGGTAGTATATGTGCTAATTGCTCTGTTACAATTAACTTCAATCTATTGTCAATGTATATTGTGTGCATCTGTACTGGACATACCTAAGCTCTATATGCATGCAATATTGATAAGTCGATGTAATCTACTTGAAGTTGATATTTTTTTGGTAGACTTTATGATGAGCTTTTGAAAGCATTATATAGATATATTTTGTTTTAATGCACAGTACCAAAGAGAGGAAGAAGAAAAGTTAGGAGAGCAGCAAGAGCAGCTACTTCGGAATAATTACAAGAAGTATGAAATGATTGAGTTCTTATATGCTGATGGGACCAATGAAAAATTATGTCGCCGCTATGGTATGGAGAAAAAAGAATAGATCCCAAGGTGCTAATATTTAAATTATGAAACCGATAGTGCTATAACATTTTTGCAGATTTGATTAAAATGAGCTTGAACAGTGCCAACTAAGAAAACTTAAACTGTGCATCTTTAAAGCTCATCTTCTCTTTATTTTATATTTTATTATTGATGGAATGTGAACTCCAAATTTGTATGATTATATACCACGGATGATTTCTAGATGCAAGTTACAGGAGCTCAATGCCATTGCTGCTATTGCCATAATTGGCATGTGAAAGTTGTTGCTGAGATTTTTGTGTAGGTGTTCTATAATTTCCTCTTTCAAAGCTTTTCGTCAAGTTTATCCCTGTTTCCCCAAAAGATTTGTCTCCCTGAGAAGTGACCAGTACAGTCAGATAAAAGTTTGCACCCTAATTTGTTTAGGTGAAAGTGTCTTATTTAGAACATTTAATTTAAAAGCAATATTAATAAACTTCAATGTGGCAGCCACCGTTTTCTACCAACCGAATCTACAAATCAACAAGAACTTCCTAGGTCGTTAAGAACAAATGTGTATAGCTCAATGCATTAGTAGGGTTGAAATGAGCAAATTTAGAATGGTTTAATGGTAAGGCTGTTTAGAACAAATATGTATAGCTCAATGCATTAGGAGGGTTGAAATGAACAAATTTAGTATGTTTTAATGGTAAAGTTGGTTGCTTTATAATTCTGCTAATTATTATGGTTAAAGGATCTTTTGGTTTCCATGGCTGATTAGAATAATATTTATTTAATGTTTTTAAATTAAGGGAGGATATTTAATACCTTTTCACTTTAGTTTTGCACCTCCCAATTTTCCATTTGATAATTTTAATGGATTTTTTTAATATAATCTATTTGATGAGTTCATTGTTGAAATGTAAGGTTTAAACTCCATGTTGACAAATATGATGTTATATTAATGGTTTTCATTGAGGTGTCATAAAATACAAAGGAAAAAATAATTTTATAATTGTATATGCTGTTGTTTTGGCTTGTTCATATGAATTGTATAATTTGTTGCATAACCCCTTTTATAATAAATAACATTTTGTTCAATGGGGGCAAACTTGGTTAAAGTAGGGTTTTTTTGAACATAATCAAACCAGGGGTTTGTGCTATAGTTGTCCAGCCTATAATCAAATAAAAATGGATGCTGATCAAATGGAAACATTCAAAAGATAAATAGGAAATTAGGAGTTCGAATTTAAAGAGGCTATAGAAACCTCAAAAATGGATGCTGATCAAATGGAAACATTCAAAAGATAAATAGGAAATTAGAAGTTGGAATTTAAAGAGGCTATAGGAACCTTGAGAGGACTAGCAATCATGTGGAATCTGAGAAGAGATGATTTAAATAAATGGAAGGAAGAACTAATTGGCTTGGAGGAACAATACAAGTATGTATTCAATGTTTATGGCCCCATACCACATAAGAAATTGAATCTTGGGATAGTTGCAGGTTTAGAATATGAATAGAAAAAAATGACATTGTTGGAGGGGATTGTAGAACATCTCAACCTTAAGTAGATTTCAAAAACTAGGCAAGAGAATATGTTGGAAGTCAAGATGGAGAATGGTAATTTCACGTGGAACAATAGGAGAATGGGATTAAGTAATATAATTGAAAAAATAGGAAATTTTATTTATAAAAGGAGATGTAACTACTTTTCCTTACGATATTAAAACATCTGTGTCTCCTACATCAGAACCAAATCATTATCCTATTCAATTGGATATTTTGGGGAAAAACAAACAGTTGCAATGCCCATTTAAATTTGAGAATATTTGGATGAAAGATGAGGGGTTCTTGAAAATGATAATGGTAAAATGAATAGCATTTTGCGGATCTAAACTTTTTAGTTTCATGTCCAAATTGAAGAAAGTGAAAAACAACACAGTTTGTTGGAATAAGGATCATTTCAAAATCATCTTTAAATCAAAAAATACAATTGAACAAAACAATATGGACCTCAAAGTATAAGTGATCCAACAAGGAATGTGTTGGAAACTACAATTGGAACAATTATTATGTTGTCATTGATGTCAAACCTCATTGGTGAGACAGTTTCTACTTGAGTAGAGTGCCATATCAAGATGATTGATGAAGAGGATTTGAGAAGAAGAGATAACAAGAAGACATAGTGGGAAGGTTGAGTTATGTGGAATTACAATGGGCACTTGATCAGTTGAACCTTGACAAGATAATGTGTTGTTTAATCATAACACTAAGTGGAGAAGATAGTTGACTTGAAGTCTAGTTGAGATGATTAATGAAGGACCAAATGCATAGGCTAAACCGAGCAACACAATAGAAGATTAGTGAACTTATAGTTGAAGTCGAGTTGTGCTAGTGTCCACAGAGTGAATAGCAGAAGTTGAGCAAATATGGTGTTAATGGAGCACCAGTAAAAATTAAGTATTAGAAAAGTTGGACCGAGTGACGATAGTATAAGCTGAATAAGAAAGTTAGTGATGACTGAGGCCAATGAACATAGTTTTGATCGAGTGTCAACATTTGTTATTTTGTGAAGGAATTGAGATGCCTAGCTGATATAGTTGACATTTTGGATTGGTCAAAGCATGTGAAGGATAAGTATTGATAAGATGGAGCATATAATGCAAGAGAAACTGTGTTTGAGAGTTTCTAGTCATGGATTCAAAGAGGAGTTTTGAGAAGTTTCTAGGACGAGGAAATAAAATGACAAGAGGATTCAATGAATATGACCTAACCCTAAGATCAACAATGATGTTTAAGGGACAAAAGGTCAAAGCTCCCTATTTAAGGAGGCACTTAAAACTTCTTGCACTTAATCCCACTTTATTATATTATCTAATCTATTTGCATTCATGGAACATAAAGCAATAAAGTAACAACACCATTAGACTTTGACACAAGAATTGGTAACCTAGAAACCTTTCAAGTAGAAAGTAAAATTGGGGTGGGGATGACACCCACAATGCTTCATTAGTGCAGTAATAAAGTTGGCTTGTTAGGGCTTACAATTGATCACTTTTGGTGATCTACCCAGTTAAGAGTAAGAATGACCATTAGGTTCACCTTGTGAAAGGACTTATACAATACAATTAAGTATGTACTCAATTAAGAGATTTTGCAAGGATTGTTAGGTCCACCTGGTTAGAGGATTTGACTGATGCATATGTTAGGATGAATCAATGGATTGATCTTTGCTGTGCAACTTGATTTGCTGAATAAGATCCTTTGGGTTAAACTTATGACCTGATTGTGATAGATGAGTCTTTGCCTTTCTTGTATACTACTTGAAGCCTTCTAATTACTCTGATATGTCATATTCGCTTCTCTAGACTGTTCGTCAATTGTGTCATCTTTTTTTTTCATTGATGGTGAAATAAAGTAACTTATATTTATATCCATCCAAAACAATTACATTAAGAAGTCAACTACTAAGATGTCATAATAGTTTCAAACAATAATATACCAAGTCTACTCAATGTTGATACTCGGGTCCAATTATCCACTCGAGTGATATGCTGACACACTAGCAACATAGTGGAACTCGGCAGCTGTGGCATTCGGTTAACATTGTGCACTTGGTTGACATTGATCACTCGACAAGCGAAGATGCCTCGGTCAACACTGGTAGCTTGGTAGACACTACTACTTGAAGCCAAATGTTCGGTTGACGCTACAACTCGGTAGATACTATCAATATGGTTGACACTACTCACTGCTTGCTCGGTTAACACTGATAATATGGTTTACTTGGTTCTGCTCGGTAATAGTATAACCATACAAAGCGACTTAAGTGTTTTGTCACTAATTGACAATATGCCTTAGCATAGGGTCAAAAAACTCCCCCTTTGGCATTAGTGACAAAAATATTTATATGAAACTTTGATCTGCAAAACTATAGTCAAAACTCCTCCTTTCCATGTGCTTGGATCTGCAACCCAGTTTTGACTATAGCTCTACAACTCGGTTACAATTGATATTGGTTTTTTTTTTATCAAAACTTTTTTTTTCCTGCTTTTTACATATCTTTTATACAATTCCTTTGCTATACATATTTCCTCCTATATACATATTTCCCTTAACATGCATATATACATACTTTTCCCCTTGTTTTTGTTACAAATGCCAAAATTTACAAGGTTATGCCAAAACGAGAGAGGAAATCATGATGTACCTTCAAAATCAAAGACATTGTCTTATCCTAGTTATCTTGCAATACCTTTAAGATGTGCAAATCTATTTGAAGCTTGATTGATAACTTCATGCGCTCTACCATTGAAAGGTTTGTGTCCTCAACTAGTGTCTTTGTATGATCCATTCTCTTCTGCATAATATCCATTTGGGGAAGCATCATACTTTGAATGTCTATCAAAGTTGCTCTTATTTTGGCCTCTTCTCTTAACAATTTTGACTGAAGATCTATCGAAAATATGACTTTTGCAAAATGAGTTGAACTGTAACTTGGGTTAAGTGCCAACTGACTAGCACTAGCTTTCATGTCCATATCAATCTTAGCCAGTTTATCCTTGATTTCTTTGGTGAAAATTGTTGAATCCCTCAATTTTACAAATAAGGATACACCATTATTTACAACATTCTCCAATGTAGCCATAAGAGTAGATAGCTCTACTTGGTCAATGACAATTTTCTGTGCTACATTTTCTAGAACTTTGCTTTCAAACTTCCTTTCAACTTTTTCTAGAAGTTTGTCTTGTCCATCTGCATCTTCATTGAACTTATGTACAATTTCAACTAGTTGTTCAATGATGGGAGCTTTTTCATTTACCTCTTTAGATAGTGCATCCAAAATATTTCTTTGATATCCTCAAGGACTTTGCTTTTGTCCCTTTTTGCCCTTAGCATTTGCTGCTTGGCTCTTTTCTTCCATAGTTCCCCCAATATGTCCATTTTCTCGACAAACATATTAGATTGGTCCCAATATGGAATCACAATCTCTTCATCTAGGTCAGTATCATCAACAATCTTTTCCTTACCTTTGACCTTGGTAGCTGATGAAGGTATGATTTCTTTTTCCCTTACCTCCATCACTCTTTTCTTCAATGCTTGGTTGAAGGTTGATTGCCTTATCTCCTTGCTCAGTTAGGCTTTCCCTTGGAGAAGTTAGAGCTTGTTGCTTAGTTACCACTAGGGTAGATGAAAGATTTTCTTTCTTCTCCTTATTACTCGGTTGAACTATGTTCAACTCTTTAGACTGCAACTCGGGTGTTGCCTTGATTAACTTGGAGCATGATGGAGAGAGTGCTTGGTTCAGAGAGGTTGGGAGAGATGCTATGACCTCTGCTGCAGTTTTCTCAGTATCAAACTCTTCAATAGTTTGAACCTCTGTTAAGTCTCCCTCTTCTTTTAGGTCAAAAATGTTTTTCCACATATTGGATCTGGATTGTACAACATCCTCAATTTTGTTTGACAAAATCTGAAATGCTTTGAATCCAGGAGTCTGATTGTTTTCATATTTAGACATTAACTCCTTTATTTCCTTCTCAAAGAAGTTTGGCATTAGCTTCCTTAGAGTTTTTTCTCTAATGTCCTTCTCTATCTTGATTGCATTTGCCCAATGGTGAGAAAAAAACTTTCAGTAAAGTTTCAAGAGCATGCCCTTTGAGTTTAATGGGGCCATACTTCCATCTAGCCATTTTCTCTAGTAATGCCTCTTCAATATGTTTCTGCTCCTCTTTATTTCTGGAATCATAGTTGAAGAATTTGAATCCTGCCAATCCACTTCCTTCCCTTATTGATTTCAATTGTTTCTCAAAAGTAGGTGGGGACTTCTTCAGAGAGATGATTGGAGTGTTATCTTCATCTTCATTCATCATCAAGTCTCAATTTCTTTCTTGGCTTTCTAGGCTTGGTGGCAGTAATCACAGGGATAGAAGACCTTTCTATTTTCCTTGATGGTGTCTTTGCCTTCTTCTTTGGAGGTTCCTCTGCCTCTTCTTCTTCTTGATCACCTTCCTTTTCTTCTTCCTTTTCTACATTATCACCTTTACCCTCGGTAAGCATGAGAGGGGAATCAAATTTGGCAAATTTCTTCTCAAGTTTTTCTAACCTTTTCTTTCCTCTTTTCAAGATTTGGGGAATCTAAATCTCAAGTGAGATTCTAGGATTTCCTTCCTCAAAAGTTCCAAAATAGGTAGCTTTAGGATCTACAGGCTCATTGATGAGAGCCTCAATGATGTCTCTGGTTTCATCAATGTTGACCTCATATGCCAGAGATTTACCCATGCAATCTTAGGTCTAACTGCATGCACTTTATCACAATCAATGAGGAAGCATAGTTCTTCATAGTCATCCACTAACTATTTAGGAGTCCTAAACCTATTTTGTATCCTTTCTTTAATTTTTAAAAAATATACATTCATGATTCTCTCAAAAATTTCACCCATTTCATCAATGAAACCATTGATATGATTTATAACAGGTGTATCCTTGCATATTTTGATGGAAATAATTTTTGCACATAAAAGAATAAACAAACCAAGAGTGAACCAAACTTACATGGATTTGTCTTTGATGCTTGGATGCTCTCCATATTCTTGCTCAATTGGATGAGCTGCAACTCAGCGAGGTCAAATGATAGATTGTTCTTGACCACTTTGAATGCCAAGTCCACTGCCTTATAGGGTACACTATTTGGGTGGCTTGAAATGTAAATATTGTGTGTAATGACATGAAAACTGAACTTGATCTCCATGTTTGTGATGTTGTTCAACTTCATTCCTCTTCCATCCCACTTATTTAGGGTCTTCTTTACTAGCTCACCTTGTGCTAGGGTTCTGGTAGTCTTAGGTCTATCAAGCATATGATACCCAGTAACTTGGTATACCATTTTCTTCATCATCTTCATTGGTTAATCTAACTAGAAGTGCATGTCATGTACACGACTCAAAATACACCTAATCTACCTTGAAAATTCCTTAGCATATGGAGAATGTGGGTCAAACCCTTGACCTCTAGATGTTTGTACTCAGGTTTTAGGTTTCCATTCTCACACAATGCTTCATACGCTTGGTTCATCTCAAATGGGCCCAATTCTTGAATAGAACAATGATAAAATGTGTGGATATCATGAATCAAGAGTACCCATGGAGGAATTTGCAAGTGTGCTCCCATAGGGTCCTTTTCTTTAGTGATCGTAGGGCATAACTTGAACTGAGGTGCTTCATAGACCGTGTTCTTCATCAACATTTTAAAACCCTTCTTAACCTTTGTGCTTGTTGAAGCTACCATAATGCTCAGTGCATGAAGATGAACTTTGCTTCCACTTAGGTTCAACAACAAATTTGCTCTGAATTGCTCGGGGGCTTTGAATTGCTTTGTAAATTGAAATTCATGGTGAATAATAAACCTTTGATTTCATCTTTTATGATTTTTTTGCCTTTAAGTCACCATAAATGCATCGTGCAAAGTAACTGCCATAGCTCGGTTAGTTCTTCGAACTTTCTTGGCATGAACTAATCAAAAATAAGCTCGGCTAAAACTAACTTTTCTCCGTTAAGACCATTCAATCCGACTTAACTTGGTTATAACTGAGATCCAACTTGGTTAAATCGTGACTTGTCCCAGTGCATCTAGTATGCTGATTTGGATATTTTTACATATTTGGAACTAATGTATGATATCTTGTATGCTCGTTCCAACTGTCTCCTTGCATGCAAGGATGGTTATTCCACCCAACTCGCCATTCTGGGTACCAGATTCTTCATTACCATGACTTGAGCTTTCAGGAGTCTTCCTTACCCATTATTGATTCATTCGAGTTTTGATTTTAGAAACCTTTGCCTTTCCTTTTTCAAAACTAGTATCTACTATAGCTCTGTTCATACAATTCTTGCTTAAATGACCAAGTTTCTTACACATAACATCTCTTGGTAGGGTTTCTTTTTTCAACATTTGCATGTAGGCCTTTTTCTCTTTTGAGCTCCTTGCTATGATGATTCTCCTTGTTCAGTGTAGCCCAATCCTACTTTCCCTTTGTGTCTTTCTGAGATAATTCAGCCAACAAATCCATGTTTTCTTGTGATCTCGCCATTCTTTCATTGGTTTCTTTTTATGCTCTAAGATTATTTTTTAGTCTATCAGTTTCTATCCTTAAATCGACGACTTCTTGATTTTAATTGTTCAACCGATTTATCATATATGTCTGATATAGTGAGAGTTGGTGGATTTCATTGTTCTTTTCTTCTAGTTTGGTGTTAAGTAATCTTTTGTCTTCATCTGCGATCTCTTTGTCATTTTGAACTTTGTTCTTCATAACTTCACATAACTTGACTGAATGATTTTCCTGTTCCCTTTTTAGTTTTCTAACTTCTTCTTGTAGAATGAGGTTCCTTCCAAGTAGATCTTCTATAGTTGCATCTGCTTCATCTGAACTTCTTTCTCTGCAAATATCTTCATTTCTTTCTTCTGTGTATTGATTGTCATTCATCTATACTGCTAACCCTTTTCTTCTTTTTAGGGAATGTGAGAGTTGGTTCTTCAGTTGGTTGATTTGTTCCATAGCCAGGTGTAGATCCTGTTTGTCATTCTCAATGACTTTCTCTACCTTGTACACTTCCATTGCTTTTGATATTTTCTCTCAAATTGTTAAACTTCTAACAGGAGAACCTTGCTCTGATACCAATTGTTTTTGAAATCTAATGATGCTCAAGTGACTGAGAGGTGGGGGGCAGTGAATTAGGAACCACTTAAAACTTCTTGCACTTAATCCCACTTTCTTATATGATCTAATCTATTTGCATGGAACATAAAGCAATAAAGTAACAACACCATAACACTTTGAAACAAGAATTGGTAACCAAGAAACCTTCCAAATAGAAGGTAAAATTGGGGTGGGGATAACATCCATAATGCTTCACTACTACAGTAATAAAGTTCGCCTGTTAGGGCTTACAATTGATCAATTCTAGTGATCTACCCGGTTAAGAGTAAGGACTGTTATGTCCACCTTGTGAAAGAATTTACACAATACAATTCAGTATGTACTTGATTAAGAGATTTTGCAAGGACTGTTAGGTCCACCTGGTTAGCGGATTTGACTGATGCACCTGCTAGGATGAATCAATGGATTGATCTTTGCCATGCAACTTGATTTGCTGAATAAGATCCTTTGAGGTAAACTGATGACCTAATTGTGATAGATGAGTCCCTGCCTTTCTTGTATACTGCTTGTAGCCTTCTAATTACTTTGCTCTGTCATATTTGCTTCTCTAGACTGCTCTTCAATTGTATCTAGATTGCTTCTCAATTGTATCATCTTTTTTTTCATTGATGGTGAAACAAAGTAACTTATATTTATATCCATCCAAAATAATTACATTAGAAAGTCGACTACTAAGATATCATAATAATTTCAAACAATAATATACCAAGTCAGCTCAATGCTGATACTTATGTCCAATTATCCACTTAGGTGATACGCTAATACACAGGAAACACAATGGAACTCGACAACTGTGGCATTCGGTTAACACTACACACTTGGTTCACATTGATCTCTCAACAAGCGAAGATGATTTGGTCGACATTGGTAGCTCGGTAGACACTACTTGAAGCCAAACGTTTGGTTGACACTACAACTCTGTAGATAGTGTCAATTCGGTTGACAGTGCTCATTGCTTGCTCGGTTAACATTGTTAACATGGTTTACTTGGTTCTGCTCGATAACAGTATAACCATACAAAATGACTTAACTGTTTTGGCACTAATTGACAATATGTCTTTCCATAGGGTCAACAATGACTAGTGATAAAAGTAAGTTTGAAACCTTAGAACATTAAAAAGGAGGTAGTGCTAAGTTTGGTAATGATGCACTATGTCTTATGAAAGGTAAATGATCAATAAGATTGAATGATAATATTAGATGTGATAATGCTTATTGGGTTGAAGGACTTAACTACAATTTTTTGAGTGTGGCATAGTTGAACAATTCATGCTATAAAGTTGATTTTCAGCACACGAAGACTAAGATCTACAATGGTTCTAGTGAATTGATTGGAAATGGAGACTAAACAAGAGGTAATTTGTTCTCTCTAGACTTATCTAATGATACATGCTTGTTTGCAAAATGTGATGATATATGGTTATGACATAAGAGGTTATGTCATGTGAACTTTGATAATTTGGTAAGCACTAGTAAGATGAAAAGTGTAAGAGGTTTACCAAGATTGAAGGAACTTGATAATGTGATGTGCTGTACTTTTGATGTTATTTTAGATTTGGTTCATGCTAAATTTTGTGGACTTATTGGAGTGCAAAGCTACTGTAGTGACAAATATTTTATTCTATTTGTTGATTACTACTTTGGAATGATGACTGTTGTTCAAGATTTGGTAAAAGGATGGTCTCTTATTGAAGTCTCATCCTGAGTCTTAATGTTTTCAGCATTCTTTGTTTTTGAGTCCTTTGGTTGACCAAATCCACGAACTTGAACACCAAACACTTTGTTCAATGTTCAAGGTTCATAGGTTCATCGATTTCTCTTGGTTGAGCTGGTAAAGTCAATCATCCCACAGGTATTATCGCTCATCATCGATGTTGAACTTGAACATTAGACACGTTCAAGGTTCAAGTTCACATTTTCATCTTTGTATGTAGTCTTTTGTTATGAGCATAGTTTCCAATATATTGTGACTGTTGAACTTGAACTTTGAACTGTTTCGTAATTCAACTATTTATGTTCACTCGTTCATAAAGATCGATGCCTTCAATGCCACATGTCCAAGCGGACAGCTCAACAACAATGCAATGCTTACCAAATCTACATAAAAGATTTGTATTAAATGAGAGTTAAAGGTAACGATGTTTTGGTATGTTGCGACACGTGCAGATCTTGGGTGAGCTTTTAATGATTTAAATACTTGTCACATCATTTGTGTTGTCACTCATCCACACACTTCAAGTCCAGGTTTATTTTTTAAATGGAGGCCGGCTTGTTTTCATTCCCCTGCCATTTCTTCTTTTGGTAAAGATCATTTTGTCTGTTTGGACGTACGCGGTGATAACTTAAGTTTTTTAACTTTGCAAGTTTGCATGCACTCAACATAGTGAGTTTCTAGCCTTCCACCTTTCAAGTGTCATTTCGTTCTGTATTACTTTAAGGTTTTGTATTCTTTCTAATTCTGTTTTGGTTCTAGTTTATTCCTTGTCATGGCCACCCCTTTTCACTCGAAGCTACCTGATAAGGTTAGGGAATTTGTTATTAGCACTATCCTACCTGATATGGAAGACACATTCCTTGCTAAAGAGGACATGGGAAAATTATTGGCTAGATTTGAAAACCACAAACCAAGTTCCATATCTCATAAGGTCTCAGATAGTGGTATGTTGCAAGCGTCTGCCTTCCTAGAAGCCTTTCCTTTTCCTGAGTTAGTCTTGGCATGCAGAGATAAATATGATGCAACCAAAAAGTGCATTCATACCTTTAATGGTGAGGTCCTAGTGTATGCCAGTCAAGTTGTTGTCATGGGTACTTTGAGAATTCCCTTGCATGAAATTTATGATGACTGGACTATCAGTTCTTCCTATGCCCAATTCTTCATAGATGCCATTGAATTTAACAACATTTCAAAAAGCTGGCTTTTCAAATCTGAGAGAGGGGGTTCTCGCCTTGCATGCCCACTAACCAGAGAACACATGATTCCTGAAATTAAAGATGCCATTACAATGATGAATAGGGTGAAGGGGAACCCACATGCCCTTTATTGGGATAATTGGATGTACTTTTTCATCTAGACTATTTTGGGGGAAGACAAGTTCATTGATTGGGCAGGCATAATAACTATTAGGCTATAGGAGGAACTCTCTCAAGCTTCTAGAATGTCTGGTTTCTATATGAGCTCCTACTTATTTTATATCCTAGCTTGTGGTAGATAATGGAAAGGCCTACCACACTCAGACTGGATCCCAAGCACGCCGATTTATAAATATTATCCTTTTTGATAGAAGAGTAGAAACCCTAATGGATTCAAAATAGTCCAAGACACATTCCTGGCCAAATTGGTGTTTGAATTGCAAGGAAAGGAAAACATGAGGTTGACAGAAGAATCCACTAAGTTAATTGATATTTATGGCAATTTCTTTACCTAATTTCCAAAATTCACCTATCTCAAGGTTGGGGGATATGAAGGTAAGCCACTAAAGGTACCCCGACATTGCGTAGTCCATTTTGTGTTAATCAAAGTATGCAGACAATTGGCAGAAGTTGAAAAGAATTGTAAAACAAGGAAAGGCACAAGTTATACTTTTCCTGTCGAGCATGGACATTATAAATACAAAACCATTCAAGATACTCTTAAGCTCAAAGCTAAGATCAAATCCATGAGCTTGCTAACTTACTCTACTAGGTCCAACTTTGACAGTTAGGAGTTCGCTCTAAAGTACTTTGAGCTAAGTTATTTTGTTCTTTACATTCTCCATTTAGAGGATTTCTGTGTTGATTGTTAGGATGATTTTGGGGTTACAGGGAAGCTATGGTCTAGACTAATGCTAACACAGATTAAAGATTTCAAACTCCTGTTTGACACCTCAAGGGTAACCGAAGAGGGAAATGAGGAAATTGTTGACCCTGTTTACATTGAGTAAGTAGAAGCTTACCCATTGCCAGAAATAGACTGGACCTTGTCAGAGGAAGACAACTTTCATATAAAAACCCTATTCGTCTTAACCAGAATAGAGAAATGGATCATAAACAAGAAGTAGTGAAGATTGGTGGCATGTAATGTTTAAGAGGTTCATGCTAGTTCATGTTCACCATTGGTTGTTCTCGGTTCTAATGAAGTTGTTACTTCTCCCGTTGTAGGAAAGCTAAAGTCAAGTGTTAAACTTGAACACTCTGTTCAAGGTTTAGTTCACATTCCTCCATCTATCAAGTGGACTCATTCTCTTAGCAGGAGGAAGCAAGAGCAATCAAAGGTCTTGAATGAGACTCAAGACAAACCATCGACAATAGAGCTTGACCTGAGAGAAGAGGCTGAAGAGATAGGGGAGTTCCAAATCGGTGAGATGGAACAAGGGTGTCAACAAGCGATGGAAGGTGCTAACACTTTGAGTGCAATGTCTCTTAGTTCATCACCTGTATTATAGACTACTTCGAAAACAAATCCTCCCACCCCTAATTTGTTTGAATTATCAATAAGTAAGAAAGGAAGCATAGTGCCAATGACTCTTCTTGTGGGTGACATGGTAAGAAAATGCCTTGGAAAGACTCCTAAGACTAAAAGGCCAAAGACTGAAACTATGATGAACATCGATGAGGAAATAGGGCAATGGGTTGCATAAGTAATGAAGCTGATGACTAAGAAGGGCATGAAATTCAGCCCCAAGGTTATGCGACAAAGAAGAATATTCTTGGTCCTGCTTCAAGGTCCACTGAAATGAAAATATGGAATGCAAGAAACACCAAAATTTGCCAATGAATATGGAAAGATCAAAGGGAAAAACAAGAGTTAAAGAATCAATGTAGAAGATGGTTGAATACATTCATGAACTTCAGAGCCCACATGCAAAAGCCTTGCCTACTGCCATTTCTGTTATTGATGTTGAGTTTCCCTTGAACAAGAGTTTCATCGAGTAGGTTAAAAGGGATTGCTCCATTGCTTAAGCTTACGGTGAATGGTTGAACACTGTTCACATTCAAGCAACTAGCTATTTCTCTCATTTTACCAATACAAATGCAAGAGCTGAGAAATCAACAATAGCTTTAGAATAAGAAATTAATGCTTGGGAATCTGAGAAGATCAAATGGGATGAGTATATCATCAATATTTATGAAGATCAGGGATATGGCATAGACAAATTTGTGAAAGAAAATCCAGAAGCTAAGTTCGATGTTGACTTCCTTTTAGTTGCCCGAGCTAATTTGGAGTGGAGAAACATAGTGATGGAGTGGGGATTAGAAGAATGCATTGAACTGCTTCAAGAGATAGGATGCCTGAAGCAAATCATGATTTCTGATATAAAATGCATCAATGTTAAGATCGTGAGAATTGAGGATTGAGGTGAAAATCCCCCTAGGGAAGTGGAAACAATCTTTTTCTCCAAAATTAGGTTGTTGATAGAAACAAGCAAAGTCTCAGTCCAAGATCCAACCATCATCGCTAGGGTAGAATCCATGATGATTATCTGCAGTGATCACTAGGAGGTACATGACAAAAAGATGGATTATATCTTTCGAATCATGAGGATGTAAAATTTTTGCCTGGAAAACTAAGTGTCCCAAAACGTAAGGAGTTGGTCAGTTTCCTCATAGTGCATAGAGTGTGGAAAGAAAATGGTGGAGGCTGTTCAGATACTCAGGAACCTCATGTTAATATTAATGGTACAACAAGAGCCTAAAGGAGAATTGAAGAGTCACTCACATCTTTTTTCCTTAGTTTTAGTTTTCTTATTTTAAAACTCTGCTAGTTTTTATGAAACATTTGAGCTTTCTTGAGGGAGTGAATTTTTAAAGGAATTCAGAAAGCCTTGCGTGGATATATATGTAATCTTTTAATCGATCTAAAGGAGTCAACTCTCTGGACATAGTACTTTTTTTTTTTGGCTTTAGCTAGTAAGTTAGTTATTTCCTTTCAGTTATTATTGAACAATACAATTAATGATAATAGAAGTGATCATTTGGCTATTTCTAGTGTGTCTATTTGATAATCATGTGGTTATCTTACTGGTGGTGAAATTTGTGTGAAATTCATTTATGTATGAATGTTGTTTCATTAGAAGTGTTGTAGTTCTTTTCCTTTCTTTATTGGTTTTGTGAGCTTGATCATATTTCTAGATTTCTAAGCTATGTGTTGTATGACATATATTTCAAATGTTAGTAGTTAAATCTACAACATTCTTTTATGGATATGAGAGGATGTTTTCATTTCCCTTAAGTTCTTTCAGATTAAAAGAACAACTGTTATAATTCACTTATAGTAAGAGCTGCATTGATAAATTATTGTAGAAGGGATTCATGCCTTTAAAGATAGAGAGTTTGTACAAGTCTTTTAGACTCATTTGTGGTGAAAATTGTTTTTCTTGTTGATATAACTTCAAAGTAGTTGGGAAGGAAAAACTATTCACTAACAACTATGATGTTTCTTGAACAAAAATATGATACATTTCAAATGTTTAAGTGATACCTGGCTAGAGTAAAAAAGGAAACAACTAAAAGCTTGAAGTTTCTAAGATTTGATAAAGGAGGTGAATTCATATTTGGAGAATTTAACACATTTTGTAGTGATAGATGAATCAAGAGACACATGTCTGCACTGAAGAACCCTCCACAGAATGATATAGATGAAAGGATGAATAAATCAATCATGGACTGAGCTAGGAAATTGATGATGAAGAAGAATGTTGCACCTAAGTACTAGAGAGTAGCTGTAAGTATTGTAGTTTATACTTTGAACATAGTACAAGTCAAGAAAGTTACAGATATCACACCCTTTGAGTTATGGTATGGATATGCACCTAATGTGAAATATTTGAAAGTTTTTGGAAGCAAATTTTATATACGGGAAGACAATAGATATGGAAAACTTGATGCAAAGAGTGATGAAAGAATATTCTTAGGATATTCCACTAAGAGCAAAACATACAAGTATTTGAATTCTAACACTAACAAAGTTATGGAAAGTGAAAATGTGAAAGTTGATGAATATGCATAAAAGAATGAAATTGAATGTAAGAAGGAACCTGAAGATTACATAAATTTCATATACATTGATGAAGGTGAGCCCAACACTTTACCCAAATCTGATAAGAAAATTATCGAGCAACAACTAGTGAATGCCGAATTAGAACAACAACATATCGAGCATTAGACAATTGGTGTCAAGCATGAGGAAAAGCATGACGAGCATCAACAAGTGATTGTTGATGAATCAAAAGAACAAGTTGAGATACAAAAATTAATACCTAAAGCCAATCTACAAGATGAACATGAAGAAGAAGTAAGAAGACCTGAGCCTACACTAGAAAAATATGTTTGAGGACATCATGCACCATATCAAATAATTGGAGAGAAAGATTCAAAAGCTATGACAAGAAAAAGACTGAGGAGTGATACACGCTTGCTATGTGAATTTGAGCCTAAATTAGTAAATGATGTTTTGGATAATGAACATTAGATTCAAGCAATGAATGAAGAGATTGAGCAGATAGATGAGAACAAAACTTGGTCACTGGTACCTAGACCAAAAGACAATATTGTTATTGGAACAAAGTGATTATTTAGAAATAAGCTGAATGGGAAATGTGAAGTCACTAGAAACAAAGCAAAAATAACTTGTAAGGGATATGCACAAGAAGAAGGTATTGACTATGGGGAGACATTTGCCCCTATTGCAAGATTAGGAGTGAAAATGTTTCTTGCATATGATGCTTACAAAGGATTCAAAGTGTACCAAATGAATGTCAAGTCTGCATTTCTAAATGGAATTCTAGAAGAAGTCTATGTTGAGAAACCTAAATAATTTTTTAACTCAAACAAAAGTTATATGGTATGTATGCTACACACAATATTGTATGGATTGAAACAAGATCCTAGAGTATGATATGAAGGCTGCACACATATTTGGTGAAAATTGGTTTTGCACGAACTAATGATAATGAAAATCTATATTTGACGACTGAATCTGAGAAAGAGATATTGTTAATAGAGATATTTGTGGATGATATCATATTTGGATGAAAAGATGCATTGTGTAAGTCATTTCTAGATGAAATGAGACAAGAGTTTGAGATGTCTATGTTTGGAGAGATCAAATTCTTTGTTGGCTTGCAAGTATATCAAATGAAGAACATATCTACATTACACAATCAAAGTATGTCAAGGAGATATTGAAAACTTTTGGAATGGAAGGCTCAAGACCAGTTGGAACACTCATGGCTACTAGACATAAAATTTCAAAGAATGATGATTCTACTGATGTAAATCAAACCTTATGTAGATCAATGATTAGAAAGTTACAATATGTTGTACATATAAGACCAAATATTGCACTAATAGCTAGGATAATTACTAGATTTTTTGCAAATCCTAAAGAAAATCACACGATGGCTGTAAAAGGAATACTAAGATATTTGAAGGAAGAGAGGATTATGGATTATATTACAAGAAGAATGAAAAGTTTGAACTAAAAGTGTATTACAAGTGGTGGATCTTTCTTTCTAGGAAAGAGACTAGTTTCATGGACAAGCAAGAAGCAGAACTACATTTCTCAATATACATTAGAAGCTACATATATAGCAACAATAGTTAATTGTTCTAACACAGTGTGGATCAAATAATTGTTGAAAGGAATGAAGAGATCATTGAATTGTTGTTATATTCTGTAATGGCACAAGTGCCATAAACATATCTAAAAATCTTGTGATGCCCACCAAGACCAATAATATTGCTATCAAGTATCATTACTTGAGAGAGTGAGTACAGGACAAAGAAGTGAGATTAGAGTATGTGAATAAAAAAGAACAAATAGTTGATATATTCACAAAAACCTTACCTAAGGATGTTCATGAATTTTTAAGACGTAAATTAGGGGTGATTCTTCTAACTGAAGCTACTTAAGCTAAGATGGAGCTCTACATTAAATATTTTGATCAGAATATCTTAAAAATTAATGTAGAAGGTCACACTTTAGGACTTGTCTATAGCTGTGAATAGATAAGCAAAAGATGTTGAACAACCATTAAAAAGATGATAGAGGGAGAATCTAGTTTAGAAAACTGACAAAGAGATATCTACATGTTGAAGACGTATGAGACAGAATCAACTGAAGATGTTGGAGTATCTTTGGCATTGTTGTCGAAGACGGATAGATTATATAGTTACCATGAGAAGTAAAAGTAAAGAGGGAGAGATTATGAATTACCAAGCAAGAAGTTAAAGAGGGAGCTCATGTTTTGATATGAAGTTGTGAGATGTTACAATTGATGTCTAGATGAGTTGTATATTAGAGCTACAAGGATGAGAATACAAATAAAACTAAGGATACAAGAGTTGAATGAAGCAAGTCAAATGTTTTGGATTGTATGGTAACTTGAAGTGAGGAATTGCCATCAATGTCAAATGAGGAGATTGTTGGAAACTACAATTGGAATAATTGTTATGTTGTCATTGATGTCAAACCTTATTGATGAGATAGTTTCTTCTTGAGTAGAGTTCCATTTCAAGATTATTGATGAAGAGGATTTGAGAAGAAGAGATAACAAGAAGACCTAGTGGAAAGGTTGAGTTATGTGGAATTATGATGGGAACTTGATCAGTTGGACCTTGACAAGATATTGTGTTGTTTAATCATAACACTAAGTGGAGAAGATAGTTGAGTTGAAGCATAGTTGTGATGATCAATGAAGGATCAAATGCGTAGGCTAAACTGAGCAATAGATAAGAAGATTAAGGAAATTATAGTTGAAGCTGAGTTGTGCATGTAGTGCCTGCCCTCATTCACATCTTTTCCGGACATTGTTGCTATTATTACCAGACTATGTTGGACTAGTTTTATGTTAATGGATTAGTAGTATTGTTTTGAGACTATCAGACATTATGTTATGGATTTAGTGGTTATATGATGAGATTATTTATACTTTACATTTCATGTATGCATGATGATCATTATATTGCTTTCAGTTATTGTTGATGATTAGTTAGATGGTTTATTATCTCATGTGTTTTATTATGGATACTTACTCCATACTTGCATGTGTATGGTGTGCGTGTTTTCTTATTGTATGACGTTTCTGATATGGTTAAGGAAGGGAGTCGTAGTCACCTGCTTAGTCGGGATCTACACGATGCACCACTTCCTGCCATTGTCTATTTAGCTTAGCATTATATATATTGTATGTACATGCATGGTTTTTCTACAGGTTGCAGGTACCAGGTATCGACTTCCCTGAATTGCCAGGATGAGCGTACCCTATTATACTATCTCAATGATAAGAGAAGGGAGATAAATTCTCAAGTCCAAATCCCAAACCCTTAAGCCAATTGTCCTAGTGAGGTAGGACAAGTATCTGGATATTTTACCTACCAAATGTGTCGGATGACATAATTCATGATTTTTGACCCTTTAGACTGATTTTGTGTGAATTGCTCTATGATGGGTTTTCATATTTTATCTTGGAGGTCTATGGTGAATTTTCTATTAGTTAAGTCTTAATAAATAGATTTAATTAATTAATTATTTGAGAAAATTAATATAAAATATCATGATATTTGATATTTTATTTATAATTAATTAAATGAGAATTAATTGAGGAAAAAGGAATTAAATAAAAGAAAATTAGAAATTAAAATTAATAATAATTATAAAATAATAATAAAGTAATAAATAAATAATAATAATAAAAGTTATAAAAAAATTAAAATGAAAGTTATAAATATTTAAATAGAAATTATATAAAAAATTAAATTGGAGTTATATGCTTGCATGGGAATTAACACACCTTTTCATTTCTTATATGTCAACAATACGGGGATTAGTGCATCAATTAAGCACATGGTGTCTACAACCCTATGACTCATCTAGAAGGTTGGAAAAGACCCATGCTTAGTTGGTGACACCTTCTAGCTGTTTCTAGAAGCATTCTAGAGGTTTCCTGAGAACTCTTTATATTCAGGCATTCCTAGAAGCTTAGACATAGCGTTGGAGAGCAATTGGAGCATTGGAGGACTCGAGAACTCTGAAGGAGGGAGGAGCTTGCTTTGCGGGTTTTCTGAGGAAGAGCGAATTAGCATCAGAATCCCGGTAGATTCTTGTGATTTTACTTATGCTATTTCCGCATCTTGCATTCTCTGTCTTCTTCGTGTCTTCCATATGTCTTCTAAAGATTTTCTTATTTTTATTGTATGCATTCTCAATATGGGTAGTTAAATTTATTTGAAAATCTTATATGCATAGAAAAGAACACGGGGCTAGGGATTAAATTGTAGCCAAGCCATTAGATAAACTATTGAGTAAATTTTGAGATCAAAAGTTTTTAGTAAAATTTTGAGAATTGGAATTTATATATTGTGTATATATATGTTTATATTTTTAAATCTGAATACATATGTGTGTGTGTGTGTGTGTGTGCTGTGATATTTGATTAAACTCTACACACACACACACACACACACACACACACACACACACACACACACACACACACACAATTATATATATATATATATATACACATACATATGTATATATACATATATATTTAATTAAAAGTCGAATGACATATATTTCGCAGTGAGTGAATGTTAAACGCATCACGATTTACATTGGAGGGAAGCGTTTTAAAAAAAATGCAATATAAAAAAAAAAAAAAAAAATTTTGGAATGGGTGGGAGGGACTTATTTCCCCACCCCCGCCGACGACAATGCCTATGTGGATTGCGGTATCGCAGAGTACCTGCGGTCTGCAGTGTACCCTGCGATCTGCAAGTCATATATATATATATATATATATATATATATGTTGTGACCGGCGGTTATTAAACTCGCTGTGTGTAATGTGCGGTTATCATATGTTTTATTAATTCAATTTTTTTTATATAATTCGTTTTGTAAATTAATAATTATATATGTATATATATATATATATATATATATATATATATATATACATTATTAATAATAAATAATTAATATATTGATAGATGATTGAAATTTAAAGAGTAATTCTTTAATAACAAATTATTTTATAATGTTGAGCAATATAGGATCAATTTAATCTTTTAATTTGGAAAGAAGAATATGAAAAGAATTTCAATTATTATTTTGAAAATGATGGGGGTCATTATCAGCAAAATGTGTATACAAAAGACATTTAGAACATTTAGAAAATTGAGTCTAACAGTTTTTGGGGAGAAACTTTTATCTGTCAATACAATACATGGGTTAAGTAAAACGTGAAATTTCTCCACTTGATATTTAAATTGGAAAACGTAAACTGAGACCTTTACATTTAAATTCAAGTTTTTAAATTTAGCAAAACCAAAACATGTGTTTGCATTGTGTATTCTTTATGCTATTGTTTTGAGTTTTTGGGTTGACTAGTGTTGACCAGTTATATGACGTCTACCAGAGGCTTGGAGGTTATGTGATTGTGATGTCATGATGATGTTTTAATCTCGATCTTTATAAACCCAACTATGGTTATGTGATGGAATGCTCTATGTATTGGTTGTAATTACTGATTGTTATAGTTGAGATTCTTATGTATGAGACACTTGACTTAACCATTTTTGGTCATCGATCAGTTATCCTTGGTTATTTTCTAATCGCCATGATGAGACTGAAATGTGGATTTATTCTTGATGATGTCATGTTGTGACATGCTTGACTCAACCATTTTGGAGTCTTCGATTAGTATGATTGAGATATATTTTGGTTATTGAGAACCAATGGATACTTTTTGATTATCAATGATACTTCAGTTGCCAATAGAGAGCTGTTGTGATCATGATTTTCTATGGATGCTTGCTCATGGAGATTTGATGCTTTTATGCATATTTGATGATTTTTTATTATGGATTATCTTTTGTGATTTTGAGATTTATGATTCCATGAGCTTAGGGTCGGATATTTGCATGTAGTGTTGGGAAGTGGCTTGCAATGGGGACCGGGGCCCTAAGAGGCTGCCAGGGTAACTCATTGTAAGTTGGATTAATAAGTGATAACATTCACACCTAATACTAACTAAATGAACCTAAAAAGATAAGTATTTTGGTTCTCGCCCATGCCTTGAGTGCTTGTATAGACTAGGATGGGAGTAGTGAGAACGCATGGTTGCGAACTTGCATTCCATAGTATGCCTCGTTAGTATGAGAGGATACTAGTGGCCGCATGAGATCAGTATGAACCCGTGGAGTTTAGCTAACTACTAGGGTAACTTGTACGTGATAAATGCAATGACACTTTCTCGCTTGCATAGTAGGTTCCTACATGTCATTGTGCGCCTCTGGGATTAGATGTCGGATTTTGTGTCTGGAACCTTTGAGTTAGTATACTTTTAGGATTCTCGAACTTACAAAGATTTATGCTATGTGGTTTTTGATAGCCTGTTTGGGACTTGAGATTATCTCCTCAGTATGGTGGGAGTGGACCACTTAGGTACCACACGGTCGGGTGGTAGTGTTTTTCCACTCTTATCATTTGAGATTCATTGAGACATCGTGGCTGATGCGTCCTTCATGATGGTGGATATGTAACCTTTCGTTTATGATTAGCATATGTTAGATGATGTTATCTTATGCTTTTATTTGCATGTTAGATTACTTTTTGCATATGATATAGTATATGTTAGGAGTGACATTCTTACTATGTTAATACCGATGATCTCTTCGGTGATTTGGAATGTTACGCATGGAGGGATGGCTAGGATCCACGGTGGTCTAATGATGCTATTTACGGTTGGGAGGAACCATGCACTTAGTTTATTATGTTTGATCTTTATGATGGATGTATATCTTCTATGATGATGTATCATGTGTATCATGTGATTATCTTTACTTTGATGTATCATGGATTAGAATAGGATCACATATGTATATTCTTTTGAGCTTTTTCATACCCTGTGACATGTACAATGGATGATTGAGCATTTGAAATGTAATGTATGAACATTGGACTTATCATTATTATTTCATGTGGATGTTGTACTAGATGGATTCATTAATGTTAGTTGTTTAGATGTAATTCAACGTTAAGGGATCTTAAAGAATGTAATCTGTTATGTATGTTATATTTAATTTCAGATGGACATTGCTATTGCTTCCGTTATTATGCATAAGTTATATGTGGTATTTACTTTCATGTTGAAAAAAAAAATGCTACCAATCTTAGTGAAATTCTAGGTTAATTCTTTGGATCCCTTGGCGGGGCATTATAGTGCCAGTGTCAACTGAGTGAATAATAGAACACAAGAAAATATAATGTCGACTGAGCACCAGTAAAGAATGAGTATTAGAAAAGTTAGACTGAGTGAAGACGGTATATGTGAAAGAGAGTGATTACCAAGGCCAAGGAACATAGTTTTGACCGAGTGTTATTTGTGAAGGAATTGAGATTCTTAGCCAACATAGTTGAAATTTAGGATTGGTCAAAGTACGTGAAGGATAAGTATTGATGAGTTGGAGAATTAAATGCAAGAGAAAATGTGTTTGAGAATTTCTAGGAAAAAATTCAAAGAGAATTTTTAAGAAGTTTCTAGAAGGAGGAAACAAAATGATGGGAGGATTCAATGATTTTGACCTAACCCTAAGATCAATAATTATGTTAAAGAAAAAAAGGATCAAAGCTACCTATTTAAGGAGGGATAAGGATTAACCTAGATAGGTTAGGAATTGCTAATTTTGTTTATTAGTAAACTTGAGCAGAAGCTTGTGAAGAAGGAGAAGAGCTAAGGTGAAGAGTGATTACTTAAAGGATTTTCCAAGTGGCTCAAAGGCAGTGATGGAGACATGAATGGAGTCTAGTCAGTGAGTTAGCAGATGAGCTACATTGTGATCTATATTTGCAAAATGAGTTGCATTTATTAGATAAATCCACTGTTAATTTTTAACCATTGTCTCACTTAAAATCGTTTAATCAAGGTTGACCTAATAGTCATTTGTAAATCCTTTAATTTAGGTGACACTTTGATAGAATTTTCTTAAGTCATCTAACAAGGGCACTCCTAACAGGGTGATTTAATCCTATACTAGGGTCACACCTAACAGTGTGTATTGTAACCTTTAACATAGTTGGCTCCTAACATAGCTCACTTGAGAAGAGTGAAAAATTGGTGACATGTTACTAGTGGTTTTTCCCAAATCGGGTTTTCATGTTAAATCCTAGTGTTATACTTGTGTGAATGATGTTTGAGATGTTTTACTATTTAATGTTTTACATTCTACAAGTTAGTTATTATTGAGACAATTGACTACAAGTTTATGTTATTGATAAATTTATATAGAGATTGAATGGATTAAAGATTATATCTAAGTTGTTTGAACAGCTCAAAAGTTTAATTGGTACATCTAGACCTGAGGATAATTGATTCACCCCTCCCTCCCAATTATTCTAAATCATTCTAATAGAATGGACTTGGAAATTTTTTGTAAAGGAAAAGCTTTCAAGAGATTACGAGGGCATTTTGGCTAAGAGATATTTTGGAGGAATAACCCAAGAGATAGATTTGACTTGAAGAATGGGATAAGAACACAAAATTCTTTTACAACATAAACAAAGAAGAAGAGATAATATGATTTACCAAATCAATGTTGAAGATGGCTAGAGCCAAGATGACCAATTAGAAATCCAAAAATAGATAATTAGATTCTATTCAAATCTTCTTAACAATTTTGAAGGATCACACCTTTCAACCCAATAGGAGTTGTTGAGTGATAACCCTAGGGTAGAACAAAGGAAGATAATAAGATGTTGATATTTTTTCCTCGAAGGAAGAGATACATAAAGCTTTAAACTATCTCCATCCAAACAAGACACCTAGCTCATACAGATTCCCAACACATTTCTTTCAAAAGTATTGGTCAATTTTAAGCCCATACATGGCTGAAATGTTAGAGGCAACAAGATCATCCAAAAGAGTTTGAGAGAAATTAACAAAACTTTCATTGTTGTAATTTAAAAGAATGTGATATCAACTTGTTTGGATGAGTTCAAACCAATATCCATCTATAATACCACATATAGGGTGTTTACAAAGGCCCGTGTAAAGAGATTGAAAAATATTTTTTGAAATAGGAGAAGAAAAATAGGTTTTGGTTCTCAAAGATCTATCTTTGATGGGGTAATGATTTCCTGAAAAGTCGTCCATTCTATTGAAAATATTAAGAACCCAAGCATGATTATAAAATTAGACATTAAGAAAGCATATGAAAAAGAGATTGGAAATCTTTGTCTAAATGCATGGATTGTTGTGGTCTATGCAAATTAGAATAAACTTGATACTATATAGCATCTCTACCCCAAAATTCTCTACTCTTATTAATGGAATATGTATGGTTTGTTTGAAATATCATAAGGAATTCACAAGGGGGTCCATTGTGCCCCTTTATTTTTATCAACATGGTTGATTCACTTGGCAAGATATGAAATTTTTAAAGATATAGCATTCTCAGAGGTATAGAGATAATATCTTCTATTCAGTTAATTACCCATCTAAAATTTGTAGATGATACAATTCTATTTGAGAATGGATGTAGAGAGGAGGATCTATAATTTATAAGGGTGTTATCAAAATATTCTAAGGCTTCAACATAAGCCACAAATAAAGATAAATCATTTTTTTGTTTCATGTTAAAATGAGTCTAAAATCAAATTGTGAGTATGCTAGGTTTTTAAAAAGGTAGAATTCCATCTACATACTTAGGGACATCGATAGATATATCTTTGAGATCCACTTTAGCCTAGGAAATAATAGGAAAAAACTAGATAGGAGAAAGGAGTCGTGGAAATCAAAGTCGTTATCTTGGGTAGTCAAAATTATAGTCTTGCATTTCATTACCAAGTGGAACCTGCATTGACTTAGTAAAGAAGTTAGGAAAATTCTTTTGGCAAGACACACACATAAAAAAGAAGCATGTTCTAATCAAATGGTATAGGGTGTGGAACCCAATTATGTATGGAGGCATGGATATTAAAAATCAACTATGGTGGAACAATGCACTAGGGAAAAAGTTGTTTTGGAAATTCTACAAAGAACAAAACCTTTAATGGGCTAGGATCACCCGAAGAAAATATTTTTCAAACTTAAATAATGAAGAATCCTCGCAAATTGCAAATTTCCCCTAATGGATCCTATATATGGAATTTTATGGCTAAATCTAATGACGTTATACTCAATCTTGTTGGAAAGTGACTAGGTGTAAGGGCATAAGTGTTGTCATTGGCAACATCATATGCATCTGGTAAGTTCACTTGAAGTATTGTGAGGCCTCGTCCCGACCCATCATAGTATAGTTGATACATTATTATTTTAATACGTTATGACTCAATATGTCGAGACATTATCAGATAGACTAAACATTATTATGTTATTTTATGTCGTGTGGTGTTTTACTTTGAGATGTTTATCATGTTATCTAATGTTTTATGAACATGTATACTGATGATGTAGTACAGTAAGTGAATGTAGAATTAGAAATATGATTAACACTTTGATTATGCAATTTTTAATGGTTAAGTATATGAGCAAAAATGAGATAAACAGTTAATTATATGAAAGATTGATGTTTTAATTTATGTGATTATCCTGATGAGTTATGTATATGCATTTGATTTTTTTCGAGCTACTGATGTGTGAAATGAGTGTGCAAGATTATTAGCCAGGAAATATAACGGAGAATCAGAACTGGACCCTATGTACTATTTGTGAAAAGCAGGGTTAAGTCTAATAAAAGATGCAGACCCCATTGTTTCATATTTTGTTTGTATCATAAATCGAATGTGTGTATCATTCTATAATCATTAAGTGTTAATATTTTGTAACAGTGATCTTATAGTGTCACTAGACACTCATGATTTGTATATGTATTTCAACATGATAATTAGAGTTAGCCGAGAAACCTAAGAATTTGAGTTGGACTAGGTTAGTGACCTACTACTAATTAGTTAGTAATCGAGATTAATTACCCTAATCAGGGTTTAGTGTTAAATTTGCATTCTTAGGGTTTTTGGGAAGTCCAATATTTCAAGCATTTTAATAAGTCCCTAAATAGTCCTAGAGGCCAAAAATTATGAAAACTAAGTACCTAAGGTTATATGTATGGCTTGAGAGCATTTTCCATCCCTCTGGCCCCTTTCGCTGACTTTTGTGACCACCCTAATATCCCATTTTTTCTTTAGCGCAAAAATTAGAGTTTCACCATGAGTTTGATAAGTTAAACTCCACCATGAAGTTTGCCTTAATGACAGGATTGAGTTAGAAGACTCCAGAAGCCCTTGGTCAAGTAGGGAGTTATTGCATTTTGTAAGTGGTTGAGTTAGGAGCCTATTTAGTGATAGATTTGAGGGTGGAAGGTTGTTCACCCAACCTCTAAATTTAGAGAGAAAAGTCAGGATTGAAGGAGGAAGAAGGATAACTCTTCTCAAATTTCAGTTGCCATAACTATTTGTGAAGGTAGGAATCCTTCAAGTTCATGTCCTCATGCTGTGTTTCATTTCTTAAGTAGGTTTTTTCATATGTGTGTTCATGTGTATGACGAACATGTTAGGGATGAGATTGTAATGAGTTTTCTTTAAATGTTTTTCCTTCATATTTTACATTGATTTTTGAGGAAAATTGTGAGGGTTGTATTGGTATTACTCACCCTCGAATATGGAAGAAGTGGCCAAGTACAGGAGGAGGGCTTCAGTTTGACTTTGACAATGCAGAGTCTCTCCTCATGATGAGGAGAGGGTGAGAGTAGGGTGTATGGGCCCCTACTTGTCAATATAAACCATATTTTGAGTATTGGAAAATTGAAAAGTGAAAGAATGAAAGTTCTTGTGATTATAGCCTCGAAAGGGCATCTATTATGGTGTTGTGATTGACATCTCCCGTGTGGAAAAATCCACTTTCTCCCTAGTTTGGTTCGATAACGAACCTATTGTACAAACTTGGGATGAGAGTAAATGGGTTGATTATGTCTTCATGTTAAATGTATTTGTATCTCGGTCAATTTCATTCTCTCCATGATTACCTTGATGAAATTGTAGATTTCATAATGTTTACCTTGTTATGGAGCCAAGCAAAAATTCAGAGTTGTTATTTTAATTCAAATGTGTTGGGAGATTTCTCCTCGAGCTAATGGTCCTATTGTAAAAACATTATTGTTAAACTTCTTTTTGAAATGATTATGATCTCAGGTTTTCTTCCTTGGTTCTTTCTCAAGGGAGTCTTTAAATCAGATGATTGAATAAAAATGGAGTATTTTCCTTGCATATGATATTTCTTGTAATTCAGTTTATATGCATATGTTTATTGAAAAAATAGATGCAATGATGGTTTTACCTTTATTGTGGCATTTTTATACTTTGAATTTGTATTCATTTGATTAATGTTAATTGGACAAAATGAAGATATATATTAAGTTATGCAATTCGATACCCAACTATGTTAATAAAATTTGATGTTACAATTGGTACTTCATTTATATTTTGTGATTATTGAGAAGTAAAATATTTCTACATTATTGTATCAAAAAAACATTAAACTCTACGTTATAATCCAACTTAGAAAAAAAAAGTCCCCTTCGGTTAACTAAATAGATTTAATGATTCAATACTTAGAAAAAAATAAGGGAATTGAAAAAAAGATAAAAAATCCCCCTTGCCATGTAAATTTAATTGCATTTGAAAATCTAATACTTCAAAAAAAATATAGACAATTTTTTTTTATGCATTTGGGAAGACTCAACTATCTTCTAGAGGTGGATATAGTGGATTTAGTAGGTCAAGAGGTCCACAACAATCCAGAACATAGGGTGTATAGTCTTATACCTAAGAACCATGCTACACTTGTGGTGACATGGGTCATATAGCTAGAGAGTGTCTGCAGGGAGATTCATTTGGTGGTTAGAGAGGGGCTATCTCAAAGCCTACAGTTGGTGACATGGGCAAATCCCACAATGCTTTTTGTAGCGGTTGACAACTGCTAGGCTGAGCATCAGGCCACTATCATTGAGGCCATAGGTATAATACAGGGTAGTATGGTTTCTATTTTATTTGATTCCCGAACTACTAACTCTTTTATATCTCCATATGTGGTGGAGTGTTGCAAGCTAGTGCTAGTTAGACAGGATGTCAGTTGGGAAGTAGAGTTAGCCTTGGGAGCCAAAGTGTCAGTTAGTTCCATGGAGCATAATTTATAGATTTAGATTGGAGAAATGACCATGATATATGATCTATGCTTTACCCCTCTAGGATCTTATGATGTTGTCCTTGGCATAGATTAGCTTTATGCCCACAGTTCCAAGATGGATTGTCAACAAAAGAGGTTGAATGTGTGGACGAATATGGGATCTCTAGAGTGATATTTAGAGTAAAGAGACTAGTATCCCTTCATATGATTTCTACTATGTAGCTTAGATGGTGCATGCGAAAGGGGTGTCAGTTGTTCATGACAACCATTAGTGATAGAGAGGAAGATCTAGAGGGAGAGCCATCCCTTGATGATTTTCCAATCTTGCTAGAGTTTGCACATGTTTTTCCTTTAGAGCTCCTTGGTATGTCTCCACATAGAGCAGTGGATTTTCACATAGATTTTGTGCTAGGAGCCGAGCTAGTATCGATAGCACTATATAGGATGACTACTCACGAGCTTGTGAGCTAAAGACTCAGTTGCAGGAACTTTTAGAGAAAGGGCATATTTGACCTAGTGTGTCACCTTGGGGTGCACTGGCGATCTTTGTAAAGAAGAAGGACGAATCACTTGGGTTGTGTATTAATTATCGATAGTTGAACAAAGTAACAATAAAAAATTGATACTCATTTCCTAGGATTGATGATCTCTTCGATCAGTTATAGGGTGCTTGAGTATTTTGGAGATATATCTAAAGTCAGGTTATCATTAGTTAAGGATTGTGGATAGTGATATCCACAAGACTGCATTCTATACGAGGTATGGTCACTACAAGTTCACCGTGGTACCATTTGGCCTCACAAATGCTCTATCTATATTCATGAGCCTCATGAATGGAGTATTTTGTACGTTTTTGGATAATTTTGTGGTCATTTTCTTTGATGATATTATGTTATATTCTTGTAATGAGAAGGAGCATGAAGAACACCTGAGATAAGTGTTGCAGAAGTTGAGAGAGAACTAGTTGTATGGCAGCTTGTCAAAGTGTGTGTTCTATAGACCTAAGATATATTATTTAGGTCATGTTATATTAGGTGATGGAGTCTCAGTAGATCCATCAAAGATTAGGGCCATCATGGATTGGCTAGCACCCACCAATGTCATTGAAATGAGGAGTTTTATGGGACTAGCAAGATATTACCGATGCTTTATTATGTGATTCTCCAGATAGGCACATCCTATCACACCTCTTCAGAAAAAGGGGAAGAAGTATGAGTGGATAGAGAAGTGTGATAGAGCTTTTCAAGAGCTCAAGAGAGCCCTCATGAGTGCGCTGATTCTTGTAGTGCCAAATCCTTTTGTAGATTTTGTGGTGTGAATTGATACATCTTTGGATGGGATAGGGGTAGTCCTTATGTAGGATGGACAACCTATTTCCTTCGAGTCTAGGAAGTTGAAGACTTATGAACTCAATTACCCTACTCATGACCTAGAGCTTGCAGCAATGGTTCATGCATTAGTGAGATGGTGGCACTTCCTTCTAGGTCATGGATTCAAACTTCATTCTGACCACCAGAGCTTGCAATACATATTTACTTAGTTGAACCTTAATGCCAGACAAAGAAGGTGGATAGAGTTCCTTTGTGAGTATGATTTTGATGTTCACTACAAAAAGGGAAAGTAGAATTGGTTGCAAATGCCTTAAGCAGAAGGCACCATGAGCTTTCATTTGTGACTAGTTGCACTGATTTGAGAGAGCAAATCCTACATCATTTGCCAATAGATGAGCTATATGTAGAAGTTAGTCAGATGGTGCATTCTCAGAGACCCTTGGAAGGGACATATGTAGAGTATTTATTGGAGTCTGATGTAATTTTGCATCATAGGGGACATATGTATGTACCTTTCACTAGGGGTTTGCATGAGATCATTATACTTGAGGCTCACAGAGCACCTTATGTAGCACACCCTAGTGTTAAGAAGTTACATTCAAATTTGAGGCAGTTATATCATTGACCAAGCATGAGAGTGAAGATTGCTAGCATTGTTGCAAGATGCCTTGAGTATCAGAGGGTGAAGGAAGAACACCATCTTCCCGATGGGATTTTTCAGCCTCATGAGATTGTAGAGTGAAACTGGGATGCTATATCTATGGATTTTATTATTGGTCTTTCCATGTCTTCTTGCTACCATGATGCCATTTTGGTGACAGTTGACACATTGACCAAGGTTTTCCACTTCTCACCTATGTGTACTACATATACAACACAAGACATAGCCCAGGTGTTTTTGTGGGACATTGTTAGACTTCATGGCATTCCTTGTAAGATCATCTCAAATAGAGACTCACTATTCACTTCATCCTTTTGGAGAGAGTTACAAGCAACATTGGGTACTAGGCTCAATTTTAGTATAGCATACCATCCTCAAACTGATGGTAAGATCGAGCAAGTGAATTAGGTATCGAGGACATGTTACATATGTACGTGATGGACCATTAGGTCAAATGGGAGGAAACTTGCATCTTGTCGAGTTTGCCTATAACAATGGGCACCATTCCTCCATAGGTATGTCACCTTATGAGGCCTTGTATGGAAGACCTTGTAGAATGCCCTTGAGTTGGGATAGGGTCAAGGATAGAGTGTCTATTGGTCCTCAGTTAGTCAGAGAGACAAAATAAAAAGTGACACTAATTAGACAACACCTTAGAGAGGCACAAGATAGGTAGACGAAACATGTTGATGCAAAGAGGACAGATCAAGAGTATAAGGTTGGAGATAGAGTCTTCTTGAGGGTGTGACTGCACAAGAGTCCGATTTGATTTAGAAAGGGCTCTAAGTTAGCACCTTGGTTCATTGGACCATCCTAGATCTTAGAGAGGATAAGATCAGTTGCATAATGTCTAGCCTTGCCACCTAGCCTATCACACATCCACGATTTGTTTCACATTTCTGAACTTAGAGCATACATTTATGATGAGTCTCACATTATAGATTAGAATGCCCTGCAAGTGGAGTTAGACAGGTAGTTAGCATTGGAGCTTATTGTATTATTGCTCGACAAAGCCTAGCTCTTTGAGGTTGAGAACTGGACCACGTTAGGGTCTAGTGGGATTGTTATGATGAGGTCATAGCTTCATGGGAGGATGCAACACAAATGAGATCCCAGTACCCATATCTTATTGATGAACTCTAGGAGGAAGTTCATACCTAGTGGGGGAGGATGTGAGGCCTCGACTTGACCCATCATAGTATAGTTGATACATAATTATTTTGATATGTTATGACTTGATATGTCGAGACATTATTGGATAGATTGAACATTATTATGTTATTTTATGTTGTGTGATGTTTTACTTTGAGATGTTTAATCATATTATTTAATGTTTTATGAACGTGTATACTGATGATATAGTTTAGTATGTGAATGAAGAATTAGAAATTTTATTAACACTTTGATTATGTAATTTTTAATGATTAAGTATATATGAGTAGAAATGAGATAAACAATTATATGAAAGATTGATGTTTTAATTTATGTGATTATCCTAATGAGTTATATATATATATATATATATATATATATATATATATATATATATATGCATGTGATTTTTCTCGAGCTACTAATGTCTGAAATGAGTGTGCAGGATTATGAGCCGAGAAATCTAATAGAGAATCAGAATTGGACCCTATGTACCATTTGTGAAAACCAAGGTTGAGTCTAATAAAAGATGTAAATTCTATTGTTTTGTATTTTGTTTGTATCGTAAATTGAATGTGTATCATTCTGTAAAAAATTAAGTGTTAATGTTTTGTAACAGTGATCTTATAGTGTCACTTGACACTCGTGATTCGTATATGCATTTTAACATGATAATTAGAGTTAGTTGAGTAACCTAAAAAATTGAGTTGGACTAGGTTAGTGACCTAATACTCATTAGTTAGTATTCAAGATTAATTACCTTAATCAGGGTTTAGTGTTAAATTTACATTCTTAGAGTTTCTAGAAAGTCTAAATATTTTAAGCATTTTAATAGGTCCCTAAATAGTCCTAAAGGCAAAAAATTATGAAAATTAAGTACTTAGGGGGTATATCTATGGGTTGGGTGTATTTTACACCCCTCTAATCCCTTTCGTTGACTTTTGTGACCATCCAAATATCCAATTTTCGCTTTAGTACGAAAATTGGAGTATCACCATGAGTTTGATAAGTTAAACTCCACCATAAGTTTACTTTAATGATAAAATTGAGTTAGAAGACTCTAGAAGTCCTTAGTCAAGTGGAGAGTTATTGCATTTTGTAAGTGGTTGAGTTAGGTGCCTACTTTGTGGAAAATTTGAGGGTGGAAGGTTGTTCACCCAACCTCTAGATTTAAAAAGCAAAGTCAAGATTGAAAGAGGAAGAAGGATAACTCTTCTCAAATTTAAATTGCCATAACCATTTGTGAAGGTCTAAATCCTTCAAGTTTGTGTCTTCATGCTGTGTTTCATTTCTTAAGTAGGTTTTTTTATATGTGTATTTGTGTGTATGATGAACATGTTAGGGATGGGATTGTAATGGGTTTTATTTAAATGTTTTCCTTTCGTATTTTACATTTGGTTTTTGAGAGAAATTGTAAGGGTTGTATTGGAATTACTCACCCTCAGATGTGCAAAAATGGCCATGTATGGGAGGAGGGCTTCAATTGGACTCTAACAGTGTAGAGTCTCTTCTCATGATGAAGAGAGGGAGATAGTAGGGTGTATGGACCCCTACTCATCAGTACAAACCATATTTTGAGTTTTGGTAAATTGAAAAGTGAAAAAATAAAAGTTCTTGCAATTATAACCTTTGAAGGGCATCTATTATGGTGTTGTGACTGACATCTCCTATGTGAAAAAATCCACCTTCTCCCTAGTCTAGTTCGGTAACAAACCTATTGTACAAACTTAGGATGGAAGTAAATGGGTTGATTGTGTCTTCATGTTAAATCTGTTTGTATCTTGGTCAATTTTGTTCTCTTCATGATTACCTTGATGAAATTGTAGATTTCGTAGTGGCCACCTTGTTATGGAGCCAAGCAGAAATTCAGAGTTGTTATTTAAATTCAAATGTGTTGGGACATTTCTCTTTAAGATAATGGTCCTGTTGTAAAATTTTAATTGTTAAATTTATTTTGAAATGATTATGATCTTGGGTTTTCTTCCCTAGATCTTTCCTGAAGGAGTCCTTGAATCAGATGATTGAATAAAAATGGAGTATTTTCTTTGCATATGATATTTCTTGTAATTCAATTTATGTGCATATGTTTATTTAAAAAATGGACGCAATGATGGTTTTACCTTTACTGTGGCATTTTTATACTTCGAATTTGTATTCATTTCATTAACATTAATTGGATGAAATGAAGATATATATTAAGTTATGCAATTTGATACCCAACTATGTTAATAAAATTTGATGTTACGATTGGTACTTCACTTATATTTTTGTGATTATTGAGAAGTAAAATATTCCTACGCTATTGTATCAACAAAACATTGAACTCTATGTTATAATCCAATTTAGAAAAAAGAAGAAGTCCCCTTCGGTTAACTAATTTTGTGATTATTGAGAAGTAAAATATTCCTACGTTATTATATCAACAAAACATTAAACTCTATGTTATAATCTAACTTAGAAAAAAGAAGAAGTCCCCTTTGGTTAACTAAATAGATTTAATGATTCAATACTTTGAAAACATTAGGGATTTGAAAAAAAAAAAATCCCCCTTGCCATGTAAATTTAATTGCATTTGAAAATCTAACACTTTTAAAAAAATACAAACAAATTTTTTTATGTATTTGGGAGCAAAAACTCTCTGGAATTTGTATGAAGAAAAAAAATTTAAAAATCCCATTATGATTATAGGGAATATTCTCCTTGGATTCTCTTATATATCCTTTGTTGATTTTTGCTAATTTTATACCTTTAATTAAAAAAAAAAATACATAAAAAAAATATTTTAACTATCCTATCCTGTCCTAAGAATTCCAAGCACTAACTTTATAATTACTATTTCCATCACCGCAGGCGCAACCATATGCGACCAATGGCACATTAAAGCAATTTGGCTTAACCCCAATGTACCCCCTAGGAAGACTTGGTTTGGCGCTTCAATTTTATTGGAGAATGATGGAGGGTAAGTTGACCTTGAGGGAGGGGGGGGGGGGGGGGGGGGGGGGTGGCATATTAAATGGAGAAGGGGTGACATCTTTGTGGATTGATGGGCCACCTTTAAACCCATACATGTCCCTTTCTAAGTGCCTACCTTGGACAGTGTGAAGGAAAGTGGGAATGAGGCACCCTCCCACTTGGGCGGCTGGGGTTAGGAAGTGGTGACTGGGTTAGGTTTGGTTAGTGGGAGTTAGTTAGGTGGTAGGTAGGGTAAGGGAGTTAGTTGGGGTTAGGGGTAGTTAAGAGGTAGGTAGGGTTAGATGTAGGAGGTAGTTAGTATTTGTTTTGAAAATAGAATTTTATAAAATTTGTTAATATGTGGATTTAATGATTAGAATATGTTAGTTTTTGTTGGAAGTTGTTTTTTTTTAAAAGAGTATTAGGAATTTAGTGAAAATTAAATTATAAAGTTAGTATAAGTGAGATTTGATAATGTCATTTTGTTAGTATTTAGATAATGTTAATAGTTAAGTGTTAGGATTTGTATGTTAAATGTTAAATTAGTATAGTTAGTTACTTTGTTTTTATATTTTGATTAGTTGGATTTAGATTTATTTAATTTGTTATTAGAGTAATTTAATTATGTTGTTAATCAATATTTTGCTTAATTAATATTATATTGGTTAAGTTAATATTATTTTAAATTAGTTGTAATTTATGTTTACAAGTAGGTATAGTATATTGTTGATTTTCATATGGATCATTTGAAAAGTAAATAAAAATAATATTTTGTTTTAGATTAATTTAATTTAATTAAAATATATATTATTTTGTTGTATAAGATTTAATTAATATAAATATAGTGAAATCTAAGATTGATCTTAAAAAGATGAGTTAGTATGCTTAAATTGTATATGATTTGAAAGTATAATGCTTGGACCTTTTAATTAATTGTATTGGGTTGCTTATTTTAAATAATAAATTAAATAATGAATGGTTGAATATAATGATTTATTCCTACATGTTGGTTATACCCAGGATGAAGTGTTAATGTATTGTTAGGGAAACCTAGATCTGTCTTTCAACATACCTATACTTTGGCTTGTGAATTTTTTTTTATCGTTATATCAAAAATCGAATGTGACTTATGTATGCCTTTAATCAACCAATAATAACATAGTAGATTTAATTTAAAAAAATTCTACTTGTTTTTGTCCCATATTTTGGGCATGACAAGTATCAACTAGTTTTGGTTTTGGTGAATTATGAATAATGATTAAGTGTATAGTAGGAAAACTGTCAACAATCAACTTGTTTTGTTCAACGAGTTTAGCAGAGTAACTACTATTGGCCATAATTTTGAATACAATTAGTATGATGTCAATATGGTCAGTTGAGTTAATAAGGCAATTAGCACATGCTTTTTTAAAGAAGTATGAAGACACGTGCATATCACAACATACATGACAAGTGATAGAGTTTGGGCATTTTGGTCTAAGGAATTGAATTGCCTTGTCAATTAAATTACTTGACAATGTAGGGTGGACATCCTAGATGATAATCCTCAGTTAGCAAGTTTTGATAATTGGTTTTGGAAATGTGCCATGCATTTTATCATTAAGGTCGACTGAATAAAATATTTGAAAGGGTATATAAAGGGATTTTTTTCATATGTGAAATATGGTAATGATACTCAAATGCTAATTGAGATTTATGGATGATGCTATGATGGTGTTTTGATTATTAGATGTGAGATTTTTTTGTGGATCAGAATCAAATGCAAGATACACAAATGACTAATTAGATACTAAGATATCAATATAATCACTATTGGCATTGTATCTATTACTCTTTGGATGGATTTAATATTATTGTAGAGCATTGAGCTCCCATTGTATAACAAATCCTAACATGGTTGAGATATCTAACAAGGTCTAGTTCTCTTGTAGGGACTGATGTATGTAATGACTCTTAACAAGGTCTAAACTCCCAACAAAGAACTTTCAAGTTAGTACATTGTTATGGGTACCATCCCCAGTGGGTTTCCCTTGGCCAATATTTCCTTGAAAATATATCATCTTGTTATGAGTTTTTTATTGTTGTGTGCTTTAATTTTTAATACTATTATTTCCAGATGCATATGGTTAAGTTTTGAAAAATTTAGTTGGTGTAAAAGTGATGCAATACTGATTCACCCCCCACCCCTAGTATTACCTATTTCTAAAAATTTGTATTAGAGCTTAGTTATTCAAAAGAAGATTCACAATTTGAGGGGATTCTTGATGTATACAATATATGATTTTCAAGGAAACTTTGAAGTAGAACTTGAAGATCTAGACAAAGATAATGAAGAAAAAGAAAGGTTAGAGATGAATCACAAAGACACACAATATTACGTTGAGAGTCTCAGCGATCAAATTGATATTTCAAAGGTAGAAACAAATGAGCTAGTTGATTAGATTAAGGAACCTAAATGAGATAGTGAATCACATTTTATTACTAGCTCAAGAAGGAAAATCAAGAACTTAAACATGAACTTGAAGTCATATTACTCCGGTTAGCTAAGGTAGTTGCTGAAAGAAAGTCACAAAACAAAAAACTTGAAGTAGATTTAAAACCAATGATTGCAAATATATGAATGCTTAGCTTAGAAAGGTAAAATTTGAACTTGATGATTCAAAGCTTAAACATAAGGAACTTAAAAAATACAATAATATTGTCAAAGGTGAGCTTATCGAGACTAGGTTACATCTTGAGAAGTTATATTCAAGTATTGAAAAACTTGATGAGAAATTGATGCAACATAAGCCTAAGGGACATATTATAGGAATTAGACACATGGAAGGTGAATGTTCCAAGAAATTAGAAAACATAGTTATACAAGTTCCTATGCAAGATCATAATAAAATCGTAGATCAGATTGAAAAACCTAAAGAACATAGGAGATCATTTAAAAGGAGATGCTATGCATGCAACACATATGGACATGCGGAGAAATATTACAAAGGTTTTACAGACACTAAACCATTTACTGGATACTATTTTAATTGTTGGCTTGATGAACATGAAGCACATGAATGTAAGAGACCTAATCAATGATGTAATGGAAGAAAACATGAAAGATCTAATATGATTGCAAGAAAACCTTTGGGAATCAGTAATGTGATATCTAATTACATGAATGTAAGAGACCTAATCAATGATCTAATGGAAGAAAACATCAAAGATCTAATATGATTGAAAGAAGAACTTTGGGAATCAATAATGTCATAACCAAGGGTGTCACATGATAAAAGTGTAATAACTTTGGACATATGGCTAGAGATTGCAAATTGTAAGTGAATCAAAATGGGCCAAGGTATGGAAACTACATTGTTACATGTTATAATTACAATAATTTGGGACACACAACTAGATATTTTGGAACACGTAATGTTAGATGAAACAATTATGTTGGAAAAATAATTAACAGTATCAATACAATATAGTATGAAAACATAAATGAGACATTTGTAAAGGAAAATAATATTGGAAGTAGCAAGGTATGGACATAAAAAGAGAAAATTGGTGTAGTGATCAAAAGAGGAAAGAGTGCTAAGCACTGAAACCTTATCATCAACATAATTGGGCATTATAGCCTTAAGGGGAGGAATTCACCAGTAAATCATCAGAGCCCAAAATTGCAATACTAAGGTATGTGAGCTTAGTATGAGGTATGAGATAAATTATCGATCATGTATCCATGTTCATAAATGTTTATATAATGTTTTAGGTAATCACTACACATTTGGCATATATTGACAACTTTTTTACTATGTGACCTAATGCATTAATGGAAAAAAAAATTATTAAGAATTTAAAGGGTAAAATTGAGTTAATTATCATCATTTGAGTTACCAGACATACTAGAGATCTTGAGCAAGGAGTTTGGAAAGATTTCAAGATAATTTATAGAAGACCTAATTCAATCATCATAAGGTATTTACACAAGCTTCAAACTCTCAATTTGAAATATTTATAGTTACTGCTGAAGTTGTTTAATCATGGAAAAGTCTTAAGTTTATGATTTTAAAGATAGACCAAGGCATCCATTCAATAAACATCCATTTAAGTCTATAGAAGGTGAACCTAAGGGTACGTTCTTTCAAACCTAAAGTGTATGTCACATTAAGGATATAAGTTTGAGTCAATAGGGAATGAGCATACATGTGAAGATTTAAGCAAGATATACAATGAAGAAAAAACCCTCTAGAGTGAATTTCAACATTTAAAAAATTTAAACATATTGCAGTACATGGATTATGAGGAGTTTGATGAACCAAGGTGAATTTAAGATAGTGTTAAGTAAGATTCATGAATTTTTGTTTTGGATTGGAGATGAACTTGTTATGTTTAGTAAGGAATTGATACATCTAGCTATCATCCTAGATATTGCGGGTTTGGTGTTAGTTGCAACCAAAATGGTCAAGAAAGAGGTTGAAACAAATACATGAACAAAATGGTATAGAAGGGAAATAACACTCTCAGATAAAAGACAAAAAGATGTTAGAAGTAATTGCTAAGATATTGGGATATAAGATGTATTACAAGAAAAAGTATACTTCAGTGTCTATGGGGGTAATTCAACAAGTTACAAAATGTTAGTTAAAAAAACACTTTAACATATGTGAAATTCCTAGACAATAATTTTTTGAAATCTAAGAAGATACAACATGATAAATAACAACCTTTAAGGTTTGGGTCATTGTTTGTAATGACAAGATTACAATGGGGTTCATCACATAACACTATCATATGCAGTATATGTTGAAAATATTATGATAGGCTAAGTTACTAAGAGGGGAGAGGTGAATTAGTAACTTATAAAACTTAATCCTTAGTTACCAATTAATCCTTTATGAGTATTCTAATCTAATTACATACATGAGAAACTAAAAACATTAAAGAATTCATAACACTTTGACATACAATTTGGTGACCCAAAAACCCTCCAAATAGAAAGTAAAATTAGGGTGGGGATGATACCCAAAAGCTTTAGTACTGTAGTATAAAGTTGGCCTGTTAAGGCTTACAATAATCACTTTTGATGATCTACACTCTTTGGAGCAATAAGGACTGCTAGATCCACCTTGCAAAAGGATTTACAAACATACAATGAAGTATGCACTCGGTAAAGAGATTTACATAAGAATGTTAAGTCTACCTTGTGAAAGGATTTGACCAATCCACCTATTAGGATGAAATAGTAGCTAATATCTGATCTGCAAGTTGGTTTGTTGAATGAGATTCTTTTGAGTATAGTAATCACCTTGCTGTGATAGATAAATCTTTTTTGCTCCTTATATTGATGTAGCATTTATAATTTTCTCTTCTAATCTTCTCTGCTTATTACATTACTTCATGCAATATATTGGATGTGATACAATACGTTACATATTTATGAATCCAATTTATAAATTACAAAGTCATCCAAAATACAAGTTTATGCAAAAACCACAAAGTCGGCCCAATTATAAGAACTCGAGTTTTAAAGACTGGCTTAGTGAGGTTTTGATACTCAACATCCACTATCAATGCTTGACATCATCATGCACTCAATAGATGTAGAAGTTTGGTCCATGCTGTAACACCCTAATCATAACAAAAAGAAAAGACATAATAATAATAATAATACCATACAAAGATACAAGGATAAAACCCATACAATTTTTTTTTCTAACCATATATCATATTACCATAACAAAATAGCTTTGACAACCTAGTACTGAAAAGAACTACAACAACATTAAATCATTTCTGAACATTACATCTGAGTATATAAAATATACCCTTATTTTAAATACAATCTATAATACAAAACCTTTTAGGTTGACACTGATCATGATTCAGATCCTGAGTTATTTGTAACCATTAATCAAACTACAATCAACCTTCATGATTAGGCAGTAGTTCCTACTTCCAAGTCCATAAAAAAATCCTATATTGGACCTAAAATCAAAACAAACACAACTGAAAAACACAAATAGGGCTTAGTAACACTAAATAAGCTGATGAGTTCTTTAGTAAACCTACATGTTAGATAATATAACAGCATGAAATACACGTATCCAAATAAAGGATTATCAGAAAGTTCTATTTTTCTTTTCACAACAAGATTTATAGAAAGTACATAATTTCTTACAAATAGATATACAGAAACAAACTCACATAGAATATGTCAAAGTAATGATCTTGTAGTTTCATGGGTGTCAACATAAGAATCTACGTTCATCCATTTGTAGGATTCTATATGTCAAGTGAATCCATAATGTTCTTAGCTTGTTATATGAAACCCAACCCATGAATTTTAGATATTACCACTTGATTAAATAACTTTCATAAACTTTCCCATAAGGATCTAGACTAGTGTCGAAGGGCATCCGACAAAATAATTCTATCACCACAAGTTACTCGCTTTATGACAGCCACCCAATCTAAAGGATCACACTTGCATAATCTAATACGCATAATTCTAGTTTTACAAAACATAAGATAATTTGAAGTTTTAATTATTCAATTTCAACTAATAAAATATAACAATTGAATTTGCAACCAGAAAATATCAGTTAATGCCAAACTTCCAATTTTCCCAATGTAATCACTAATTAGATTACCAAACAAAACCATAATTGTAATTTTCCAAAAAGCAATCCATATTTAATAGTATCAAATAAAGCTTTTTTTATTTTAATTTTTCATAAGTAATCAAACCATTCAAAAACACATTTACTATATTCTTAACGTTTAAACTGTTTTAGCAAAGAAAGAATTTTACTAAAATCTGAATACCAGAATCAAAACAATTCCCATTTCTGGAAACAAGTAGCCACATTAATCTTATGAATGTAAACATATATTTTAATTCTAACAATCTATTCATAAGGAAATACATACATACTGATACATATATTTTTATACATATATATAAACGACAATATCTTTCTATATATATATATATATACATATGTACTCATATATATATATATATATATAAAGCCTTATTATTTAAAGTCAGAGTTAAAATAGTTATATATATAATCTTTTTCATTGAATGATACAAATAACTTACTGATAACTAAATTTTTTTACTACTCTTTATAGTAACTATTTGTCAAAAAGTCGATGACAAAGAATTTTAATGCTGACTGTTATCATACTCAATATTCTTGTACCAAAATCAATGAAATACAAATTTCCTATCAAAAATAGTAACTGTAGACAATAAAATGGCTAAGTCTAAAATTTCCCAAATCTCATAAAACCATTACAGCCTGCATGTTTGCATTTGCTGTTTAAGATTTGATGTAAGTTAACAATCACCATGGATCATACTAAGCTATGGTTTTAAAAAAATCGAAAACCATCATGTATAACAATTTTGTTTTCTAAAAACTTTCTAATACCAATACCAAGACAAAATTATAACAAGTTTAAAATCCACTATTCAACTAAAAGACCATCCTCTGTTCTAATGGCTTTTTATTTATAACAATCATTAAGCATTCAATACCATAAAGAATGCGATTGTCTTGATAGATCGAAACCCATAGATATGTTTTGTGAGAAACATAAAACCTCTTTTTTTTTTTATCTGCTCTATACAATGTTTAGTATTGCTATCATCTTGTATATAATCATTAAAAAAAAACATTGCAAACACAAAGAATAGGGTATTTAAATATTCACACCCGATTCTGAGTTTATTCCGAGTTTGGTGATGAACACACCAAATTCGGCATACTCACAGAGTTGGGTGTTGAATTTTCCACATTACCACTGTGTATTTAATATTCATTAGATAAATGAAACAAAATAAAAGAATAAGGGTAGAGTTAAAGAAAAGCCACCTACTTGTGCAAATACAAAATGATAATCAAGGAAAAACTGCCTGGAGAGCCCTCAACTACCAACTCTCATCCCAAGCCTCCAACTCTCTATGCCTTGGTACAAAGATACCAATGAAACCCTCTCAAACACTGAGATAGAGAAAATGCAACCACGAAAAGACAGAAGAATGAGGAATACAAATTCATGAGGATTTATAGAGCTGGAGTGAGAATTGAAAATCATCCTCATGGTCACCAGAATCCCCATAATAAGTGCAGAGAAACTCGTTCAATAGAGTGTCCATGAAACCCCAACTGGAGTTCATCAATGGTGGATTGAACTCAAAATCCAACTAACTCCAAGCCAAAACGATCGACTAACCATGGAAATCAATGCTCATAACTACAAGGTTATCTCTAACAACTTATTCTCTCAATTTTTCAACACATGGCGAATGTAGTACCAATTCGAAAATCGATGAAACTGCCCACCATAAATTCCCATAACATTGCCACCATAAGCCAAGTCCATAACAAGGCTATATTTAAGTTAGGATAGCGGTCATGCCAGTAAAAGCTTAGGTTAGGTCTTAGTCAAATGCACTAGGTTAGCTTAGGTACTAACTTAGTTTAACATAGTATTAGGTATTAATGTTAACATTAATATTTATATTAATGTTAATATTAATATAAATATTAATATCAATGTTAATCCTAATTGATATTAAGATTACAACATTTCAATATGTATATACATATACATACAATTATAACTTGTATAAATATAAACACAACCACACAAATATACCAACAATTACATGTACATATACATATATATATAAAATTATTTTGATACTTATGCAGTTATATATATATATATATATATATATATATATATAGATATATATATACATTTATACAACGTTATAAATAAATAAATAGATAAATAAATAAATAAATAAATAAATAAATAAATATATATATATATATATATATATTGGCAAATAAAAGATTCTTGGTACTGTTAAAAATTTAATACCACATTAATCATAAGTCTGAACAAGCCCATGAGTTATGAAACTAAAACTGATCCAAACGAAATTTAAAACAAAATTGAATTGCCTTATCTGAAAACCATTTCTTTACTACAGGATTCCAGAATCTGAATTGTCAACATTTATTCTAAGAATCAGATCTTAGAAACATCTAAATTCTCATAGAGCATAAAAAAAACAACATAATGATGCCGGAAACAAAATAATTTTCTACAAAATCAATGTTTCAAAACAAGTACCAAACCATCCAGTAAATAAAACTAATCTCAGAGTTTGAGGTAACCGATGCAGAACCGTCAGGGGCATGACACATACTGATGACTTCTAAGTAGTCTTGAACTCTGTCTGCATTGGTGACTTCACAAATACTATGAAACTCAACATATAAACTGAATCACTCGATTCACACTGCATAGCTTGATCAATGCTATCACTAGGATCTCAATATAAAATGAGTGACTTGGTTAACACTGAGTGGCTCAGTTAACACTAGACTTACATCACATCAACTGTGAACTTGAAAAGCACTGCACAACTCAGTTTGCACTGATAAACTTGACATACACTGAGATGCTTAGTTTATACTACTGATCAACACCTTGGTAGTAAATACTCAACTCAAATTCAATACTATCCCTTGGACTCGGTAGCAACTGTAGAACTTGGTAGATACTGAAATGCTTGGCTAACATTGTTAACTATACAATGTGCTCGGTAGATCCTTACAATTTGAATAAGTGTATGTCACTAATAACAAACATGACTATAGTGTCAAATTAGTGACAACAATACTTATCTATCAAAACTGAATTCATTACCTTATGTCCCCAACTCGATAGAGTATATTATTTTTGAGATTTTTCAAAATTGGTTTTGTAAGAGATGTACCTTTGAGTATCTGTACATGAATAATATTATAATGCTCCCCCATACATAATATATAGTATACTATACATCTTTTCACATTTTTTCTCCTCTTTTCAGTACATCTTCTCCCCTTTACATAATATACATTTTCCCCACTATATACATCTTCTCCTCCTTTTTGAAATTAATGCCAATGATGTATGCTATATATACTATATAGTAATTCCAAAATGTGACAAGAAATATGAATGTAACTTCAAAATTAATGCCAGTGTCTTGTCCCAATTTTCCTGCAACACCTTGCATGTGTGCAATGCAATTTGCACTTCTGCTAACAGTTCTATCTTATGGTTTCCAATGGAGAATTTGTTGTCATGGATGAGTGTTTTAGCACGTGCAATGTGTTTTTGCAATGCATCCATGTTTGAGAGAATCATGCCCTATATATATATCAATGTAGCTCTTATTCTTGCCTCTTCTCTCAGTAATTTTGCCTACATATCAGTTAGGAATCTAATCTTGTTGTAATGGGCAGAGTTGTAGCTTGGGTCAAGTTGCAACTGCTGTGCACTTTCCTTTAGATCCTCATCAATCTTTGACACTTTATCTTTTATTTCCTTAGTGAAAACTAAAATTTCATAGAGTTTACTAAATAGTAAAGATACATTGTTGTAGGAGGTCTCCAATTAGCCTAGAATAGTAGACAATTATACTTGATGGATAGCAATTTGTTGAGAAATAAGTTCCAAAACTTTATTCTCAAACTTCTTCTCATCTCTCTACAACAATTTTGCTTATTCATTCAAATCATCATTGAATTTTTGGACTACCTCTACTAAATGGTTCAAAATTGATTGAGAAGTATCAACCTCTGTATTTAATGCCTCTGCAAGGATATTCTTTACATCTTTTATTATTTGGAATTCCTTGTTCCTTTGTTCTCTAAGCCTCTATTGCTTAGCTTCCTTCTGAAGAATTTCTCCAAAAACATGCATCTGATCAAGATTGAGATTTGAGATGTCCCAATTAGGAATTACACTCTCCTCGTCAAGATCTATGTCTTCTTCCTTCACCTTTCCTTTACCCAAAAATTTTGTACTCAATTGAGACTTGGTCTCAACTGTCCTTGCACTTATAATTTACATACCAAGAATGGGAACAATTATAGAAATGGTAGGACTAGCTGTAGATACTACACTTATTTCTGAAATACCTATAGTAGAAATACCTAGATTTACCAAAATTGATGTAGAGGGAAGTTCTGGTTTCTCAGTAGATGAAGTGCTTGTCACTTCAGTCAATGTGGTACTGAGCTGGACAGGTGAAAAGATTGATTGAGTGCTTGTGCTTTAAGTGTTAGTCATAGTCAATCCTACTAAAGCTTTCTTCGGGCTTGATGCTTTTAGTTCTTTTCTTGGATAATGAGGAAGTGAGGCTATGATCACTGCACCAATTTTTTCTAGGTTGGTCTTGTCAATATCTTGAACACCTGGTAAATCTTCCTTGGTAGCTTCCTGTCCCTGTTCTTCTTCCTCATCATTTACATCGTCAAAATGTGTAACTTCTCCATTATCAATTTCCTCATATTTTTCTTGTTCATCATCATCTTCATCTTTGTCATTGAAACTAACCATAAAATCACTCAGCTTGTGAAGAAGATAAATGTTCTTCCATGTGTTTGTAGCATTCTTTACTACATGTTGAATGTCTTTCAACAATACAAGACAAGTGTTGAATCTCAAAGTAAGCTTTTCTTCATTTTTCTTCAAAGATTCCTTTATCTCCTTGTTATCCAATCTTAGCATGAGTTGCCTTAGGGTCTGCTCATGTATGTCCTTGGTAGTTTTCATGACATTCTCCCATCTTGGCTTGATCTTTTCCATTAGAATATTAGGAATCTACTGAGCAAGTTGGTCTGGAGAATACTTCCATTTACCCATTTTAGATATTATGAATAGTTCCATGTTTTCATTCTTGCATTCTCTCATCCTGATGATGGATCACAGAGTGTGATCCAAAACATTGATGCTAAAAAAATTGACACAATCAAATCCAGAAGCAAAAATTATATTATCAAGTCTTCTATTTGCTTGTGCTCCTCTACAGTCCTAGTCTCATAATTCAGTGCCTTGAAGTTTGTTATGCTAGATCCTAATTCTAAATCTTCATCCTTTCCTCAAAAGTAGGTGGAGGCCTCTTGAAAATTACATCTCCTCCTTTATTTGCTTTCTTCCAAGATGATCTTCTTGTAAACACAGAAGTAGATGTCTTGGCAAGCTTGGTAATAATCACCTCACCTTTCTTCTTTAATTGCTCTTCATCTTCTATTTTCTCTTCATCCTCAATATCATCTCCTTTTCCTTCAGTCAAAAAAAGAGTGGAACTAGTTTTTAGTTTGGTAATTCTCTTCTTTCCTTTGTTGACTACTTGAGAGAGTTTGATTTCAAGTTCTATTCTAGCCTTTGCCTCATCATAGGTACAAAAGTATGCAACTTTAGGGTCAACAGGCTCATTAATCAGTACTTCAATAATGTCCTTGGTTTCATCTATGTTTACCTCATAACCAAGAGGTTTTTCCCATACTATCCTTGGTGTAATTTCCTGAATATATACTTTATCACTATCAACCATGAAGAAAACATCATCTTTGTAATCATCAACTAGTTTCTTGGGAATCCTGAATCTATTATTCATCTTCTCTTTGAATGCATCAAAGTAATTATCCATAATACCTACATAGTTCTCTCCATTTCAGCTTTATACTCATTTATCTGATAAAGAATAGGTACATCCTTCCTCCAAAATACTATACCTTTAGATGGGAAGAAATTTTATACATAGAAAAATAGTTAGGTTAAAAGTGAACCAAACTTACAAGGATTGTTCTTGGAAGTTCTTATACTCTCCATGTTCTATTTTAATCGGTTCAACATTAACTCGGCAAGGTCAAGTGATAGATTATTCTTGACCACTTTGTATGCTAAATCCATTGCTTTACATGACACACTATTCAATCTGCTTGAGTTGTAAATCTTATGAGCGATGACATGTATTCTGAAATTGAGTTCCATTTTTGTGATGTAGCTGATCTTCATTCCCCTTCCATCCCACTCGGCAAGGGTTTTCTTCTCCATTTTAGCCTGACTTAGGGTTCGGGTCATTTTTGCTTTCACCAACATAGGAAGACTAGTGATCTTGTGGATCATCTTCTTGGTTATCAAAATAGGTTGTTCCAACCACAACTGACCATTGTGCACATGATTAAGAATATATCTTATCCATTATATTTGAAAATCCCATGGTATATGCAGAATGTGAGTTAAAGCTTTTGTTCCAAGGTGTTGATGTTCCAATTTCAACACACCATTAACACATAATTCTTTCAATAATTCATCCATCTCTAATCTTCCAATATCTTGAATAGAACATTTAAAATGTGAATAGATATCATTGATCAGTAGCACCTTTGGTAGAATTTGTGACTGCACTCCACTTAGATCTAGGGTTTCTATAATGATAGGTCTTAGCTTAAAATCTAGTGTCTTCCACTCCATGCCTTGAACTAACATGTCAAATCCTTTCTTAGATTTGGTGCTGGTGGATGCCATCTTCACTTGGTAGGGTTTGAGAGAATATAAAAATATTTAATAACAATTCATTCAAATCACTTGAATGCTCTAAAGATCACCTTGCATAGATAGCTCTCAAAAATTCACAATGAGAAATGACTTCATTTTCTTCCCTTTTCATCAAATTTTTCTATACGTTCCTTGTATGATTATTTATTCAAATGAAAGATTGTCATCCACTTTTCTTGCATTGAATGCTTGATAGAGTTGTTCATGACTCAAAAAATACACAACAAATATAGTAGCTCCCGACCTTGCTTAGTAGGGTTTTCAACCAACCATGCTCCATAAAGACTAACATGTTTTACTCAGTGATCCCTTTGCATCTTGAATGTTGATTTGGATCTTTTCATTCTGCTAAATAGAATTGATGTGAGATATCTTCAAAATCCTAGTTCTAGTTCTCCTTTTTATAGATCAAGTGGAAATGATGGAGTCACCCAATTCTTGAGTGACATTATCATCATTGCTCAAACTTGCATTCTCAGAAGATTTTGGAACCCATTACTGTCTCATTTGCTTTTTGATGTTGTCAGTCTTTGCCTTTTTTTCATCTTTAACTCTTCTAGTATTCATACAATTCTCAAGAATATAACCAAGTTCTACACAAATGAAACATCTTTTGGTAGTGTCTCTTTTCCTCATGTGATGTTTGACATAATTCATTCCAATGTGTCCAAATTTACCATAGTAATGACATCTACACCAAGTGTTATAGTCCCAACAAAATATACGTTTCACAATCTAGTCTACTAGGTTCAATATCTTAGTTTTGCATTTTGAGGATTTGTGCCCATGCTTCTTACATTTATGACATCTGCCTTCAAACTTAGGTTTCTCTATGCATTCATTTGCCCATACTAATTGCAATTGTAGCACTTTCCATTGAATTTTTCTTTCCCATATCTCCAAAATTTGTTTGATGTATGCCCTATCTTACCATAGTGACTGCAAGTAGTTCTTTGATTCTTTTGAGCTCCTTGCTTGGATGATTCACCTTTTTTTTTATATCCAATTGTTACTTTTCCTTTTTGTCTATGATGGCTTTGTTCATTCAATTGATTCATGTCTGCTTGAGATTTCATCATCCTTTCATAGTTTAGATCATTCTGTAATCTTTCATTCTCTTACTTTAGATTCATGATTTCTTCATTTGCATTAGTGAGATGATCAATGAAGTCTATCTACTAAAGGGATAGATGCTGAATTTCATTGTTCTTTCCTTCTATCTCTTCTTTTATCTTTTTTTTCTCTTTCACGACTTCACACAATTTTATTGATTGAATTTCTTGCTCTTTTCTTAGTTTTATTGCTTCTTCTTGAAGAGTACTATTCTTTTCAAATAGTTATTTGATTGCTTCATTAGCTTCATCTAAATTGCTTGAATGGATTTCTTCAATTCTTTCTTCAATGTAGAGTTAGTCATTCATCTGGATTGCAAGATCTTTTCTTCTTTTTAGGGATTGAGAGAGTTTCTCTTTTGCCTTTTTAAGTTGTCCAATAGCAAATTCCAAATCTATCTTCTCATTCTCAATAGCCTTTTCAAATCTGAATACCTCCATAGCCTTTGATCTTTTCTCAAGTTGTTAAAATTCTTTCCTAAGAACCACAAAGCTCTGATACCAATTGTTGGAAATATTATGATAGGCTAAGTTACTGAGAGGGGAGGGGTGAATCAATAACTTATAAAACTTATGAGTACTTTGATCTAATTGCATGCATGAGAAACTGAAAACATTAAAGCATTTATAAAACTTTGACACATAATTTGGTGACCTAGAAACCTTCCAAATAGAAAGTAAAACTAGGGTGGGGATGATACCCACAAGCTTTAGTACTATAGTATAAATTTGGCCTATTAAGGCTTACAGTGATCACTTTCGATGATCTACCCTGTTAGGAGCAATAAGAACTAATAGGTCCACCTTGCAAAAGGATTTACAAACATACAATGAAGTATGCACTCAATAAAGAGATTTACATAAGGCTGTTAAGCCTACCTTGTGAAAGGATTTGACTGATCCACTTGGTAGGATGAAATAGTAGCTGATCTCTAATCTGCAACTTGGTTTGTTGAATGAGATTCCTTTGAGTATAGTAATCACCTTGTTGTGATAGATAAATTTTTTTTTCTCCTTATATTGATATAGCCTTTCTTTTTCTCTTCTCTACTTATTACATTGCTTCATGCCATATATTGGATGTGATACAATACGTTACATATATACCAATCCAATTTACAAATGACAAAGTTGGCCATAATACAAGTTTACCCAAAAACCACAAAGTCAGCTACAATAAAAGTTTACACAAAAACCACAAAGTCAGACGAAGTGTAGGAACTCAGGTTCTGATGACTGACATAGTGAGGTTCTAATACTCAACATCCACTATCAATCCTCGACACCATCATGTACCCAGTAGAAATAGAAGCTCAGTCCATACTGATCACTTCTAAGTAGTTGTAAACTTAGTATACATTAGTGGCTTGATGAATGCTATGAAACTTGACATATAAATTGAATTACTTGATTCACACTACATAGCTCGGTCAATGCTATCACTATGAGCTTAGTATAAAATGAGTCACTTGGTTAACACTAAGTGGCTCAGTTAACACTAGACTCAAGAAAGAGAAAAGGTGAGAAATTTAATGAGAAAATTGCTAAGAAAGTAGGTATCACTAAGGATGCATTTACAACAATGAAGAAGAACCATCAAGGCTTAGATAGGCAATACAAGTGTAAAACTTGCAAAAGATGACATTATAGAGAATGTAGAGGTGTAGGATACACCTATTCTTGAGATTCCAAAGGTAGAAGTTACAACTCAACCTCACAAAGCTACAATAAGCTATACAAGAATCCTTCCTACTATCAAAGTAGAAAAACTAGAGCAACTTGTATCTACAAAAGCTACCAGGAAAAAGACCAAAACACAAGGGCCTAGTCAAAGAAATAAAATATTTTCAAACAAAAGAAGATAAATGAAGGTAAGAAAGAAAGAAAGTTAAGGATAATACAGAAACAACAAAGAAAGAAGTGATAAAAGATGAAAAGATCAACATAGAGAAAGGAAGAAAGAAGTGGAAACCATACTCAAAAAAAATTATAACTAGAATTGAAAATGAAGGTAAATTGGATCAAGTTGAGAAATGTTATTTGATATATGTAGATAATGATAAAGAAGTAATTGAGAACTCAATAGTTAAGAATCTATTGAATTCCAAGAGGAACATATTGGAGATAAAACATAGTATTCCTTATTTAATTTATGATAATGTTTCCATAAGAAGACAACTTGCACTAGAGGAAGTCTAAAAAATAAGAGGAAATACTCTATAAGGGCTTTACACACTAGTAACTATTGGAATGAATAAATGGGAAACAAGATATTGAGAGAGGGAGGGGGGGATCAAGATCTCATACTTTTGACTTCAAAACCAATTTCATAAATTCACACGTAATTCATGTCATATAATAGATCTACCATTAAAATTATAATGTTAAAACATAGATGAAATGCATAACATCCATAAAATATTTCAACACATAACATAATGATTTGGTTACCTAGAAGCACTTCAAGGGAAAACTCACAAATCTTCATTGTTGTAACAACAAAGTTAACTTGTTAGGGTTACAATGTTTGATCATAAGATATGATCTACCTTGTGATGTAGAGATCAGCATAGAGAAATGAAGAAAGAAGTGGAAACCATACTCAAAGAAAATTAAAACTAGAATTGAAAATGAAGGTAAATTGGATTAACTTGAGAAATGTTATTTTATATATGTAGATAAGTGATCAAGAAGTAATTGAGAACTCAATAGTTAAGAATCTATTGAATTCCAAGATGAACATATTGGAGATAAAACATAGTATTCCTTATTTAATTTATAATAATCGTGCCATAAGAAGACAATTTTCACTAGAGGAAGTCTAAAAAATAAGAGGAAATACTCTATAAGGGCTTTACACACTAGTAACTACTAGAATGAGTAAATGGGAAACAAGATATTGAGAGAGGGAGAGGGGGGAAGGGGTGAATTAGGATCTCATACTTTTGACTTCAAAACCAATTTCATCAATTCACACCTAATTCATGTCATATAATAGATCTACCATTAAAATTATAATGCTGAAACATAGATTAAATGCATAACATCCATAAAATATTTCAATACATAACATAATGATTTGGCTACCTAGAAGCACTTCAAGGTGAAGGTAAAACTTAGGTGGGGACGAAACCCACAAATCTTCACTGTTGTAACAACAAAGTTAACTTGTTAGGGTTACAATATTTGATCATAAGATATGATCTACTTTGTGATGGGTTTACCCTATTAAAGGCTTAAGAGATGATAAGGTCTCACCTTGTTAAAGGATTTTACATTCACAATGAAGTAAGGACCCTATTAGTGTATGCATGAATTGTGGGCCTCTGATCCTCACATACACTTCAACATAGTCTTTACCTAAGAGATCATCCCGAAGTGAACATTGAATTGTTCATCTGAGTAATCTAATAAGTGTAACCTGTTGCCTTCTAATTAGAAGGATTTTTCCTTGCTCTCAGACTGAGAAACATGCAACTAGACCTTTTAGTAGCAAGGATTTATGTAGCTAAATGATAATGCAATTAATCTAGATGAGGGATACAATTAATCTAATAAAAGATAAAGCAAATTAAACTATATGATTGTATTTTAATCTATATGATATTAAATGCTAAGCAATGTCATTTATGAAAATATTAAGAAAATGAGTATGCAATTTGACAGTAATTCGATACAATTCAATTCCAACCTCTATAATGAGGAATTAGGAGCTTCTTAAATAGAATTCCTGAAATCAATCAATGGTTAAGATCAACTTAGATCAATGGTCAAGATTAAAGATGAGATCCAGTCAGGATGGAAAATTCCCAATGTAGGTGAGGTTAACTAACTCAAATCCTAAGTGTGATGGAGAGTTAACTGAAATTCACCTGAGTGTGAGAATGAGTGGATTAATTGAATTCCAATTCAAGAGATAAATCACTTAGAATTCCCATTCCTGAACTGAAAAAAAGGATTTGGAAGGTTATTTAATTTAATAAAATGAGATATGACCTCATAAATGCCTATTTAATTAATTGAGAAATAAAACCCAATAATTAAGATAAGGACTTATTAAATTAAATAAATTTAATTCCTTACTATATTAGATTTAGGAGATAATTTAATTTAACCAAAATATAAACACTTTAAATTAGATTAAATCTAATCAATAGGTTTAATGTAGCTGATTTGAGTTGATACTTTAGGAATTAAATAAATAGCATGATTAATGTAGATTAGGGTTTTTTGCATCTGACAATTAAGTCAAGTAGCGAGAACCAGAATGAGGATTTCCTAGTGACATAAGACTTTAGGGTTGATCGAATAGACCAAAATTGGTTGTGATGGCAATGAGCCAATTTTGGAGTATTGCATTTTCTCCTCTTTGAATGAATGTGTGAGCAACACATTCAATTCAAAGAAAATCAGAAGTATGATGCGAAGATCAAGAAATGAGATTGGTTCCAAAATTGATGATATAGAGACCAATTGATAAGCTTTTAAAGGTTATCTCTAGGATAGAGCTTAAGCTTAAGGGATCCAGATAGAACACCTAGGTACCTATAGTGATAAGCTTTTAAAGATTATCTCCAGAATGGAGCTTAATCTTAAGGGATCTAGATAGAACACCTAGATACCTAGATTGATAAGCTTTTAAAGATTATCTCCAAAATAAAACTTAATCTTAAAGAATTTAGATTAAACACCTAGATACCTAGAGTGATAGGCTTTTAAAGATTATCTCTAGAATGGAGCTTAACCTTAAGGAATCTACATAAAACACCTAGATACCTAGAGTGATAAGCTTTTAAAGATTATCTCCAAAATAAAGCTTAAGGAATCTAGATAGAACATCTAGATGCCTAGATTGATAAAAGAGACAAAAAGACCTATCATGAGTCATAAAATCATCCCTAGAATGAGGCTTGATCCTCAGGAGTTGGGGTCTAGACTGTCCCGATACCTGTCCATCAAACTCTAATGAGAACTGTTATAAGGTTGATCAACTGATCAAAGATGAGATAAATGATGTAGATGCTAGATAGAGGGGACCAATATGCCCCAAGTGATGAGATGCCTCGAGTGATGAGGACATAAGATTTAGATTGAGTTGAAATTTAGATTCAATGATGTAATCATCCTACCCCCTCGGGAGTGAAATTGAAAGATGACACATGATAAATATGATGTAGCATAGTATATCGATAGATATAGAAGAAATTAGAGATTGAAAAGATTATAGAAGAGATTAGAACAATCAAAAGAAAATTTGCAGTCATTTCAGAGTGATTTCGAGGTCTAAAAGACCAAGTTTGACTGAGTGTTGATCAGAGTTATTTTTTCCAAAGTTTTTAGAAAATTCGAAGAAATTGTAATTTGAAAAGATTCCAAGATTCAAAAAGTATCAAAAAAATTTGGGCTACACAAGTGTTCGATCGTGTCGGTCTCAAAATTTAAAATGTGATTTTGAGCTATTTAAGTGTGTCAGATTTTGAATTCAATCCCAAAAATAGATTAAAATGGTCAAATTAGCCAGGGGTGATTTTCATGCCAATCAGAGCACTTTGATAAAGTAGGTGAAAACCTATATAAGGGCCCACAAGGTCATTTTCAAATCATTTTCACTTTTGTCTTTAGTGAAGAAGAGAGCTCTAAGGTGGAGATGGTGATCTCACTGTCTACACATCAATTCGAGCACTCTTAATGACACAACTAGCTAGTGGACTATGGGCATCTGGTAAGTGGTCAATAACCTTACCCTGAATTAAATTTTTCACACACTTTATGATGTATTTTAGCACACTTTTAGCACTTTTAAAGTTTTACCATGTCATTTTGCACGAGGATGTCTCTCCTCACGTAAAGTCGATCTCTTATTGTGTAAAGAAGTACCAAGCTTGTACTTCTTCACCCAGCATAGTGAGTTTTCTCACATGGGAGATGCCTGTGTATCACATGACAAGCCTTAGTTTTAGGCATTATTCATTGAGTACTTAATCACTTTTCATATAAAGAGTTGTTTCCTCATGTGAAGACATACAATCTTGTGCGAGGACCTGTGATTTCACACAAAATCTTGGTGTTCTTTGTAAGTTTTAAAATTGAAAATTTGATTTTTCATTGCATTTTTGCACTTATTTTCATCATATTCATTTGTCAAGCAGATATTGATCATTTGCATGGTGTATTTTTTCATGTGTGTAAGATAGCTTTGATGATATCAGATTTTAATCCCATTACTTGCCATAAGGGGCTTTGTTGTGACAACTCGATGATGCAGATATGGCATATATTGATAGATTGGGGTTATCGTATCTATGCCAAATTCCACCAGTGTTGGTGAATCATGGCCTACTGACTACACTGGTGGAGCATTTCAATTTGGAGATGAACACCTATCATGTTCCACAAGGGGAGATGGCTATCACATCGAAGGACATCTACCAGCTACTTAGGATCCCTTTCCATGGGCCAAGAGTATGTACAGAGGCACTATAGGCCATCTTTCAGCAGGACTTGATTATAGGTAGAGCGATCACATGGGATGAGCTTTTGTATACCTATGGTCCCACTCATAGATTAGCATCAGTTTTGGGGATCTTCATCAATTGTTTCTTGATGCTTGACAAAGGATAGCATATATTAGAGTGTGGATGGGGCAAGATGTTCTAGATGATGTTAGGGACCCTAGAGAGATATGGGTGGGGCTAGTGCATGCTTGCACATATGTATCATGAGATGCATGAGATAGTGTATCATGAGATGAAGAACATAGCCACTGGGGTCTATGTTCTTCAAATCTGAGCATGGGATCATCTGCCCATTATAAGGCCCATTTTTGAGGATGAGAGGTAGCTAGTGAGGCCCTATATTTGTAGATATAGGGGCTAGCTTACCTAGATAGCTCTGGGAAAGACTAAACAATGGAGGGCATGTCTCAATGACTTGGTGTCCATAGTATGGCAACTCTAGAGAGAGATTGAGGACTAGGACGATGCTTCTCGAGAGCTGAGTTATATTTTCACATTGCAACCACTGATAGGTTGATCTATGCAGATAGTGGAGATATTTCCACTTACTCATGTATGGAATAAGTATGGACAAACTTTGGATATCTTATAGGAGTACTAATCCTATGCATGACTAGCAAGAGATGTGGCCCATGGGTGGTCATCGAGGTTAGATCTTAGGAGGTCTATGATCGATGTGTGAAACTTGGTTGTGGCATAGTGGGACTACCTTTCAGTAGTAGTGGATGGAAAGATGACACTAGCTTACCAAGAATATTTCATGGGTCATCCCTTCCCATGTTTTATAGATCCAGTGGGGATGGCAGCTCCCAAACAACCAGTGCAGGCTCCCTAGGCACCACCATAATAGCGATAGTAGGAGAGGGTAAGACATAGGATCCAATAGGTGCAGATTCCTCCATGATAGTTTGGAGTGGACCCTAATGCTAGTGGGAGTGGGATAGGTGAGAGGTAACAATAGAGACCTTAGATAGAGCAGTGCCAGCCAGCTAAGCAGGGGGATTAGGAGATGTAGGATCAACCTAGTGTGGGAGCCCAAGGCAAAGATCTCTTGATTTAGATGTAGGATGCTTTGAGGAGAGAAAGAGAGCAGATACAGACTGCATAATGATAGCTGAGAGATCTTCACATATAGGTTGTTTTTAGGGATACCCAAATAGTAGAGTGGGATTGAGAGATTCGTGATCTGTGGGGATAGCTAGAGTTGGCAGCATAGAGGGTAGAGTAGAGATCGGAGCAGCAACAAGACAAGATCTGACTATAGCTAGCTAGAGCTTCATATTGCTTTTTAGCTTATATGGTAGTTGTACCAAAGGAAGTTGAGCAGGTGCCTTGATTTTCATAATATGCACAAGAGTCAGGAGGTACATAACTGGCCACAAGACTTGAGATTCCTCCTCCTCCTCCTCCACCAAGAGGTGAGGGGGAAGGAGAGAGTTATATACTTTTTGATTTTGATTTGGTCTGGCTCTATATCCATTGTTGTACCAACAGCATTTTTTTGATTGACAGTGCTCAAGTAGCATACAATTTTGCACCAATGTACTCCTTCTGATATATATATAGACACACACACACACACACACACACACACACACACAAGATTTTGAGTCAAGTACTATTTACATGTGTCACTTTCTATATTTTAATTGGATGTACATGAGATGTTTTATGTTATGATTATGAAATGCAAATGTGATGTGATGTATGAATGCAAATTTGATTTGATATATGAATGTAAGATTGAATTGTGTATGAATGTAGTGTAGATAAGATGAATCATGAAATTATGTATGAAATTCAAAATGTGAATGGATTGACATCTCATGTAGTGTTGCATGTTTTTGGTTATAGTGATAGGTATCCATTAAGGAGTGAGAGAACAAACCAAAGAACTAAATGCTTGTGCAACCGTGAAGAAATATGATACTTTGAAGGAGTGAACAATCCCTCATCACAAAGGATGTAAGTGAACTAGTCATCAAACCATGTATTTATGCAATACAAGCCACTGCTAAATGCAACCTTAGACTATATGCGATCCTAGGTCTAGTTACCAAGCTTCGACAATTATCATTACTAATTGTTTAGATAAATCCAATGTGTCATACAATTTCCACTAACATTGAAATTAAAGTAATATGAATATGACACATGTTCTAGTTTTTTAAAGATTTAATTGAAGCATTCAAAGCACAAGAAGCAAAAATGACTAGAACATTTGTCCCTTTTAATGTAGTAAGTTAATGTAAGCATCAAAGCATAGATGCTATGATGACTAGAATTTTTCTTTCATGTAGACACACCAAACACACAAGAGATCCTTCTTATGCTAAGTAATCAGTAAGTGTTGTATCCATAATGACCCTTGCATTCATAACTTGAGATAGAAATGTGCTAGATATACTCACAGTGACCCATACGTTCACTTAGCAAGATGAGTATTGGTATTTACTATAGCATATAGAATTCACTCAAACAAGCAAGGAAAAGAACCAACATCAAGGAAGAGTCCATATAAAAGGAGTCGAGGTACACATGACCATCCAATAAAAGATGGAGGTTCTTATAGTGGACACCCCTTTTGTATGGATGCTCCAGATCATTGGAACTAAACCACAAACATAAAACAAAGAAAAGATCATGCCGTCAATCCTTGCTTCTCTAGTTGAAAGAGACATAATCTAGTTGCTCAAAGAGACATGGTAAAGTGAAAGTGAAACAAACAAAGAAAAGCTTAGCATATCCCAAGAAAATTAATCATTTTAAGTTTATTTTTTGTGTTATAGAATTGATGTCAAGTGTCAATGTATAGAACATGGATGAAAGAAATCTCTTTAGTAGGGTGATGATAGTAGACAAACATAGTCAAATTTTTTTTTGACTGAAGTCAAATAGAAATCTTCAATATGAAGAAGCTCCCTAGGAAATTGAGCAACAATAGATAGACATAGTTATGACAAATAGTGACTGACACAAGAGAGATCTTCCATGAGAGGAATCTCAAAAAGTGACACTAGAAACAATAGGTAGAACAACTGGTGACTATTGCAAAAGAGATTGTCCATGAGAGAAATCTTGAAAAGTGACACGAGTGATAGTAGGTAGATGTAGTTAGAACAACTAGTGACTATCACGAAAGAGATTGTCCATCAGAGGAATCTCAAAAAGTCACACTAGTCATAGTAGGCAGACATAGTTAGAACAACTAGTGACTATCGAAAAAGAGATTGTCCATGAGAGGAATCTCAAAAAAATGACACTAGCAATAGTAGGTAGATGTAGTTGGAACAATTGGCGATTGTCACGAAACAGATTCCTATGACACTATAGGGTGTTGCCCCTGAGTTATGACAAGATTCAACCCATGGATACATGAGAAAGAGAACTAAAGAAAAGTAGGAAAGCAACTATACATGAGCCAGAAGATACTCCACAGGATGTAGCATTAGGAACAAGAGGCACCTATTTACCATGTTTTCACCTTCTTGGAAAAGATTCTTTTTTTTGCTACCATGATGCCTATTTGCCAGGTTTTCATCAATGACACTTTTTTCCTTTTCCCATTTTTTGTATTTTTCTCTTTAAATTTTTTTTTTTTTTGGGATTTTTGAGTTTTTCAAAAAAATTTGGTATGACCAAGGTGCATATTGCTAGGTTTTGATCAAGGTAATAATTTTTTTCAGGACTTTTTGCAATTTTTAGATTTTTTTAGGACTTTTAGATATATATATATATATATATATAGAGAGAGAGAGAGAGAGAGAGAGAGAGAGAGAGAGAGAGAGAGAGAGAGAGAGAGAGAGAGAGAGAGAGAGAGCTTTTGAAACAAGATCAATTGTAGAACCACTTCAGGTGGAGAGTGTTGATGGGCTCCTTGAGCACCTCTCCTCGGCTATAGAAAGTTGGTAAGCACCAAATCCAAACACTAAAATAATTATGTAGGGACCAAGCTAGTTGGGTTTGAACTTTCCCTTTTGTACCCTTTGGATCTGATTCTTAGGGTTTTCTCTTAGAACAAGATCACCCAGTTGGAAGTCACATGGCTTAACTTTCTTGTTGTAACTTCTAGACCTATTCTTTTGATAATCTTGAAGATGATCACATGCCACTTGTCGATGTTCATCTAACAATACTAGCTCTTGAAGCTGAGATATTTTGTAGTCATCATCAGTAATGAGGACCTTCATGGAGATTCTTAGAGTAGGGATCTCAATCTCAATTGGTAGCACGACATCCACTCGATAGACCAAAGAAAAGGGAATTGTACCCATTGGAGTTTCGATACTTATTTTGTAAGCCCATAAAGTTGGATTAATCTAAAGATGCTAGTCCCTTCCAGATTTTTTGACTTTGCGATGCAATATCTTAAGGATCACCTTGTTGGAGGCCTTTGCTTGACCATTACCTTAAGGATAATAGATAGAAGACTAATGTTGTGTGATTATGAACTTTTTGCATAACTACTTAAGATCCTTCTTTTTAAACTATCCTCCATTGTCAGTAATAATGGATGAAGGTACACCATACCTACATATTACTGTAATTTTGTCATTGGAGATAGAGAGAGAGGCTACCTCCACACCCTTAGTAAAGTAGTCTGTAGCTGTAATAATGAACTTGTGTCCATTTGAAGAAGATAGGTGAATCAGACCAACAAGATCAAAGGTCCATTGTTGGAATGGCCACATTGTGATAGATGGAATTAGCTTCCTAGCTAGAGCATGAATCAAATTCCCATGGAGCTGGGATTGTATACAAGGCTTGGCATATTTGATTGCCTCTTGCTCCATATTTTGCTAATAGTAACCAACTCTAATAAGTTTACGAGCTAGTTTCAGGCCATTTGAGTGAGACTTTCAAATGCCCTCATGGATGTTGATTAAAGTGCATTTAGACTCATTGGGTTCTAGACACCTAAGGAGTGTTTTATCAAGACCTCTCCTAAACAAATTGTTAGCAATAATGACATACCATGAAGTTGTATAGATAAGTGACATTTTTCATTTTAGGTTAGATCATCCAAAATAGTTTGGTCACATAAATAGAAGTAGATGTGGTGGTAGTAGGATGAATCATGTCCTACAATAGAATAGATCATCCAAGATTCAGGGGTATCATAGGCAGGGTAGAGTAACGTTTCCACTAGGAACTCATGTCAAAGATCATGTTCTAGCATCTGAAATAAGGAAGCAAGAGTAGCCATAACATTAACCACTTTTTTGTTTGCTCAAGGAACCTATTGAAAAGTGATATGAGAAAAATATTTCTTCAGATAAGCCACCATGCATTTGTAAGGGATCAATTTTTCATCTTTCATCTAATATACATCATTGACCTGGTTGATTATAAGTTGTGAATCACCAAAGATGTTCAACTGATCGACTCTCCATAGAACTTCAATCTTCATGCCATTAATGAGAGCTTCATATTCTACAATATTGTTTTTACAAGAAAATAGATTACCATATGCCTTAGGAAGTGAATACCTTTGTGGTGTTATGAACAATAACCCAACACTGAATCCCTATTGTATAAAGGATCCATCAAAGAACATCACCCACATTTGATGTGTGAGTGTTAGCATTTATTCATTAGGAAAATCAATGTTTAGTGGGAGAAGACTCTGCATCGGTGCTTTTGCTAGTTGTTCAACATACTGAATGTCAAACTCACTTAGTATCATGACCCACTTAGCCAACCTTCCAATTAGAGCTACTTTGCTGAGTAAGTACTTTAGTGGATCAATTTTAGCAACCAGCCATGTAGTGTGGGAAAGCACATAGTATCTCAACTTTTGGGAAGTAAGGATGACTGCCAAGCAAGCCTTCTCAATAATACTATAATTCTTTTCATAAGAGATCAACATGTGATTCGGATAGTAGATGACTCTTTCCTTGCTGTCATTGTCCTCTTAAACTAGCAAGATTCCTAAAGATGTCTTTGTTGTTGAGATGTATAGAATACAAGGCTTCCCATGAATAGGAGGCATAAGGATCAGTGGATTGGCAAGATATTGCTTTATTTGTGCTAGACTCTGATTGCAATCTTGGCTCTAGTTATATTTTCCACCTTTATGTAGAGTGTTAGTAAAAGTTGTGACCTATCCACCAGTTGTGAGATGAATCTACAAATGGATTGGAGTCTTCCTTGTAAGCCCCTCATCTGACTAATATTACGGGGTGGAGACATATCCATGATTTCTTGAACTTTGTTTGAATCAACCTTGATTTCTTTTGTAGACATGATGTAGCCCAGTAGTTTCCCTAATGTTACACCAAATGTACATTTCTTGGGATTGAGTCTCAAACTATATTTCTCCATGTGATCTAGGATAGGTCCCAAATTTTAAAGCTAAGTATGACATTTTGTGCTCTTAACCAAAGTATCATCGACATAGTCTTCCATTTTTTTATGCATCATGTCATGAAATATTATAGTGACTACCCTTTGATATGTAGCACCAACATTTTTTACACCAAATGGAATCATGTTCTAGTAGAAAGTTTCTCATGCATAAGTGAAAGTAGTCTTTTCCTGATCTTCTGGTACAATTTTGATTTGATTATAACCAAAAAAACTATCCATCAGTGAGTACATCTCATATCCTGCCATCATGTCCACTATCATATCAATATTAGGGAGTGGAAAATCATCCTTCAGACATGCTAAGCTTAGATCTTTGAAATTTGTGTAGACTTTGATAGATTTGTCATGCTTGGAGACTAGAACAACGTTTGATATCCATTCAACATAGTCAATAGCGTGAATGAAACCAACTTTTAGAAGTTTCTCTAGTTTAGCTTTGAAAAGCAATGAAACATGAAGATACATTTTCCTAAGATTCTATTTGACTAGTTTAACCCCTGGTGCAATAGACAAGTGATGCATAATGAAATTAAGTTCTAATCTGGGCATGTCTGAGTATGTCCATGCAAAGTTTATCTTTTTTTCTTGGAAGAAAGAAATGAATTCCTCTTTCTCTTTTGGAGATAGTGACTGTGCAAGATGTATCATGTGAGGTTTTTCATTTGTTCCCAAGTTGATCGGCAATGTTGGCTCTATCAACACTGATGATTGTTTCTGAAAATGATAGGAAGTGCATCAAATATCTCATCTACAGGTGCCTCAGAGAGGTTTTCACCCTTAGATATGTCTTTTATTTTTAATTTTTAAGTTTTTGACAATGCCACAACATGGTTTTCACCATCAAATCTTTTATTTCTTTTCTTTTTGATTGTGTGACTAAGATATTTGATGTTAGCTTTAGTTGTGTTGACACTTTGTTTGCTGATAGAAGATGTTACTGGTTCAACAACATTTAAGTAGTAGGCAAGAGCATAGTCATTCTAGAATGTGAGTACTTCACCAAGTGCATTGGAATTCTAGTCTATGAGCTTGGGATAGGTGAGTGAAAGAGATGTGATGGGTTTAAGTGCATTCATAGTATAATCATTAAATTCTTGGATGAGAAATTTGAGGCCTAGAGAAACTTCATCCACAAGGTGTTTGAATGTATTTGAGTACTGACGTCATCAATCAAAGACTGAAGGACACTAGTTGGATAGGACTCATTTGACCTAACCCTATAAAATTCACCTACTTTGAGGAGGCTTTCATAGACATGAACTTGATCTATGTCTTTGTCTATAGTTGCTTCTAAGAGAGTTGAATTTAAACTCTCGAGAATCTATACTGCACAGAGACAGACTATAGAATTTCCCAACAATGATGGGAACAAACTCTCCTTCATCATCTAGATTTTTGCAAAGATACTCAATGTACAAAGCATGAATATACTCTCCTTATTTTGGTTAAGTATGATGTGAAATAGTAGTATCCTTAGAAGAATCACTATCACGATCCATGGCACTAACACATGGCACAAAGTCATGTGGTTCTACAAAGAATTTAGCCAAATCATTAGGAATTGGATAAGCATCCTTATCATCAACATTGTCTTCATGATTATCAGACTCAGGTTGTGATTCATGTTTAGATGAACTCTCAAGTTCTGGTATGATTTTTTTACTCCCTAGATGGAAGGGAATCTTCTTGAAGCCTAGACTAGATGTGTCTTTATTCCTTCTAGATATTGCTTTGGCAGGATTGATCAAACCATTTTTGTTACATCTAATAGGACTATTTTCCTTGTAGCTGATGCAGGAGCATCCAGAGGTATAAGGGTAATCCTGTGTCACCCAAAAAAAAAATGTACTTAGACTTAGTTTCTGTTTCATGTCTTTACATTTTTGGATACCCATTTGGCTCAAATAAAGGTTCCAACTCTCATAGTTCAACTATCAGTGCATTTGAAAATCCCAAAAAAATAGGAGCATGTATTTGGGCCATCATTTCGGTAAACTAGAAGGTGTGAATTGGCCAGATGAATGTAATCATGATTTAAAGCATTCCAAAAAAAGAATCAGGTCAATAGGCCCCACAGTTTGAAAGTTATTATAGTTTTTTGGGTTTTGGAGACCTCCTAAGAATGCTTCAAAGTCAGGTTTGGGGCATTAAATGACCTTGAAAAGGGTTAAAAAATGGGGGACGAGCAAAGCTTGTCCATAGGGCTATAGAGCGCTTCGAGAGCTTTCCAAAAATGTAAACGGTTCGTCAATCAGAGCTACGGTTCAAAAGTTATGCCTCCCGGAAGTTCGACTACCATTTCTGGATTCTTCTAGATTTGCACCAATTTCTAACGCAGCTTCTGGAACCTTCTATTTTGTCGGTGGATGCCTACTAGCACTTTCTAGAATGTACTCCTAGTCCTTAACCCTCCGGGGTCTATTTAAGGAGATTTCTGGCATTGTAAAAAGGCAGTTCGGAGTGGAGTTTGAGAGGAGGTGCTAAAAGGAGAAATATTCTCCAGATTTATGCTATTGTAAGCCCTTAGGGCATGTTCTGAAGTTTATTTTCTCTGTACTATTTGTACTAGCTTATTTTCTCAGTTAATATATTTTCCCTTTTTGTTGGTTCCATTCTGTTGTTGGGTTGTGTCCCCATCATTAGCCAAAGTGTTTCATGAGTCTAAGACCTGGACCATGCTTCTCAAGTGTGATCTCATGAGCCTATTCGATGAGATCAATTGGATTTTCCTCTTTGTAGATCCATGCAATAATAGCTCTATTTCTAGCTTTCTTTTCAAGAGGAACAATAGCTTTGACAAAAGTACCATCAAACTTAGTTTGAGATGTCAACACAAAAGGTATCTTCATTTTAGATGGTCTCCCATAATGATGAGGAGACTCAGGGATAGATGTCAAAGATAGAATTAGTTCCATGTGATATTCACCCATTTCAATTTCCTTCAGCTTGAGTGACCGCTCAATTTTCTTCAACTTGTTATCATGATAGTTTGTAGATGTTTGTAGATTCCATATTAGTAGGCACAAAGTTTTCAATAGATTTCATCATGTTACAAGTATAGCTACTGCTTGTAGGTATGGTGACTTTAGAGCCATGAAATAGGAATTTTACACATTGATGGTATGTGGATGGCACATCATGCATCTCATGTATCCATGGTCTTCCTAGTAGAATGTTATAAGCTAAGGGAATGTCAAGGACTTGACAAGTGACATCCCTTTCTATAGGACCACCACAAAGAGGCAACACCACCAAACTTAAAGAATTTTGTTCAACTTTGTCATATGCTCTGATAGTGATCTTGCGACGGGGATCAATGGACTCTTCAAAATAGTCTAGTTTTTTGAGTAGAGCAATAGAGACAACATTTAAATTAGCTCCATTATCGATGAGCACACAACAAACATGTTTCTAGTGTATCATAATGTCAATGTGTAGAGGTTGATTATGTGGGTGACTCACTGAATTGTCATCCTCCTTAGAGAAGGACATATAGTAAGGTGAGGTCAGATGACCTGCCATATATTAGGATATCTCAAGATCAAGATCTTGAAGTATGTTTGCCTCAGTGAGGGCTTTATTGAGAATTTTCTTATGAGTAGGTGAGATTTTGAGTAGCTCAAAGATTGTGATTTGAGTGTCAATTTGCTATAATTGATTAAGGATACTATAGCTAGTAGCCATAGAAGTTGTTACATGTTTTGTACCTTTGTCAAATGGACCAACAAGAAGCTTGTCTTTGTGTTGTTCAAGATCGGGAGTAGAAGGTGTAGAGCCTTTGAGTACCAACTTGACATAAGAACATGTAACAATGTTGGCACAAGATTGCGATGATTCATTGTTAAATGTATTGGAAGTAGGGCCTCTTAAGAAAAATGGTGTCTTAGGTTTATTGATATCTTGCTTGCACTTGATGGTAATAATGTCATAGTACTCAAAATCCATAGGTTCAACCATGTTGATCACATTGTCATCATTAGAGTATGTATAGTTGACCTTGTTGTTAGGTTTTGGTTTTGAGCTCTCTCCTTTTGTATAAGATGGGAATGGCTCCTTGAAAGCCTTGTGATCCAGGTTCTTGTTATGTTTGTCCATAACGATGTCACCATCATCAATCAAGTCTTGGACTTTTTTTTATGCAGTTGCTAGTTTTGTGACCCTTGTTTTGGTGATATTTGAAAAATGTAGTTTTGTTCCACCATGGTGGTTGTGGTTACAAATTGTAAGGGAAAGAGTTTTCCAATGGAGAAATGAGCATGTTTTGTAGTAAGGTCTTATAGACTACATCCAAAGGTTCATGAGACCCAAGAGTTCTTAAGTTTGTTTCTAGATGCTGTATTATCAAAAGGAGGTTTCTCAACATTCTTGGATGCTTTGAGATTATCTGTGAGATTAAAGACTACCTTAGCAGGTTTAGGAGTGATGTTGTTAACAACCCCATCATGTACAACATCCTGGTTTTTGTTCACATACTTGGGTTTGTCCTTGTTAGAGATGGATCCTTGTTTTGTGTCCTTTTAAAGGGTAAGTTCACCCTTCTTGACCATGAATTCCTCTATATAGATAGCTTGTGTGACCATGTCTTCGAAGGTGTGTGGACCTTGAAGTTGAACTCTATACCCAAAATTAGGTAGGAGGTTATCACTGAAACTTTTCCATTTTAGGAATCTTTCATGAATATTTGGTGTAAATTTGTCTCCATCTCTAAAGGAATGTGAGGAAAGGTTCCCCAACTCTTTGTTTAAGATTATACAAGTCTTAGATGTTAACTGGGTGTTGTATGTTTTGAGAGTACTATTGGACAAACACATTAGCAATCTCATCAAACATTTTTAAACCAAGAGGCAAGTGTGAAAATCACTCCATAGCATGACCACCTAGACTTCTTGGGAATAGACACATGAGATATGTCTGATTATGCATAAACTCTATAAACAAGGCCTCGAATTCCTACAAATGATCATGAAGACCCCTCACTAGATGAGTTGGACATAGACTATGTATGAACTAGAAAGTGACCTCTATCGTGATTATGACCCCTAGCTCTACCTCGTCTAAGTCTAAGGGGATAAAACACATTTTTGCTGCTTATTTCCATAGTCATAGACAAGGACAAGAAGCAAAAACCTAGACAAGGACCACACTAGAATGTAGTCTCAAAGAAATAAGATAAGAGTGTTGTATACTAAGGTACAAGTAGTCTAAGTAAGGGCTATAATAGCCAAATATTATGACTATCATGATATAGAGTATGACAAGCACTAAAGAAAAAGAACAAGATAACTGAGAGACAAGACTAGCTAAAGTATAGGTCACAAGTCATTAGCTAAGAAAGATCCCACTGTTTGAAACTATTTGTAGATAGAAAAAGAGGTAAAAAGTTATAGGTATAGACTATACTTAGAGCGTAGATAGCTTTGACAGACAATTTTGACAATTTTAGATCAAGATCCCATGTGAAGATTCCTAGGGAGCCATGCAAGAATGTACAAAGAACCAAGCAAAGACTTAAAACAACAAATTTGGACTAGGTTTCTCATGTGAGGACTTGTTTAAAGTCGTGCGAGGATGAGCTAAATTGATAAGAAGATAGGATTCTGACAAAAAAGGACAAGGTTGTAAGATCTTGCATGAAGATCTACACAAGGGCATGTGAAGATCTGGATAGGCCCATGCAAAGAAGTGCCAACCAAAAGGTTCTTGCATGAAATCTTGAAAAATTGGGTGTAAAAAATGGGAACAGATTGACAATAGAAACTAAATTTTGAAGAGATTTTAAAAGTTTCAGATTGTTCTAGATAGATTGTTGGTTGTTTGGATAGATTTCAAATAGATGGCAAGTTTGGTTTTCAAGTTGTTAGACAACATTCAATTTTAAACAAGACAAGTTATTTTCAGAAAGACACGAGAATCAAGCAATAGTCAAATACAATCCAATCGAGGATAAAGCAACTCAAAGGGATGGGGGAGTCTTGACTTTCAATTTGTTTAGATAGGTTTGGACAAGTTTGAGACTTGATAAAAAACACTTTATCCCTAGAACCAAAAATGGTAGAGGAAGCAAAACATTTGTCCCACATCTTATGTGCATGTGTTCACCTCACACAGCCATGTCACCCCACTAGAGGGCACCCATGTTTTTGGTGTATTCCAAGGGCTCAATAACATATCAGTTGAATGAACACACTTGTGGTAGGGCTCAAGCATGTATACCACCTTCCAACACCTAGGTACATGTTTATGGTGAGTTCTACACGAGAGATTCTTCCCCCTCCATGCACAAAGATTATGCCCCCCTTTTGGAGGTGAACTAGGTAGCAACTATCTAAAAGGTTTTTACTTGGCTTCTATTCATATTAATCCCAGTGGTTGTGCAAGTAGAGTTGGGACCAAAAACCCACACCAACATCTAAAAGTGCACACACTTGACTAGCAAGACTGTAGCCAGTGTCAACCAGTGCAATATATAGAGCATCTTCTTGATATGCTATATCATAATGAAGAAGAGGAAATTAATATGGCTTTGAAGTATTTTTTTGTACAAAAAATCTTTATTATAGTGAGTTGGAATCTCTAGCAAAAGGAGTGTGGTCACTTGGGTCATTCTTGGAGGTGGGATTGCTCTAGCAGGTCCTCTAAGGGTTGACTCGGACTGGTGGTTCAGATATAAAGGTCCAAGTATTTGATTTCCCTTAAGAGAAAAGAGCATACTCCTCTACCTCATCACCTTGCCAAAACATGCAAAACATGTTAATCACCAATTTAGCTTAATTGATCAAGGCTTGTCCTTTCTCAAGATTTTGATTCCCTAAAAGGAAATCATCATCCCTTCATAGAAGAGGACTCATACTAGAGAACCACTAACTTGCTTGCCTCCCTTGGATGCCATCTTTCAGAGGCATCTAGGTTTCTAATTTACCCTTGTTCATGACCTCCAAGTGGTAAAGAGCGTACTTCTCTATTCCCCTATCTTGCACCTTACAAAGTTCAGAAGCCCTAATTATACTATGTGTGAAAAAAGGAAAAAGACATGACATTTATAGTGGGTTTAAAATTGATCTTCAACATGTGTTTCTTTGACAACATCATACAATCATACAACCAGTACATGTTTGAAGTGTTTATATAAAGGTGTCTTTGTAAAAATGTCCTACAAACCACTTTTATGCTACATAAAAACATAAATCATAAAGAAAATACTTCAGAGAAAACACATTAGTCAAACAAAATGATAAATCAAATTCTGGAAAAACAACATTTTGCATGTGTTGTAAAATTTTTCATGAAATCCTACACAAGCCCACATGAGAAAAATTTATGCACCACATGAGAAATTGCACAATTATGCACTTTTTTGTGTGAGGAAGTGTGTAGAAAGAGGCAAAATCTTCAAATCTTTGCACAAAAATTAGATTTCTTGCATGAAAATCTAGAAATATGTATGGATGTGTGTGAGAGAAACATTAAAATAATAGAAAATAAAGTAGATGAGGCTAGAAAAATTGATTTTCTTGGCCCCACGATGGGCGCCAGAAATGTATGTGTGAATTGTGGGCCTCTGATCCTCACACACACTTCAACATAGTCTTTTCCTAAGAGATCATCCCAAAATTAATATTGAATTGTTCATTCGAGTAATCTAATTAGTGCGGCCTATTTCCTTCTAACTAAAAGGATTTTTCCTTGCTCTCAGATTAAGAAGTGGGAAACCAAACCTTTTAGTACGAAGGATTTATGCAGCTAAATGATAATGCAATTAATCTAGATGAGAGATGCAATTAATCTAATAATAGATAAAGAAAATTAAACTGTATGATTGCATTTTAATCTATATGATATTAAATGATAAGCAATGTCAATTATGACAATATTAAGCAAATGAGTATGCAATTTGACAATAATATGATACAATTTAATTCCAACCTTTGTAATGAGGAATTGGAAGCTCCTTAAATAGAATTCTTGAAATCAATCAATGGTTGAGACCAACTTAGATCAATGGCTAGGATTGAACATGAAATCCACTTAGGATGGAAAATTCCAAGTGTAGGTGAGGTTAACTAACTCAAATCCTGAGTGTGAGAATGAGTGGATTAAGTGAATTCTAATTCGAGAGATAGATCACTTAGAATTCCCATTTTTGAACTGAAGAAAAGGATTTGGAAGGTTATTTAATTTAATAAAATGAGATATGACCTCATAAATGCCTATTTAATTAATTGAGTAATTAAAACTAATAATTAAGATAAGGACATTATTAAATTAAATAAATTCAATTCCTTAGTATATTAGCTTTAGGAGATAATTTAATTTAACCAAAGTATAAAAACTTTAAATTAAATAAAATCTAATTAATAGGTTTAATGTACCTAATTTGAGTTGATAATTTAGGAATTAAATAACTAGCATGATTAATGAAAATTAGGGTTTTTTGCATCTGACAATTAAGTCAAGTAGCAAGAACCAGAATGAGGATTTCCTAGTGGCATAGGACTTTAGGGTTGATCAAATAGACTAGAATTGGTTGTCATGGAAATGAGCCAATTTTGGGGTATTACAATTAGGAGGTTTACATAGGTCTGTTAAAACCACTCTGTTAAGAGATTTACCTTATCTCAATTAACAATAACTGATCCTTTACCTGACCCTCAATTTAATCTGTAAGTTGGTCTTGGGTTTCCTCTCTGCTATAAATCTGATCTAGTCTCCTAATATAATAACTCTATTCAGTCCTTCATTGCTCTGATTTCTCTCTGTATGATTTTCTTTCAAACTTAGTCTTCTCTTCTTCACATGCACATACGCTCAGTCATTCCTTCCTTCATACTTCACATAAGGTATACACTTCTCCTTATATCTTATTTGACATTACAAATTTAGGGTTAGAATCCTCCTTAAATAGATGTTTTGTGAAGGTTCTAGATCTTAATTGACAATTTACACTTCATCATCTTTTGTTGTTTCAATCCCATTTTATGATTGGTTAAATTTCTCACCTTGGGATCATTAGATTCTGAAGTGATGCATGACCATCTTTTTAGTTGGATCTACAAATATTAAATGCCATGTAAAAGTTGATGAAAACAATTTAGATATGTGTTTGTGCCATTAAAAACATATATGTTAAAACTGAACTACTCTACACTTGAATGCTCTTATGCTCAGTCATGAAGACTTCTTCATGTTGTCAATCAGCTTCTACATACTTTCTTGCTTAATAATCAATGATTTATCAATGTGCTTGATCTTAATTATATTTCTTGGTCACTACATGTGCTTGGTCACTACTGAATACTTGAAAATCACCATCATCCTTGACATAAGATTTGTATGCTCGACATTTACTAGATAATTCAGTCACAGTGATGACCATGTAATCTTTCCTGGTAAATTACTTAGTGTTTGGACACTAATAAACAACATAGGATTAGAAATCAATAGTAACTATTGATGAAATAGAAGGGATACTTGATAAGGAAAGGACACAAATGAGAAAAAAAATAAGGATAATCAAAATAATGGCATACTTTTATGAAGAACACACATAAGAAACCAAGAAGGGAATAGAAGAAGTATTAGATGAACCAGTTGAAAGGACTGATCATTCAAAAAAATAAATTTCATAGACTAGTTGGAATAAGAAATGCAACCTTAGGAAGAAGGTAAATATGTTAATAAATTTAATGGTATAGTAAGGTAACTCAATTTCTTTATTTCAGGTGTACCTATAACACTTGATGCTACTCTGGATGAAAAATGAGCAAGATCAAAATAAATTTGTGTATAATTTTGTGAGAGATGATGAGATTTATGAAATTACAATGGAGGCCACCACAAATGATGAAGATATTCAAGAAGAAGAAGACCAAGGTAAGGAGAAGAAACAAAAGGAAAACAAAGATGTTATAAATGAGCAAGAGGTCACAACTATGGTTAATGAAGGTAAACCTTTAGCTATCATAATAGATACATATACTAAAGAAAATATTTGATTTTTATCATCTATTGATTTGGGCATCTCGACCTAAGAGAAAATCACAACAATATTAGATGTACAATATAAGGTATTGAAGCCCACTACATCCTTGTTAGCCGCAATTGATAATGTAAATGATAATGCTACAAAAGAGTCAATGGTCATATCAATTGTTATGTTTTCATTGATATCAAGCCTTATTTGGTTAGACATTATGCTAATTTTGAAGAATACCATATCATTTTATTGATGAAGAGGATTGAAGAAAGTAGGATGATAGAATTGATAAGTATTGGTATTCAATAGGTACTTGAATGAATTGGACTATGATTGTATAAAGCTGGTTTGATTTTTTCACAATCATGTAATGTTTTGATGAAGTCAATTATTCACCAAGCTATACATGTTACACTAAGAAACTAGGTGACATAGGTGATATATAGTATACACTAAGTGATTACACTTATCACTAATTGCCTAGAAAAGGAAAGAAAAATATTAGTGTTAACTAAGTGATGTATTGCTTGAGTAAGTTGAAATGTTCATCAAGTATGCACATGAAGAACAAGTTAAGAAATATTTGAATCTGAGGCCAAATTATGGTGAAAATAAAGAATGATTGAGAATTTCAAAGGATAAAGTCAAAGTCAATTACAAGATCTATGATTGGAGAAATGTAATGAAGATCTAATGAAGGAGATTTATGCAAGATGCAATTGAACAAAAAGTTTTATGAAGTTCTATTTTTCGAGTGACTAAATATAGTGAATCTAATATCTATGATCATTATTAAGCAAAAAAATATTGAAGGATCTTGGCGGAAAAAGTTAACTATTTAAGGAGATGATTGAATTTTTTTTTGGTTTCTTATTTTTGCTAATAGATCCTGATAAAGTGTGCATTATTGAAGGTGAAGAAGGAGAAAGAGGAACAAGTTGAATTGAGTAGAGAAGAGGAAGAAAGATCAAGAAAATGAAGTGTAAAGTAAAAGAGAATGCATGTGAATCAACCAAAAAAAGATAAAAAAGTACTAAGATAGAGCAAAGAAGAGATCTGAACATGCAAGACAATGTTAAACCTAGAAGATCATTTTATTGTTACCTTCTTACCATTGTAGACGATAAAATCTTTTAATTGAGTGGACCTAACAAGTCTTTGAAATCCTATATGGTAACATCTATTAGTGATGTTTGGAAGTCCTTTAGAGATGACCACTCTTTAGTAATGAGAAGGAGTGATAAGGCCTAGATTATCTTTGGTTAAAATACTCTAACCAAATAACACTAAAAATGTGCATGTATTCTTTAACAATTTTTTCTCCTAACAAAGCTCACTTCTGAAGAATAAAATATTTGGGTTGGAAGTTCCCATGTGGCTTTTCCCTTACAAGGTTTCTGCATTAAAATATATGCATCAAATGTGTTATTTATTAGACATTGCAAGTTGATTTTCATGTTATTTACTTGTTTCTCCAACTTGGTATAAGCTAAGTTATATCTCCAATACTTGGTAAAGTAATGGACAAAAAGATAACAATTTGATGCTAAAAGATTATAAGTTTTTTTTGAGAAGTTGAATGTGATCGCAAAGTCATTGTTATAATAGTTTATGAATTTTAAATTGGTACTAAGTTGTTTGAAAGGCCTACTAGATAATTAGATATAATTGATTCACCCCATAGTTATCTTAAAATTGGTATCTGAGCTGAGTGCTTGAAGGAAGAAATTTAAAGGGATTGAGATAAAGATCCAAAGATGTACAAGAGAGAGGTATCTAAGCTGAACAAGGATAATTTCTCCTCATGGAATAACTGAATGGGGCTACATTTATCTACAATTGGGAATAATGGTACACTTTGGCTAGATAATGCATATGTTGCTCCTACCTCTCCAATGACTATAGAAGAGATGGCACAAAAGAGATAACATAATATAGTATAATGATTGAGATTGCATTTTCCTTGAATGAATGCCAAATTTGATGATGTCAAGAACTATACTACTACTAAATATATGTGGGACAAGGTGGCGCTTGTACATGGTGGTGATGATAATGTTTTGAGAGAAATGAAAAAAATTCTAAGAGGCAAGTATGATAACATGAAAATGAAAGAAGGAGAAAATGATGTGCAACATGTGAATTGAATCAAAGAATTTGTGAGTGCAATCAAAGCTACTGGAGGACTTTTTAGTGAGAATGAAGTTGTATGTAAAGTTCTTAGGACTCTTTTACCTATTTATGCTATTAAAGTATTCGTAATCCAAGAAGATAGAGCTATGTCTAGCTATATACCAAAATGTTGGCACACTTCTATAAACTATTATTCTTGAGAATACCCATAATGACGAGCATCCCAAGAGGCAGCTTATACTCTCTATCTATGACATGCAAAGGTGCAATTAGTATCATTGTGGCTCTCAAATGAACCTATCTATGAAACCCTTGCAAGATGCACCATAAAATGAGAGATTCAAAGATGAGAGCAAGAGTGCTAGCATCCAAGAATCACAATGCAAGTGCAATGCAATGCAAACTATAATAACATGAAATGCAAAATGAAATCTAATCTAATCAAATATGAAGAGTTACAAGCCTTCCTACTTAAGATATGTGAGCTAATCTAAAGCACAAAAGAAAAATAGAGTATATGAAAATTAGCCCTAATGCAAGTGAGACAAAAATCCTTCTCTTTTATTTTTAAAATAAGAATAACTATTTCCATGTTCACACTTGGGATAAGTAAATCTTGGGATATTTTATTTAATTAAAAGGAAGAAATTTCTTTTAATTCAACAAGAGACTTAGGATATAGTGGTCAAACTATAGGTTATAATTGAATAAATAGATTTTTGATGATATGATCAAAGATGAGTGATGGATAGATTATGAAAAAATGCTAGAAAGGGGGCTTATTATCTAAGTGACCATTTTTGTGTGATTATATTTGTCCCTCTTTGACTAATCTATGATCAATTTGGGAACACACTACACAAAAGAATAAAGAAGCCAAACATGTAGTAGAGAAATATAACTCATAAGAATGAAGTGTAGAGAGAGAAAATCCTTGAATGTTCAAATTATTAGTGACAAGACTAAACATTAGAATAGAGATAAAAAATAGCAATGCTCGAGATAAGCACTAATATGTTAATCCAACTAGTAGATGAACCAAGATAAAATGGAAAAGTCAAGCGTATGGTCCTGAGAAATAGATAGCCATAGCAATAAATTCTTTTTGCACCAATTATAGTATTACCCATGTATGGTCCACATCATATCCATTTGTCACATGTTGAACCAAAGCCTCCATTCCATCAATAAGTTTTGAGCATGAACCAAGATGTTTGGAAGTTCACTAGTTCAAAGCTTCTAAGGCACTTTATCTTAAGAATTACCCTCCTTGTTGATATTAAGGTTGAAATTGAACTCTGAATTAAATGTGTTCAATGTTCAAGGTGCATAAGTTCATGAGTTCAAAGTGTCAGGTCAATCTAAGATTAGAATAGCTATCAACCTATTGGACCTTGCTTCTCATTATTGAAGTTGAACCTTGAACAATTTATGTTCAACTTCAACAATTCAATCAATAGATTTCTTTCTTGTCATCCTATGAGCATCAATTCCAATATTTTATAACCAATGAACTTGAACATTGAACTATTACTAATAGTTCAATGTTCATAGTTCACAAGCCTAAAAGTTCACCTTGGAAAAGACACATGTCCAAGTAAGTGGCAGTACAAAGGGTGATTTTTGTTTCCTAAAACTCATGGGAAAGATACATATTAATTAATGATAAATGGTAATGATCAAAAAATATGCTTTGGTATGTGTGAATTGAAGGAACCATTTAATAATGGAAAGTACCTTATCTTTTCAATTATACTCTCTTCCATCTACATGCATTAAAAAGGTTGTTTTCTATTCATTCCCACTGCCTTTGTTTTTTAAGGTAATAATTTTTCTTTGTCTGAAGATAGAAGAAGATATCATTAAGCCCCATCATCAACAAATATTTTATGCAACCAACATGATGAGTCCACCATTTCTTTTTCATTGGTTATTATTTCTTTTTCGGTAGATTAAATTCTTGTCTGTGTATTTGCTTTTGGTCTTTTCTCTACTTGTGGCTAGTCAACCCCAATTGTTCATGGCTGCATTTTGCCCCAAATTTCTTGAGAAAGAAAAATAGTCATCCATAACTAGTTTCCTACCTAAGATTGAGGATACAATCCTTGCCAATGAGGACATTGATAAGTTAGTAGCTAGATTATTTAATGCAAAGTGTGGGCCAATATTCAAAAAGGTCTTAGAGAGTGGGTTGTTGCAAGCCCTTGATTTTCCCAATGCCATTCCTTGTCCATAATTTGTTTTAGCATGTGAAGATAGGTGTGTTGCCACTAAAAAGTGTATCTGAACCTACAATGGAGAAATATTGGTATATGTGAACAAAGTTTCTATAATGGGCACATTGAGAATCCTTCTGCATGAGTTTTATGAGGATTGTACTATTAATTCATCCTATTTCTAATTCACCACCAATACTAATGAGTACAATAATGCAATTGCTAAGGGTTGGCTGCCCAAACCAAAAAGAGGTGGTTCCCACCTCCCATGCCCTTTAACTAGAGAACACATGATTTTGGAGATTATGGATATCATAACCCTGTTGAACAAAGTGAAAGGAAACTCACATGCTTTCCACTAGGAAAACTAGATGTACTTTTTCATCTAAACTATTTTAGTGAAAGATAAATTTATTGATTGGGTTGATATTATAGCAACAAGATTAGAAGAGGAGCTTTACCAAGTGTTTACAAACTTTTTCTTTTATATGTCATCACATTTGTTTTATATTATGGCTTGTGGAAGAGAATAGAAGGGCCTTCCTCATTAGGTGTGGAACCAAAATATGGCCATTTGTGAATACTACCTCCTATTGTAGAAGGATAAAAAACCATAAGGTTTCAAGAGAGTTCAAGATATGTTTCTATCCAAGCTAATGTTTGAGCTTTAGGGGAAGGAGAATAGTAGGTTATCCAAGTAGGCAACTTACCTAGTCAACATCTTTGGTAGTTTCTTCACCCAGTTTCCAAAATTCACCTATTTGAGGATAGGGAGATATGAAGGAAAACCTTTGAGACTACCTCAACACTATCTAGACCATTATGTGTTGATCAAGTATGCAGACAGTTGGCAAAAGTGGAGAAAAATTGTAAAGCCTAGAAAGACTTTGACTGTACTTTACTCATAGTTAGACATTAAAGATGCAAATCTCTCCAAGATGCCATGAGCTTGAAAGTTGAGATTAAAAATACATGAATCTCTCATTCTATTCTCTACACCCCAATTTCTCTCATGTCTCTCAGATTGAAGATTATTGGGAAGATTGCTAAGATGACTACAAGGTTACAAAAAGATGTTGCTCAAGGCTTATGTTGAAGAGCACCAGATATTTTAATCTTCATCTCAACATCTTAGGGGTTATTGAGGAGATAAATGAAGAAGTGGTTGATCCAGTGTATGTTAAGTAGATTGAAGCTTATCCTCTACCTATTGTTGATTGGTCAACACTAGAAGAAGATGATTTACAACCCAGAACCTTGCCTATAATAACTAGAAGTAAAAAATGTCTCTCAAGCAAGGGATGACCAACACCAAGTGTCCTTAGTGTTCAAGAAGCATCTCCTAACCCTAGTTCAACTCATCTTGTTTGTGATACTAATGAAATAATCCCCTTCACACTGCAAGTTTTCCAAAATAGAGAGTTGAACCTAAATTAGCTATTCAAAGTTTATTTCAGTTCTCTCCCTTAATCAAGTGGACTCACTTGCATAGTAGGAAGAAATTGAGTTGAGAAAACTTGTACAAAGCCAATTGAGATAGACCTAAGGGAAGGATCTATGACTGAGAGCTTGAGTGGTGAAATAGACAAGGGAGGTAAGTGAGATGTAGAAGGGGAAAATACCTTGAGTACAATGGTGGTTAATGCATCCCCTACTTTTCAAACTCCTCCTTCAAAGGATAGTTCTTCTATTCTTAATTGGTTTGACTTGTCAGTAAGTAAGAAGAGAAGTCTAGTTCTTGCAACCATCCCATTCAAAGACATGGTGAGAAGTGCCTTGGAAAAAATATTAAATCCAAGAAGTCAAAGATCAAAACTATGTTAGATATTGATGAGAAGCCATGGCATTGGGTAGAATATGTTCTAAATCCAACAATTGACAAAAGTTTAGATGATGTGCTTCCATAGGATTATACTATGGAAAATATTGTCCTTGGCTCCACCTCTAGAGCTGTAAACATGAAGATATGGACTATTGGTAACTTTAGGATTTCTCATCATATCTAGAAAGATCAAAGGGATAAGAAAGAGCTTAAGCAATCCCTACATAAAATCATAGGGTATATACATGAACTTCAACATATAGCTATAGAAACCTTGCCAAGTGCATTATCTGTAATAGATTTTACTTCTCCCATCAACAAAGGCTTCATTGAATAGGTCAAAAGGGATAGATCAATCACCTATGCTTATGATGAATGGTTGAATTTGGTGAATTCTTAAGTAGTCTGCTATTTATTTCACGTCACCAATACCAATACAAGAGTATAGAAATTAATGATTTCTCTAGTGTCTAAGATGAATGCCTGGGAGTTTGAGAAGGTAAACTGGGATGAATATATCATTGATATTTTTGAAGTATAGGAATATAGGATGGATAAATTCTTAGCTAAAAAACTTGGAGTCAACATTAGTGCATATTTTCTATTCATAGCTCAATCTGATCTTGAATGAATAAACATCATAATCAAACAATCCCTGGATGAGTGCACTAAATTGCAAAAGGAATGAATTGTTTGAAGGAAATCTTAATTTCTTATATCAAGTGCATTGATGTAAAGATTATTGAGAATGTCAACCAAGAGGAAAAAACCTCTAAAGAAGTGGAATCGAGCTCCCTTTAATAAATAGAGGCATTGAAATAGGAAAATGAGGTTTCTATTAAAGATCTCACCATAGTTGCTAAGGTTGATTTGATGATGATCTTCCACACTAACCACCTAGAAGGACAAGATAAAAAATTGGAGCATGTCAATCAGATTATGATGATGTGGAAGCTATGCCTAGAACAACTTGGAGTCCCTCAATAGAATGAATTGGTTAACTTTCTAGTAGTTTGCAAAGCTTGGAAAGAAGCCAGTGGTGGTTTCTTTATGACCCAGGAATTGGATGCTAATGCCAACAACATAGCTGGAAATTAGTTAGGGATTTAGGAGCCATGAGCTAGAGTTGTTTTATTTTGTTTGGCCATTATTTTATAAATACTTCATTTTATTTGACAATTGGCAACTCCTTGTGGAGTTAGTTTTAAAAAAGTGATTTGGAAGCCTTGTGTGACTATTATTCTATTTAGTTATGTCTTTGAAGGCTTGACTCTTTGAACATAGAAGACATATAGTTATTTTGATATAGTTGATAAACATCCTTTTGGTGATTTATGATAGTAAATTAATGATGAATGGTAATTAATTGTATGGTTATTCTCTTGTCATCTCTCATTTGATCATATGGTTATTTGGATAGATTGCATTTCGTGTGGAATTCAATCTCACTATGATGATGCATTTTTCATTGAATTCCTAAAGTAATGTGTACATTCATCTTCATTGTTTAGTAAGTTTGATAAAAAATTAGAGAAGCACGTTAATGTATGTCATGTGGAATAGATCATAAAGCTATTATCTTTTGAATTTGAAAAATTATTTTATGTTTATGAGAGAATATTTTAATTACCTTAAGTACTTTCAAGTTTATAGAGATATTAATTCAAATTCTTTTGTAATAAAGGTTATCATGATTAGTCTTTTAAAAAGGGAGGCATGCCTTTAAACACATAGAGTCTTTTTAAAAAGAGGAGATTGTAAGGCTCATTTGTGGTGAATTACTTTTTCCTATTATTAAAAAAATACTAACTGACAAGGGGGAAGAATTGTTTGCTAATAGATAGAATATTCCTACCCCTTAGGATTAAAATCAAAATGAGATAAAGGAGATGTAGAAGTATGATAGATTTGATCAAACTAAGATAAATCAAGGTCCATGATGATAGATAAGTTACTAAGACCAATAGAATGATGACTGAGAAATGAACATATGCCCTAGTTTGACTAAGTTTTCCTAAGAAAGGTAAAATATCAAAATTAGGTCAAAACAAGAAGAGTGGTGAAATGAAATGAGGAAGAAGAGAAAAAGAGAGTAAAATTGATGAAGACATGAAGAGATGATGATTTCCCCAACAATATTGGAAGATTAAACCTCAAAAGGTCATCCAAAAACATAGAAGGAGAATGGAGTTTAAAATGCAATTTTGACCATCAAGATGAACCCAGATTTCAAATTTGATACCAAAAATGGAACCAAGATGTTGAAATTAGCTAGAGGTGCAATTTTCATGCAAATTTAAGAAGCTTAAGAATTAGGTCAAAAAAGGTTAAATAAGGGGCCCAATGGGTCCTTTTCAAAATATTTGTATTATTTTATATTGAGAGATTTAGAACATAGAGAGTGAGAACCATGGTCCAAGGATAAGTTCTGACTACATCACATCAATTAGAGCATAGCCAATTGTACAATTGATCTCCACTGGTAAGTATCCAACATTCTAGCATCTTTTTGAGAGATTTTGAATATTTTATCATTTTTTAGGGTTTTAGATAGGTTGCCAAAAAATATCGTGCAATAATTTAGAAAGTATCACACCACTATAGTGTAAAATATCACATGATAGTTCTGGCATCGATATTGTATCATACCCCTATTATGAGCTTTATCATATTGAACCCACCCATATATCATATGATACTGGGAAAAGTAATACACTAGCAAAAAGTATCACATGGGTATAATATAAAGTATCGTACGATACTTGTTCAACTAGTAGTGTTAAGAAAAATTTGTGTTGTTCTTCATTTTTAAATTTTAGATTCTTTCTCAAGTGGCTAAGTTATGATGTTTTTAGTTTCATTTTGATTCTCATCTGATAGGTGTTGACATAAGGATGTGTTTTTCTATGTAGGAGGCATTTCTAGCCCTTAATATTAGGGCACTTGAGGCAGTAGGTCTATGACTAGTGACTTGGTTGAATCTCATAGATAGATGGATACTAGAGAGCATGGGATTTGGATGGTTGTTAAAATTTCCTCATATTCAAGAAAACCATGGTCTTTTGTTAGCTCTAGTAGACAGGTAGCTCAATAAGAATAATGCCTTCCATCTCCTAACTAGTGATGTGACTACCACTCTAGAAGATGTCTACTACATCTTGTGAGTTCCATATCATAGAGATCCAATGAGTGTTTTGAGAATGTTTAGTTGTCATTTTTACTTAGTTGCATGGGTATCAGTACTAATCTAAAATTTGTCTCACAATTTTACTTTGATTAGTCCTCAATTGATAACAACACCACATTTTTCTAGGAGTGGATGATTGGAGATTATGGGGATAAACATCTGATGACAAGAATCATGTTCTCCCTTATAGTGTAGACATTGATTATAGATAGGAGCTAGCGAGGATTCCCATGTGAGTGGGGGAGATTAGTGATGGATCTAATGGAGAGGCCTTAAAGGATGGCATGGGGATCAACCATCTTAGTAGATATGTATCATGAGCTCCATTAGATCATATACAAGGATGAGAGGAGCTAGGCATGTAGGGACATACTGACACAAGTTTGGGCTCGGGATCACATTGCAGTGATTCAAATGAGGGTGCAACCATGGGAGAGGAGGTACCCATGTTGGAAGTATGAATGTTGATGACATTCCTATGAGGGAGTATTGTAGAAACATGATTAGATAATTATCATGATGATATGTTACATTTATGACTGTGTTTGTTATTGATGTCAACATAATAGTTTTATGTTGTATCTGACAGAAGAACAATGGTTAAGATTAGGTTGGTACAAATGGATTGTTGAGTATTTTCACTAACAAGGTTAAAGGGAGATACTAATAAGTGTCTAGTATATGTAGCTAACCTTGAGAGAAAAATATATTAAGTATGGAAGAAGTTATGGAAGTTTTGGTAAAAACTATTCTGAGATAGAATTTATAGAAGTATGTTTTGGTAAACTTGTTATATCTCTTAGCAAAATTGTTATTGTAAGAAGCAAGGTCAAAGGCATGTAGAAGACATGATGGAGATTACATGGCTAAGCTCGCTCATCATAGTATTACACGTATAAAAGGTTATTCAAGTTACAAGTAAACTAATTGATGTTATCACTAAGTATAACATGTTCTTAATGAGGTCATATAGTATTTAATTTTAGAAGGTGTAATATCTAACTCAAGGAATTGTTTTATGGATTCAGTATAAAGGAAGGAAATTTTCCTTTGTTATGTATGAATGATTGCATGAAGCACAAAGAGAAAAATAGAAGAGAAACAAGTTGATATGCGAAGATAAGTAGAGAAGAGCAAAGTTGGAGAAAACTTTGTTGCCAAGGTTTTATTCTAAGATTGAAGGTCTGATATTTGGATCTAAGGTTTGTGACCTAGTCTATAGGGTCTGATAGTGATTGGTTTGGTTGACAAAATAGAGGAAAGAGAATAAAGCACAATATAGAAAATTATTCTACAAGGAATAGTTAAGAGATTAGTTGGACAATGAACTTCAGTGGTCTTGCCCCAGAAACTATTTGGATAGTGGGTCCTTCTACCTTCTACAAATCCTAATAGGGTTGGGATCTCCTAATGAGGACTCAAAGTATCCTAACAAGGACTCTTATTTAATGAATATATATATTAGTATATATTTGTGGGCATCATTCCCACTAGGGTTTTCCCTCTGATCAAGGGTTTTCCTAGTTAACAAATCTAGTGTAATTGTGTATGTGCATCTTATTATGGTTGATGTTTACTTTGATTGAATGGTTAAGATTAATTAAGGTTGATAACTATTTTAATTGGGTAACTAATTCACCCTCCCCCCCCTCTCAATTATCTTGGTGGACTATTATTTATAACAATTGGTATCAGAGCATTAGGTCCTTGAAGATAAAGTTTAACAACTTTGGGAGATCCATGGAAAACATATTCAGAAAGGATAGTCTGAAGTTTGATAGAATAAATTATGATAGCTGGAAGGAAAAGATGAAAACACATTTGCTACATACGGGTCTAGGATATTGGATCATAAAAAAATTAGAAAAGATAATTATTGTTGAAAGTGCTTTGGAAACTTGTATCGAGGATGAGAGAGAACTTTTCATGTGCGACATGAGAGCTAGAGAAACACTATTGTCTGCACTTCCTAAAATAGAGTACAACTAGGTAAAAACACTTGATACTTCTCATAAGACTTGGAAAGCTTTGGAAAATAGTTTTGAAGGTGATGAACATTCTAAGAAATTGATGCTACAAAGCTAGATTTGTTCATTTTAAGATGCTAAAATGATGGAAGATGAATCTATAAGAACATATGTAGGTAGAATATTAGAAATTATTGTAGGTATTAGATCTCAAAGAGGAACCAAGGAAGATGACAATGATATCTAGAAGATATTGAAGAGTTTAACTCCACCATTTAAATAGGTAATTCAAATGATATAGTTGTTGATCTCTCGTACCAAAGATTTCACCAAAGAAACATTATTTGGCAAACTTGAAGTAGTTGAGAATGAGTTTAGATAGCCTAAAGAATTGTCTAGAATAGGGACAACTTTCAATGCCCTAAACATTCAACCTAATCTATCAAGGACCACAAGTTCTAGAGGAGAATTTACTAATAGTAGCAGATCTGATTAGGATCGAAAGATAGAAGGAGTAGCTCTTTTGGTAAGAAGAGAAAAAGATGGCCAAAAAATATTTATATGTTGGACTTGTAATGAGTTTGGTCATTATGCATCTCAGTGTCCTAAAAGAGAGAAAAAGTATAAAGGAAAGTTCAAACATAGAAGAAATAGAGTTTGTTTGTATGCCAATGAAGAAGATGATTATGATGAACAAGCAATAAGTGCTAGTGATGGTGAAATAGGATTTGTAGATTTTAAAGAAGAAAGTCTAGAGAAAATGGCTTTGGTATCATAGGTTGAAAGGAAATATGATTAATAACTGATAATGGTTGTTCACATCATATGATTGGTGATATGAACAAGTTTTTTGACTTCAAAAGTTATGATGGAGACATTGTCAGAGTTGGAAACAATACAACTTACCATGTTAAAGGTATTGGATCTATAATTTGTTGATGGTAAGACTAACACTGAGGATATATATTTTGTTTGTGATTTAAAACACAATCTTTTAAGTGTTGGACAACTAGTGGATAAAGGTTATCAATTGCAGTTCATAGAGAATACATGCATAATTAGAGACAAAGATGGAAAGGTATTTGGAATAGGAACTAGATCTAGAGGTAATGTATTTCAATTGAATCCCATTGAAATGACATGTTTGATTGCAAAGGTAAATGATAGTTGGTTATGACATAAGAGATTTTTTCATATAAACTTTGATAACATTGTGAAAACTAGTAATATGTTTGCAGTTAGATATTTTCCTAATATTGTAAAGCCTACTAAAACAATTTGCAAGGAATGTGTATTAGCAAAGCATAACAAAGCTTCTTTTTCCATCAAGAAGTTTACTACTACAAAAAAGTTGGAGATTATACAAATAGATCTTAGTGGTCCTTAAAAGACTAAAGGATTCTATGGTGAAAGGTACTTCATAATTATAGTTGATGACTTTTCTAGAATGATGTGGGTTGTATTTCTTAAAGAAAAATTTGAGGCATTTGACAAGTTCAAGATATTCAAGGATAAAGTTGAGAATGAATCAGGTATGAAGATTAAATGTTTAAGATCAAATAGAGGAGGAGAGTTTACTTCAAATGAGTTTAACATCTTTTGTGAAGCTAATGGAATTAAAAGATAAGTTTTAGCTCTGAGAACACCTAAACAAAATGGCATTGCAGAAAGAAGAAACATGTTAGTAATAGAAGCAACAAGAGCTATGTTAGCTGAGAATGATGTATCCAATATGTTTTAGAGAGAAGCTATGAATACAAAAATCTACACTATGAATAGAGTGTAAGTCATAAAAGACACAAACAATACCCCTTATGAATTATGGTTTGGTCATACATCTATAGTTAAGTATTTCAAAATTTTTGGCAGAAAATGTTATATGGAAAGAGATGATGATGTTGGAATTTGATGCTAGAAGTGATGCAAGTATATTTCTTGGTTATTCATTGAAAATAAGAGCTTATAGATGTTATAATATGAGAACTAAGACTATTGCTGAAAGTGCAAATGTAAGAGTTGATGAAAAATTTAGGATACAAGAAAGAATAGTTGACTATAATTTTGATGATGAGAATGTTGTTACCAAAAGGAATGATGAAGGATTATTTGAGACTAGCAATGATTTGAAGAATGAAGGAGAGAAAAGGTAGGAACAAATTTTGGAACCTAGAACTAAGCTAAGAGTTCAGATAACAACTCCTACTTCTAGTGAGAATATGACAAAGAATCATCCACCAAAGAAGATCATCGACAAAAAAGATAAAGGTGTGATGACAAGAAGCATAAGCAATGAAGAACTATATCTAATATCTCAAGTAGAACCAAATAATGTAGATGAGGCATGCAAATATGACTATTGGAAGCAAGCCATGAAAGAAGAATTGGATCAAATAGTGAAGTATGAGACATGGTAATTGGTCCCTAGACCAGCATACAAGAATGTGATAGGAATAAAATGGGTATTTAGGAACAAAATGAATGAACAAGGTGAAGTTGTAAGGAGAAAAGAAAGATTGGCATGTAAGGGTTACTCACAACAAGAAGGAATATACTATGAAGAAACCTATGCTCCTATGGAAAGAATTGAAGTAGTAAGGTTATTCTTAGCCTATGTAGCACATAAGAAATTCAAAGTGTATCAGATGGATGTCAAGTCAATATTTCTAAATGGAGAACTTGAAGAAGAGGTATACATAGAACAACCTGAAAGTTTTCCTATAACAGATGATAGGGACATGGTATGCAAATTGAAGAAAGCATTTTATGGCTTTAAAAAGCACCCAGAACTTGGTATGCAAGGTTAGACAAGCATTTGACAAAATTTGAATTTAGAAAAGGTATGATAGATGATAATTTGTACTAGAAAGAACTAGATGATGGATTGATGATTTTGGTAATATTTTTTGATGATATCATATTTGGAGGAGATGATAATGAAAGTGACAAGTTTGCAAAAGAAATGAAGAAGGAATTTGAAATGAGTATGATAAGGGAAATGAAATACTTCCTAGGATTACAAATTATGCAGGATAAAGAAGGAATCTTTATTTCTCTTACTAAGTATTTGAAAGATCTATTGAAAAGGTTTGGTTTGGAAACATGTAAACTAGTTGAAACACCTATGATAACTAGACACAAGTTATCTACAAAGGATGAGACACCTACTATTGAGTAGAAGAAGTAAAAATCTATGATTGAAGGATTGCTATATCTGACTCACACAAGGATGGATATAGAGAATGTAGTTGGAATTGTTGCAAGATTTTAAGATGATCCGAAAGAAGCACATTATGCAGTAGTAAAAAGGATATTAGATATCTAAAGGAAACACTAGAGTTCAGATTATTGTATGACAAATCTAATGATTTTACTTTATATGCTTATACTTATGCTAATTGGGCAAGCAATATGGATGATAGAAAGAGAACCAATGTTGGAGCATTTTTTCTTGGAGGAAGATTTTTTTTCTTGGTTAAGCAAGAAACAAGATTGTATGTCATAGAGTACAACAGAGGCAGAATATGTTGCAGCAATAAAAAATTGTAATCAAGTTGTTTGAATGAAGTAGATGCTAAAGGATATAAGGATAGAATTTAGTGAACTTTTTTTCATACATTGTAATAACACGAGAACAGTGAATATGTCTAAGAATCTAGTGTTGCATTCTAAGGCTAAGCACATTTCTATCAAATATCACATGTTGAGAAAGAAAGTTGCAAAAAATGAAATCAGATTGGAGTGTGTAAGTACCAAAGAGAAGACTATAGATATTTTCACTAAGCCTCTTACCAAAGAGACTTTTGAGTATTTGAGAGATGCTAGAGGTTATGCCCCTACCTAGATTAGAATAGATGATGCAAGAGTGCACTAGTCCAGTGATATAAAGCACTATAGTTTGGCTAGACTGAATGCTGATGCTTCCTATATGGGGGAGTATCTGCAATGAAAAAAGTCATCTAGGACTCTTGATAGATGTTGTTTTGAATAGTGTCTTTAGACACTTGAGCAAGTCAAAGACAATTGTTGCAAAGATAGATGGTTGCTGAAACCTTTGAAATTGATGTCGATGGGGGAGAGATTACAACATGAAAAACATTTTGATACATGGAGAAGTTATAGAGTACATTGAGGTATATCAATGGGGGAGAATTATTGATGAAGAGGATTTGAAAAGAAAGGATAACAACCTTTAACTGTTGGTATTCTAGGAACTAGATGTTTTTCATCTATGTTGCCAGCAATGCCAAAGGGGAGATTGTTGGAAGCATGAATGCTGATGATATTCCTATGGGGGAGTATTGTAGAAACATAATTAGATCATTATCATGATGATATGTTACATTCATGACTGTGTTTGTCATTGATGTCAATATTGCAATTTTTTGTAGTATTTGACATAAGAACAATAGTTAAGATCAAGTTGGTATAGATAGATCATTGAGTATTTTCACTAGAGAGGTTACAAGGAGATACTACTAAGTGTCTAGTATATGCAGCTAAGCTTGGGAGCAAAAGCTATTAATTTTGGAAGAAGTTATGCAAGATTTGGTAAAATTAATTATGAGATAGAGTTTACAAAAGCATGTTCTGGTAAACTTGTTAGATTTCTTAGAAAATTTATTATTTTGAGAAGCAAGGTTAAAGGAATGTAGAAGACATGTTGGAGATGATGTAACTAAGATTTTTCATCATAATATTACATGTACAGAAAGTTATTCAAGTTACAAGGTGACTAATTAATATTATCACTAAGTATAACATGTTCTTAATGAGGTCCTATAATAATTAATTGAGAAAGTGAAATAGTTGACTTAGGCAATTGTTTTATGGATTTAGTATAAAGGAAGGACATTTTCTTGTTATATAGGAATGCTTGCATGAAGTGTGAAGAGTGGAATGGAAGAGAAACAACTTGATATGTGAATATAATTAGAGTAGAGTGAAGTTGGAGAAAATCTCATTGCTAAGGTCTTATTCTAAGATCTGAGGTTTGATATTTGGATCCAAGGTTTTTAACCTAGTCTACAAGGTCTAACAATGATTGGTTTGAGTGATAGGAAAGAAGAAAGAGGATAAAGAATCATAGAGATAATTATTTTGAAAGGAATAGTTAAGAGATTAGTTGGACAATGAAGTTAAATGGTCTTTCCCTAGAAGCTATTTGGACAATGGGTCCTTCTTCCTTCTACAACTCCTAATAGGGCTAGCACAACTTGTAGTAGGATTGGAATATCCTAATAGGATTCAAAGTCTCCTAACAGGGTCAATCCTCTAACAAGGAATATATATCAATAGATCTTTGTGGGCATCATTTCCATTGGGGTTTTCCCTCTAATCAAGAGCTTCCCTAGTTAACAAATTTGGTATAATTGTGTATGTGCATCTTGTTATAGTTTCTATTTACTTTGATTAAATGGTTACGATTAATTAAGATTGATAACTATTTTAATTGGATAACTAATTCACTCCCCTTCCTTTCAGTTATGTTGGTGGACTATTATTTCTAACAATTGGTATCAGAGCATCATGTCCTTGAACATAAAGTTTAACAACTTTGGGAGATCCATGGTGAACATATTCAAAAAAGATAGTCTGCAGTTTGATGGAAAAAATTATGACAGCTAGAAGGAAAAGATGAAGACACATTTGTTGTGTATGGGTCTAGAATATTAGATCTTGAAAAAATCAAAAAAGACAATTATTGTTGAAAGTGCATAGAAAACTTATACCGAGGATGAGAGAGAAATTTTCATGTGCGACATGAGAGCTAGAGAAGCACTATTATCTGTACTTCCTAAAATACAGTACAACTAGGTAAAAAAACTTGATAATTCTCATAAGATTTGGAAATATTTGGAAAATAGTTTTGAAGGTGATGAACATTATAAGAAATTGAGACTACAAAGTTGGATTTGTGCATTTCAAGATGCTAAAATGATGGAAGATGAATCTATAACAATAATATGTAAGAAAAATATTATAAATTTTTGCAGGTATCAGATCTCAAGAAGGAACCAAGCAAGATGATGAGGTGATCTAGAAGATATTGAAGAGTTTAATGCCACCATTTAAGCAAGCAGTTCAAATGATACAATTGTTGATCTCTTGTACCAAATATTTCACCAAGGAAGCATTACTTGGTAGACTTGAAGCATTTTAGAATGATCTTATACAGTCTAGAGAATTTTCTAAAATAGAGACAACTTTTAGTGCCCTAAACATTTGATCTAATCTATCAAGGAGCACAATTTCTAGAGGAGAATTTGCTAGAAGTAGTAGATCTGATGAGGAACAAAAGATAGAAGGAGTGGCCCTTCTGGTAAGAAAAGAAAAAGATGGCAAGAAAATCTTTAAATGTTGGACTTGTAATGAGTTTGGTCATTATACATCTAAGTGTCCTAAAAGAGAGAAAAAGTATAAAGGAAAGTTCAAAACTAGAAGAGATAGAGATTGTTTGTATGCCAATGAAGAAGATGATTCTGATGAACATGCAATAAGTGCTAGTGATGATGAAATATGATTTGTAGCTATTAAAGAAGAAAGTCCAGAGAAAATGTGTTTGGTATCATCGGTTGAAAAGAAATTTGATTGATAATTGACAATGGTTGCTCACATCATATGACTACTGATATGAACAAGTTTTTTGACTTCAAAAGTTATGATGGAGGTATCGTTAGAGTTGCAAACAATGCAACTTGCCATGTTAAAGGTATTGGATCTATAACTCTTGATGTTAAGACTAACACTAAGGATGTATATTTTGTTGATGGTTTGAAACACAATCTTTTGAGTGTTGGAAAACTAGTGGATTAAGGTTATCAATTGCAATTCATAGAGAAGACATGCATGATCATATGACAAAGATGGAAGGTAATTAGAATAGGAACTAGATCTAGAGGTAATGTATTTTAGTTTAATCCCACTAAAATGACATGTTTGGTTGAAAAGGTAGACGATAGTTGGTTATGGCATAAGAGATTTTGTCATATTAACTTTGACAACATTTTGAAAACTAGTAACATGTTTGCAGTTAGATATTTGCCTAAGATTGTAAAGCCTACTAACATAATTTGCAAGAAGTGTGTATTGGGAAAGCATAACAGAGCTTCTTTTCCCAACAAGAAGTTTAATACTAAAAAAAAGTTGGAGATTGTACACAGATCTTAGTGGTCCTACAAAGAATAAAGGATTCTATGGTGAAAGGTACTTCATGATTATTGTTGATGACTTTTCTAGAATGATGTGGGTTGCATTTCTCGAAGAAAAACTGACAAATTTGACAAGTTCAAGATATTCAAGAATAGAGTTGAGAATGAATTAGGTATGAAGATTAAATTTTTAAGATTAGATAGAGGTGGAGAGTTTACTTCAAATGAGTTTAACATCTTTTTTGAAGCTAATGGAATCAAAAGACAATTTTCAGCTTCAAGAACCCCTAGACAAAATGATATTGTAGAAAGAAGAAATAGGTCATTAATAGAAGTAGCAAGAGCTATGTTAGCTGAGAATGATGTATCCAAGATGTTTTGGAGAGAAGCTATTAATACAATAGTCTACACTATGAACATAGTGCAAGTTAGGAAAGACATAAACAAGATCCCTTATAAATTATGGTTTGGTCATTCACCTACAATTAAGTATTTCAAAAAATTTGGCATTAAATGTTATATCAAAAGAGATGATGATGTTGGTAAATTTAATCCTAGAAGTGATAAATATATGTTTCTTGGTTATTCATTGAAAATAAGAGCTTATAGAAGTTATAATTTGAACTCTATTAGATTTGTGAAAAGAGAAAAAATAAGATTGAGTTGCAGAATAAAAATCATTGGCTATTACAAGAGGTAAGACGTGTTCCAAGGATGAGTAGGAATTTAATTTCAATTGGGAAATTGGGTGATGAGGGTTACACAGTTATTTTTAATGAGAAAAATTGGAGGGTTTTAAAGGGTTCCTTGTAGTATCAAAATATGTGAAGTAGGCACCTTATATCTTTGCACTGGTCACATTATTCCTTCTACTTTAATTATTTTAGAGAAAAATGAATGTTCAGGAATAGTTCTTGTAGTTATGTAGGGAGAACAAAAAATTGTTGTTGATTTTGAAACAACACTATGGAACAACAAACTTGGGCACAAAAGTGAGAAAGGTATGAAATTTCTTCATTCAAAGAAAGTTTTACCAAGTCTAAAATGTGTCAATATGGATTTTTTTGAAAGTTGTGTGTATGAGAAATAAAAGAGAGTTATTTTTGTGAAGAGTGGGAAGGAAAAGAAAAATTGAAAATTAAAGCTCATGTATATAGATGTATGGGGACCAACTCATGTATCTTCCCTTGGTGCCTCTCATTATTATGTTATATTTATTGATGATATGACTATAAAACTATGGATTTATTTCCTTAGACATAAATATGATGTATTTATAACTTTTAAGAAATAGAAATATTTAGTTGAGAATAAGATTGGTAAAAGGCTAAAATGTCTCATATTTGACAATGGTGGTGAGTATTGTAGTAAATAATTTAAAGATTATTGTGTTGAAAATAATCGGTTAATTATGTATTGTCTTTGATGTTACACAAAATGTTGTATCTTTACTAGATAGTGTATGCTAAGCTCACTTGGGCAATGTAGATAGTTTCATGTATCTACCAAGAATTCTATTGTTTGCTAAGTTTAGAAGGCAATGTCTACCGAGTTCACTCAGGTGTCGAAGAGAAGTTCACATAAGTTGAGTGTTAATTGAGCTCACTTAGGTAACAAAAGAAAGCTGGATGGAACTAGTGTTAACTGAGCTCACTCGATTACCCAAACATGTTAGAGGCGATCCAGTGTTAAATGAGTTCACGTAATTAACATAGAAAAATCATTTGTGAGTTAGTCTTTATTGAGTAGGGTCTGATAAAAAAGGATTTTCTTATTTTGGCATGTTGAGTTTATTGGATTTGTTATTTAGTTCTAGCCAATCAAGGAGATGAAGATTAATTATTCTAAGATGTATTCAAGTGGACTTGACAATGTGTCTGATATAAGTTCAAGTTGAGTATTGAAAGTGTGCAAGTGTATGGAAGAATATATGATTCTTAGAAGAGGTGAATTAGAAGGATAAGAAGAATATCCTTGAGGAGCTATAAAGATACATTCGATAAAGAAGTAACAAGTATTTGAGCTAGAATTGAGATCTAAAATTAGCAATAAAGTTGCATAAGAAATTATGTCATCTCTTTGTTACTTTGTAACCATTGTACTAGCAATCTAAATCTCTTAACAGAGTTGGCTTAACATCTATTTGTAAATTCTCTAACAAGGTGGTATTTCTAGATTGAAGTGTCTAAAGACCTCTAACAAGGGAAATCCTAACAAGGTGATTAAATCTTCTAACAGGTTCATACCTAATAGTGTGTTTTGTAACCTATAGGGTTAGCTCCTAATAGGGCTCACTTCAAAAAAGTGAAAAATAGTGACTAGTTACAATTGGTGGTTTTTCCAAATTGGGTTTCCACATTAAATATTTGTGTCACTTGTGTTCATGCTATTTCTTTCATGCGTATGTTACTAAGTTAATTAAGGTTAATCATAGATAATATAATAAGATATTCATGTTAAGAATTTTTTAGGTTACAGTTAATATTTTAGTGGTTACCAAGTTACAACATCTTATCAGTATTAATCGAGTGCCTGTGTGTTTGCCGAGCTACAATATTTTAGAGTTTATGTTCTATGTTGACATTTAAGGGATCTAGGATTTATTTTATTAGTAATTAATTTACCCCTCCCCTCTTAGATACTCCTCTTATATTTTCAATAATTGGTATTAGAGATTTTGATGCTTGCAGAAAAGGTTTCAAGGACCTAAGACAAAAAATCATGATGTCTCATAGAAGAGAGATTCTCAAGCTAAATATAGATGACTTTGAGGCATGGCAGGAACTTATGAAGTTGTACCTAGAAACCATCAATGATTTAGGTTTGAAATATCTAGAAAATACTTACAAGGATCCTATTAGAACATTGACTATGGAGAAGATTGCTGAAAAGAAAAATCATAACATTATGATGATTGACATTGCATTGCCTCTTAACTATGCTGAATTTGATGAGGTCAAAGAATGTGCTACTTCTCATGACATGTGGACCAAATTTAAGGATATCTATGGAGGTGATGATAATGTGAAAAGAGCCAAAGTAAAAATCTTGAGAGGTTAGTTTGATTAGATGAAGATGAAAGAGGATGAAAACATTGCAAAATATGTTGAGAGAATCAAAGCTAGTGTTCGTGCAATCAAAGCCTTGGGAGGGACAATTGAAGATGTAATAGTGGTAAGAAAGGTACTCAGAACCCTTCATCCTATCTATGCAATTAGAGTTTTTGTTATTCAAGAGATGAGACGTGTTCCAAATAACAAGATAAATTTGGATTCTTTAGTTGGAAGATTGACAACATTTGAGCTAGATAACTATGATAATTATACTTATAGTTCTAGCAATATTGAATATGCATTTGAAGTCAAGTTATCGCTCAAGAAGAAAGCTAAAAATTCTAAAAGAAATCAATTTGAAAGTGAAGAGGAAAATAGTTTTGACAATGATCTAGAAGCTATTGAAGCATTGCTTGCAAGAAGGTATCCCTAAGGCAAAGGAAAGTATAAAGGTAAAATTCCTCTAATCTATTTTTCTTCTAAATAAGTTGGTCACATTGTTGCAAGGTGTCCAAATAGATAAAACAAAGATGAAATGAAGCACATCAAGTACAAAGGCAAGAAGGATTTCAAGAACTTCAAGAACTACAAAGAAAAATGTAATAAGTCTTGTTTTATGTCAAAAGATTCAGATAGTAGTGATGATGATAAAGTGGTCTATATTGTTGTAAAAAATGAATCTGATGATGAAGAAGATAAAATTACACTTATCTCTCATGTTAGAAAAAATGAAACATGGATTATTGATAGTGGTTGCTCACATCACATGAATGGTGATAAAACAAAGTTTGGATGTTTGGAACATTATGATCATGGAAGTGTAAGATTTAGAAATAATGAACCATGTTGCATAAAAGGAAAAGGTTGTATCTCACTAACCAATAAACTTAGATGTGATAATGCTTATTGGGTTGAAGGAATAAAGTATAATATACTAAGTGTGGCATGATTGAATAACATTGGGCTCAAGGTAGAATTCATGAATGGGAAGGCCAAGTTACAAGATGGAAAAGGAAATATAGTTGGGTTTGGTAATCAAACAAAAGGTAACCTATTCTACCTAGATCTTAGTAAAAATTCATGTTTCATTCTAGTTATGGAATTAAATATTGTGTCATGTGAACTTTAATAACCTAATCAAGATAATAAAAAATAAAAGAGTGAGAGGTATTCCTAGTTTGAGGAAACCTGATATGGGCCTATGCAAAAATTGTATAATTGGTAAGATGGGCAAGACAAGTTTCAAAAGAAAAAACCTATCACTTTGAAGAAGTATTTGAATTGGTTCATACTAAGTTATGTGGACTAATTAGAATTGAGAGACACAATGGAGATAAGAACTTTATTCTTTTTGTTGATGATTATTCTAGAATGATGCATATAATGTATCTAAAAGATAAGTCTGAAGCATTTCAAAAGTTTAAGTGGTATCTGGCAAGAGTAGAAAAGGAAACACAAAAGAAGCTGAACTGTTTGAGATTAGATAGAGGTGGTGAATTAATTTCCAATGAATTCAATAAATTCTACACTGAAAGAGGAATCAAAAGACAAGTATCAACCCATAGTACACTGCAACAGAATGGTATAGGTGAAAGAAGGAATAGATCAGTCATGGATTGTGCAAGAACCTTGATGGTAGAAAATAATGTTTCAATTAAATAATGGAAGGAATCAATCAGTACTATAGTGCATACCTTGAACAAAGTATAGCTGAAGAAAGACTCAAATCAAACTCCTTATGAACTATGGTATGGCTACAAACCTAATGTAAGTTGAAAGTATTTGGTAACAAATGTTACATGCTAAAAGAGACTATGAAAGGTAAATTTGATGTCAAAGGTGATGAAGGCATATTCTTAAGATATTATAGTATAAGTAAAGCATATAAATGTTTGAATTTTTCTACTCATAAGATCATAAAAAGTGCACATGTGAGAATTGATCAGTTTGGAGAAAAGAGTGAAGAAGAGAGCAACAAAGAGCTTGAGGATTACAGAAAGTTTATTTACTTTGAACTTGATACATTGCCAAATCCAATTGGAAGTCAATAAACTTCACCTCCTAAGTCCTCAAAATCTCAAGAAGCACTTGAGTTGCATTCAGTGCAACCTAAGTCATAGCCTAAAGGACCTGAGTCATAGTAAAAAAATACCAAGTTACAACTAGAGAAAATCAAGTCTGAAGGATCCGAGTTACAAATAGTGGGACCCAAGCTTAATATAAAAGATGATGGTGAAGCTAGTGGAAAAAGTTCTAGATCCAAACTACCTATGTTGGCAAGATATGTTAGAAGGTACCATGAACCTTATTAGATCATTGGAGATAAGTTAGATGGTACAATGACAAGAAACAAATTAAAAGGTACATATTTTCTTACTAAATTTGAACCTAGATCAGTTAAAGATGCTTTAGATAATGAAAGATGGATTAAAGCACTGAATGAAGAGATAGAATAGATAGAAAGGAATAAGACCTAGACTCTTATTCCTAGACCTGAGGATAAAAATGTAATTGACACAAAGTTGGTTTTTAGAAATAAATTGAATAAAGATGGAGAAGTTTCAAGAAACAAAGCATGGTTAGTACGCAAAGGTTATTCTCGAGAAGAAGGTATTGATTATGGTGAAAGCATTTCTCCTATTGCAAGATTATAAGGTGTTAGGAATTTACTTTCTTATGCTACATATAAAGGATTTAAAGTTTATCAAATAGATGTGAAATGCATATTCTTGAATAGGAACTTTACATAGAACAACCTAAAGGTTTTGTAGATCCTAGCAAAAAGGATATGGTTTGAAATTACACAAAGCATTATATGGTCTCAAGCAAGCTCCCAGAGCTTGGTATGAAAGACTTCATAACTATTTGATGAAGATTAGTTTTCAAAGAACAAATGATAACAATAACCTATATATCAAAGAAGGCCCAAACAAGAAGATTGTGTTGGCAAAAATATTTTTGGATGACACATTGTTTATTGGAAATGATGACTTGTACAAAGATTTTTTTAGAGGAAATGAGTAAGGAATTCAAGATGTCCATGTTTAAAGAGATAAAATTCTTTGTTGGATTTCACATTTAATAGAAGAAAGATGGTATCTACATTACTTAATCCAAATATATCAAGGAGATACTAAAGAAGATTGAAATAGAAGATTCAAGAGTAGTTGGAACACCTATGTCTACTAGACATAAGCTTTCCAAGAATGATGATTCCAAGGAAGTAGATCAGACCACATACATATAAATGATTGGAAAATAGCAATATGTAGTGCATACAAGGCTTGATATTCATTAACAGTTGGTATAGTGGAAAAATTTTCTGCTAATCCTAAAGAAAATCATATGATAGCAATAAAAAGAATCATGAGGTATCTAAAGGGTACTGAAGACTATGGATTGTGGCACAAAAAAGGAGGTAACTTAGAATTGAAATCATTTAATGATGCTAATTGGGTAGGAAGTGTTGATGTTAGGAAGAGCACCAGTGGTGGAGCATTCTTTCTTGGTAAAAGACTAGTGTCTTGGAAAAGAAAGAAGTAGAATTGTGTTTCTTAGTCTACAGCAAAAGCAAAATATGTTGTAGAAGTAGTTAATTATTCCAAAATTATTTGGTTCAAGCAATTTTTGGCAAGTACAAAGGTAGAAATCAAGGATCTAGTGGTTATCTTATGTGATAAAAGTAGTGTAATTAATATATCAAAGAATCTTGCGATGCATATCGAGACCAATCACATTGCAATAAAATATCATTTTGTGAGAGAATTGGTGCAAGATAAAGAGGTAAGATTGGAATATATAAATACTAAAGAATACATTAGAATATATGAATACTAAGGATATTTTCCTTACTATTATTTTGTTTTAAAATTTCATTGTATTATGACATTTTGTGTTGCCATCAATTCCAAAGAGGGAGATTATTAAAAATAATTGGTTAATTGGGTATTATCTTTGATGTTACACAAAATGTCATATCTTTACTAGAAAGTGTATACCAAACTCACTCGGGTAATGAAGATAGTTTTTTTTGTCTACTGAAAATTCCATTATTTGCGAAGTTCAGAAGGCAGTGTCTATCAAGTTCACTCGGGCATGAAAGAGAAGTTCGTAGAAGTTGAGTGTTAACCAAGCTCACTCAGGTAAAAAAAAAAAGTTGAATAGAATCAGTGTTAACCAAGCTCACTTAGTTACTAAAATAAGTTAGAGAAGATGCAATGTTAACTAAGTTTACTTGGTTAACATAGGAAAATCATTTGTGAGTTAGTGTCTATCGAGAAGGATCAGCTAATGAAGGATTTTCTTGTTTTGGCATGTTGAGTTTATTGGTTCTAACTGATTGAGGAGATGCATCTTAATTATTCTAAGATGTATTCAAGATGACTTGAAAATATGTATGATATAAGTATAAGGTCAAGTTGAGGATTGAAAGTTTGCAAGTGTATAGAAGAATAAAAGATTCTTAGAAGAAGTGAATTAGAAGGATAAGCTAAATATCCTTGAGGAGCTACAAAGATACATTCGATCAGGAAGGATCAAGTATTCAAGCCAGAATTGAGATTTGAAATCAACAATAAAGTTTCATTAGAACTTAGATTATCTCATTGTTACTCTCTAACCATTGTAGCAATGATCTAATTATCTTAATAGATTTATCTTAGCAGCTATTTGTAAATCCTCTAACAAGGTGGCATTCCTAAATTGAAGTGTCTAAAGACTTCTAACAAGGCCACTTATAGCAAGGTGATTAAATTATATAATAGGATCATACCTAACAATGTGTTTTGTAACCTTTAACAAGGTTGGCTCCTAACAGGGCTCACTTCAAAAGAGTGAAAAATAGTAACTAGTTACAATTTCTCATTTTTCCCAAATTAGGTTCCCACATTAAATCTTGGTGTCACCTGTGTTCATGCTATTTATTTCATGTCTATGAAACTTAGTTAATTAAGGTTAATCATAGATAATATCCTAAGATTTGGATGTTAAGAATTTTCTGAGTTATAGTTGACATTTAAGGGTTACCGAGTTATAGCATATTATCAATATTAACTACATGCTTATGTGTTTGCCAAGCTACAATATTTTAGAGGTTATGTTCTATGCTGACATCTAAAAGATCTTGGATTTGTTTTATTAGTAATTTATTCAACCCTCCCCTCTTAGTTACTCCATTTATATTTCAAACATATTGTTCCACTAATGGTATTTGTAGACAAAAAATTGTTCCAAGGACTCCACAGGAAAATGGAGTAGCTGAACACATGGACATGACAATAATGGAGAATACAAGGAGCATGGGGTTGTATGTTGGGCTTCCCTTAGACATGTAGATGAAGGCTATCAATACTATTGTATATTTTATCAATAGAGGTCCCTCTACTTCTTTGGGTTGGGGTATTCCAAAGGAAGCATGGACTGGTAAGAAGGTGAGTTATTCTTTTCTCAAAATCTTTGGTTGTGAGTCATTCACACATATAGATTCTAAAAAATAGAACCAAGCTAGAATCCAAGTCAAAGAAATATGTGTTTGAAATTCTACGAGGGAAAAAAACCACAATTTAAAAAAAATAAAAAAAAATACTGTAGATGAAGATAAGAACTCAACTAACCTATTCTAAAAGATGATGAAGTTATACGGTGAAATGTAGTTGCCTACTTAGAATTGGGTCACAAGTTCACTATGGGTAGCGCATCAAGTTGATAGATAATAAGAGCCTATATGCAAGGGTGCAATGGTTATGAACCCCCATACTGATGTTCCCCAAAATGAGTCTTTCAGAAAGTAAGTTAGATCCAAGTTGTGTTATTGTAGTGTTGGGAGTCCTAGGTTGCATCGAGAAGATGCTTTACTAATTTCTCCTTTTGTTTCTATCATTATGGAGTTTTTACTTATATAAAAGTTGTTAATTATTTATTTATTACTAATTATCAAATATTATTATATCTATTATTATGAAACCACCTATACCTTCATACATCTTCAATTTAATTGTTAACTTCATGCATCTTTTAATTAAATTGTTAATTTCATACATTTTTTTAAATTTAAATTGTTAACCTCTTACATATTTTAATTTAATTGTTAAATTTATTATTATTCTCTAATAATTCAACATATTCAAATTAAGTATTTCACATATACTATAATTTGCTAATAATTTTCTAAAATCATCCCGTAGGAGACGTGCATATCCTACTGATAAGGATGGGACACTTTAATTTATGCAATTTTCTTTCCCCCCTAACTTGCATCTTCCTACTTCCTTGTTAAGCTTTAAAGGCCAATTTTTTCCTTTGTCTTGCATGATACGTATGGGTGGGACCTACTATCTAGGCATGATCACAGATTTCCTCCATAGAAAATTGCCTAAGGAAAAGTTGATGGTTAGATTATTAAATGTCTCTAACTTAGCATACAACCCATTTCATACTCCACCTCTATTGCCTAGGGAAGCGAGTGCCACTTGGGATGTGGGCATGCTGATTTAAGCACATTCCCCCTGTACTACATCAGATCCTAGAGGCAAATCAACATGGAGTGAGGGAGTTAGGTTTATGATTATACTCATTAAATGATGTTGACTTTTAAAACAAAACTTGCTTTCCTAAATACAACTCGATTGGTGGGGTAGTTAAGATGGGACTAATCCCATTTATAATAATGTATATATTTAAAAAAAAATTATATTAATACATTTTCTAAAAACAAGACATTGACACCACATTAATGTCTATTCGCCTTCATTGAGAAAAATAATATAAATATACTTTTTGGTGACTATTTTTAAGATTTCCTTTATAATTATGGACATGACTTATGCCTTTAAAATTGTATTTGGCAACATTGTGATCATAAGGATTATTTTTTTATTTTTATTTTTATTATTTAAATGTTTGTAACTGAGGAAAGGTTATTTTTTGTTGTCCATATATTTTCTAGAGAGTGAAATTGCATCTACAGGTCTGTTATGAGTTTAACTTATTGTCTTAGTTTTCTCTCAGGTGTTCTATAGAATTGATAGTATTGTATTGGAGATAACTTATCTTCATATAATGGAAAATGATTCCTAAATTAATAAACAAGCTTAACTTAAAACAACTATTGCATTCAAAAAATTTACAGAGAAATAGTCCCTACTTGGACATTATCTGAGATCCTTGATTACCACACACATACATCTCACATTTATGAAATGAGCACATCACAATGAGGTTTGCAAATCTTACAAAGATTCACCTTGGCAGAGTCATTTAACATGTGTCTATACCTTGTTTCCCTATTAAATTCCATGGTTCCTCTTCCTGCACATCAAACTCAAGCATTAGTAGTCCAAGGAGTCAATAAGAATATGCAACATGAGTGCACATAATAATAATATCCATATTAACATAATTCAAATTAAGTATCCTTTCCTAAACCTTCAATTATTCCACTCGAAATGTTAAGATATCAAAATTTGCATGTCATAAGCATCACAATAAAATTAATATTCATCCATATATTGAAAATCTTCAAAAACAAATTAACATTTTATATTGCATCAAAATTTGATAATATCATGTCATAAAACTGCACCCAAATATGTTTGAACATTTCCTATACAATAACAAGTTCTTGGTGCGTATAACAATGTAAGAAACTACTATACTATCAAGTCCATAGATAAGGAAAATCCACTATCCATTTAAATCTATCAAAATATCAAGGTCTCAAATATCAAAATATAAATAAAACATCTAGGCTATAACGGGTCGGGGTGAGGCCTCACATCCTCCCCCCCTAGGCATGAACTTCCTCCTGGAGTTCATAAAAAAGATATGGATACTATGCCTTCATTTGAGCTACGTCCTCCCACAAAGATGTGAACTCATCATAACAATCCCACTGGACCCTAACTTGGTCCAACTCTCTACCTCGAAGTGTGAGGGTCCATCAAGCCAAAATGTGGATGGGCTCCAATGTCATCTACCCATCTAACTCCACCTGCAAAGCATCCCAATCTATGATGTGAGACTCATCATATACATACTTCCTCAATAAAAATACATGAAATACATAGTGAATACATAATAGGCTAGGTGGTAGGGCTAAACGATAAGCGACTGGTCCTATTCCCCTCCAAAATCTCAAAGGGGCCCACAAAATGAGGTGCTAACTTAGAGCCCTTTCCAAAATGGATTGGACTCTTATGTGGTCGCACCCTCAGAAATACTTTATCTCCAACCATGTACTCTCTATCCATCCTCTTTGCATCTGCATATTTCTTCTGTCTATCTTGGGCTTCTTTGAGACGTTGCTTGATCAAAACCACTTGCTACTCCATGTCCTTGACTATCTGTGGCCCTATAGATACCCTGTCTTCTATCCTATCCCAACTCAAGGGTGTCTTGCAAGGCCTACCATATAAGGCTTAATAAGGTGGCATGCCTATAGAAGTGTGATGCCCATTGTTGTAGGCAAATTCTGCAAGATGGAGGTACTCTTCCCACTTGGACTGGTGATCCATCACATAAATTCATAACATATCTTCTATGATCTTGTTAACCCTCTCTATTTGCCCATCCGATTGGGGATGATAGGTAGTGCTAAAGTTGAGCTTGGTACCTAGTGTTGTCTGACCCTCCCTCCAAAAGGAGGATATAAATAAGGAGTCTCTATCAGATATTATCTTATGAGGAATGCCATGGAGTCTAATAATATCTTGCAAGAATACCTATGCCACTATGGGTGCTGTGAAAGTGGTATAGACTGGTGAAAAGTGAGAAACTTTGGTCAAAGTGTCAACTATCACCATGATGGCATTGTGATGTCGAGAAGACATTGGAAGACCCATAATGAAATCCATGGAGATAGTGTCCCACTTCCACTCAGGTATCTCATGTGGCTCTAAAAGTCCACCTGGATGACTGTGTTCTGCCTTAACTCTATGACACTCTAGACACCTTGCAATAATGTTGGCAATCTGCATTCTCATCCCTGGCCAATGATATAACTGCCTCAAATCTGCATGAAGCTTGTTAACACTTGGATGTGTTGCATAGGGTGCTCCGTGAGCCTCCAAAATGATGAACTCTCATAAGTCTCCTATGGAGGGTACATATATGTGCCCCTTATGTTGTAGTAGTCCCTCAGAATCCAATGAATAGTCCAAAAATTTACCATCAAGAGGTCTTTGAGATTGAGCTATCTGGCAAAATTCTACATAGAACTCATCCTCGGGTAGGTGACTCATAATGTGCTCACTCAAATCTATGCTAGTAACCATTGAAGCGAGCTCATGACAGCGTCTACTCAAAGCATCCACCACCACATTTTTCTTACCCTTAATGTAATGTACATCAAAATCATACTCACATAGGAACTCCATCCATCTCCTTTGCCTAGCATTAAGATTTGGCTGAGTAAAAATATACTACAAGCTTTGATGATTTGAATGAAGTTCAAAACATCACCCTATAAGGAAATGACACCATTGTGCTAAAGCATGGACCATTTCTACAAGCTCAAGGTCATGAATAGGGTAAGTAAGCTCATGCCCCTTGAGTTTCCTTGACTCATAAGCTATGGCTCAACTCTCTTGCATAAGGATTGCTCCAATTCCATTCAAGGAAGCATTTGTGCATACTACAAAATCCTTTGAGGAGTCGGGTATTGCTAAAATGGGTGCACTAGTGAGTGCTCTCTTGAGCTTTTGAAAGGTTTCTTCACACCTTTTTGTCCACTCAAAAGTTTTCCCCTTTCTCTGAAGAGAGGTAATAGGGTGAGCTACCTTAGAGAATCCTACCACAAACCGCCTATAATATCCTACTAATCCCATGAAACTTCTAACTTCTGTGACATTGGTAGGTGCTAGCCAATCCATGATGGCTTTGATCTTGGATGGGTCCACTGAGATCCAATCCCCTAATATTATGTGACCCAAATAATGTAGTTCCCATTTTAAAAAGGCACACTTTGACAAGCTACCATAGAGCTGATTCTCCCTCAACTACTGCAATACCTACCATAGTTGCTCTTCGTGTTCCTTCTCATCATGTGAATAGACCAATATATCATCAAGGAAAACTACTACAAACTTGTCTAGGAAGGTGTGAAATACCCCATTCATGAGACTCATAAATATAGTTGGGGCATTCGTGAGACCAAAAGGTACCACTATAAACTCATAGTGACCATATCTCTTACAAAATGTAGTCTTGTGGATGTCACTTTCCACGATGTGCAATTGATGGTACCCTGACTTCAAGTCTATTTTGGAGAATACTCAGGCACCCTATAACTAATCAAATAAATCATCAATCCTAGGCAATGGGTATCGGTTCTTGATAGTCACCTTATTCAGCTGCCAATAATCGATGCACAACCTAAGTGATCCATCTTTCTTCTTTATAAAAATCACCAGTGCTCCCTAAGGTGATACACTAGGTTGGATATGACCCTTCTCCAAAAGTTCCTCTAGCTAAATCTTAAGCTCATTGAGCTCATGGGTGGTCATCCTATAGGGTGCTCTAGATACAAGTTCAACTCCTGGTACAAGATCAATATGGAAATCAACTACCCTTGGTGGTGGCATACTAGGAAGCTCCGATGGAAACACATCTACATACTCTTGTAATATTGGATAGTCATCAAGTGAAGGTTCCTCCCCTATATCATCCTCTCTATCACTAATGGTGATGGAAAACAATTGACATCCCCTTCACATGCACTACTTAAGCTACATAAAAAAAATCATACAGAGGGATACTAGCCTCTGAACTCTTGAAGTCACCCTAGGTGTACCATGATCATCTACATACTCAATCCTCTTCCGTCGACAATCCACCTTGGCACTATGGGTGCTAAGCCAATCCATGCCAAGGACTACATCATATGATCCCAATGGAGTAATACGCAAGTTTGAAATGGTGATCACATCTCCAATCTGAATTGGGCACTTATGGATCAAAGAATTAACTGACACCCTAGCCCCTGAAGCTAGCTCAACCTCCCAGTTAACATCTTATCTAGCTACCCCTAACTTGCAGTGCTCCACTACAAGTGGGGAAATAAAAGAGTCTATAGCTCTAGAGTCAAATAGTATAGTCACCTCAAAACCTCTAATCATACCTGTGGCCTCAATCACTATAGCTTGATGGTCGGCCTGGCAATCATCAACTGCTACAAAGACCCTATGAGACCTACCCATGTCACCTATTGTAGGCTCTAAAGTAGCTCCTCACTGACTGCCTACTATGGGACCCTATGGACACTCTCTCACAATATGACCCATACCACCACAAGCATAACATGGTCCACGGGTCTGAATCTATACCCCCTATGGCTTGGGCTACTACTGACCCCTTGTTCTGCTAGATCTATTAAAACCTCCCCTGGAGGATTGTTGAGTCCTGACTGGCTGTGTGTACTGGCTCTATGGCCTCTAATCCCATCTAAGGCCCTGTGACTGCCATTGTTTGGGCTTTGATCCCTAGTAACCCAGTTATGGTCTCTGCCTAGTGTCCTGCTGCCCTCTTTGCTGTGTTTGTGGCCCCTTTGAGGGCCCTGCCGAATGACTCTAATTACCCTTCCAAGAGAGTTTTTGCTGAGATGACTTCTAGGAGGGATTCTAGTTATGGGACCTATCCTAAGATTCTTTTCTAGAATGAATGTCCTTGGCAACCATTGCTATCTCAATTGCCTCTCTAAAAGTAGTAGGAAAAGCCAACTGCACTGGTCCCTAGAGTAATAAGTTAAGGCCCTTAATGAACCAATGGATGTGAAGCTTATTTTCTCTCATGTACTCCACATAAGGGAGTAACTCTAAGAACCTTCTCTCATACTGGGCCACTGTGAGACCCCTCTGATAAAGATCATGGAACTCTTCAACTTGCTTCTGTCTAAAGTGTTCTGACAAGTATCAGTCCCTGAAATGGTCCACAAAAGACTCCCAGGTGAGTTTCTCTATGTTGACTCTCCCTACAACCTCCTCATGCTGCCACCACATGGAGGCATCATCTCGTAGATGGTGTATGGCCAATCGTGCTTTCAGGTTGCTCCCATGGCTACACAATCCAAAGCACCTCTGTAAGCTCTATAGCCATGCCTCTGCTCATGTGCCATCTATAGTACCAGTGAAAAGGGGTGGCTTGAGTCGTAGAAGGTCACTAATATCATCCCCAATATCACGGGGTGCTCTCGCTGGTGCTTACTCTAACACAGGGGGTGGCTTGACCTGATGTACTGATGCTTCCCCCTGACCCTCTACAAGTCTAGGTGGGGGACTTCTACTCATTTCCCTGATATTGGCTCCATGGCCCCCTACAACGTACTATCCTAGTGGAGGTAATCTCTATTGTACTACCCTAATCAAATTATTGATAGCATTTAGAACTTGATCAAGATTTGGAGTTTGCCCCAGTGGGGGCCCTCTTGCATCCCGTCCTGCCCCCTCTTAGCCTACAGGGTTTACTCTAGGACCCTTGGCCCTTCAAAAATCATTATAGGAGACTACAGGCATCCTACACAAGTTTTACTTCATAAGTTAGACAGAATGGGTTAGGTTCCTAGTGTTGAACCAAAAGCTTTGATACTAGAATGTCATGCCCACAATTCTACGAGGGAAAAAAAACACAATTTAAAAAAAAAAATACTGTAGATGAAAATAAGAACTCAATCTAACCTATTCTAAAAGATTATGAAGTTATACAGTGAAATGTAGTTGCCTACTTGGAATTGGATCACAAGTTCACTATGGGTAGTGCACCGAGTTGATAGATAATAAAAGCCTATATGCAAGGATGCAATGGTTATGAACCCCCATATTGATGTTCCCCAAAATGAGTCTTTCAGAAAGTAAGTGAGATCCGAGTTGTGTTATTGCAGTGTTGAGAGTCCTAGGTTGCATCAAGAAGATGCTTTACTAATTTCTCCTTTTGTTTCTATCATTATGGAGTTTTTCCTTATATAAAAGTTGTTAATTATTTATTATTACTAATTATCAAATATTATTATATCTATTATTACGAAACCACCTAGACCTTCATACATCTTCAATTTAATTGTTAACTTCATGCATCTTTTAATTTAATTGTTAATTTCATACATTTTTTTTAAATTTAAATTGTTAACCTCTTACATCTTTTAATTTAATTGTTAAATTTATTATTATTCTCGAATAATTCAACATATTCAAATTAAGTATTTCACATATACTATAATTTGCTAATAATTTTCTAAAATCATCCCCTAGGAGACGTGTATATCCTACTAATAAGGATGGGACACTTTAATTTATGCAATTTTCTTTCCCCCCCCAACTTGCATCCACCTACTTCCTTGTTAAGCCTTAAAGGCCAAAATTTTCCTTTGTCTTGCATGATACGTATGGGTGGGACCTACTATCTAGGCATGAGCACAAATTTCCTCCATAGAAAATTGTCTAAGGAAAAGTTGATGGTCAGATTATTAAATGTCTCTAACTTAGCATACAACCCATTTCATACTCCACCTCTATTGCCTAGGGAAGCGAGTGCCACTTAGGATGTGGGCACGCTGATTTAAGCACATTCCCCCAGTACTACATCAGATCCTAGAGGCAAATTGACATGGAGTGAGGGAGTTAGGTTTATGATGATACTCATTAAATGATGTTGACTTTAAAAACAAAACTTTCTTTCCTAAATACAACTCGATTGGTGGGGTAGTTAAGATGGGACTCATCCCATATATAATAATATATATATATATATATATATATATATATTTTTAAAAATTATATTAATACATTTTCTAAAAACAAGACATTGACACCACATTAATGTTTGTTCACCTTCATTGAGAAAAATAATATAAATATACTTTCTGGTGACTATTTTTAAGATTTCCTTTATAATTATGAACATGACTTATGCCTTTAAAATTGTATTTGGAAACATAGTGACCATAAGGATTATTTTTTTATTTTTATTATAATTATTTAAATGTCTATAACTAAGGAAAGGTTATTTGTTGTTGTCCATATATTTTCCAGAGAGTGAAATTGCATCTACAGGTCTGTTATGAGTTTAACTTATTGTCTTAGTTTTCTCTCATGTGTTCTATAGAATTGATAGTATTGTATTGGAGATAAATTATCTTCATATAACAGAAAATGATTCCTAAATTAATAAACAAGCTTAACTTAAAACAACTATTGCATTCAACAAATTTACATAGCAATAGTCCCTACTTGGACATTATTTGAGATCCTTGATTTCCAATCTTAGGTACATCATATTTTCAAACTTTTTTTTTTGACATTCAATTTTAAGTCTAAACTATTCACAATCCATAAGAATTCAATTGTATATTACACCACAAGATTAAAGAATAACACTAACCTCTAATAAAAATAATTATCATTAAGAATTTGAGAAAGTAAATATAACAATTTGCTAATATTCTATTCACCTTTCCAAAAAAAAACCATCATATTACAATCTACTTTTCATCACAATCTAATTTTAGTATTGCTAATACAACATCCATCATACAAGAAATGGAATGAGAAATTCATCTTAACCAGCTCACAATGGAAGACCCATTTGATTTCAAGCACTATGCAAGTCTCTTTCCCTATATGGTCACATGAATTGAAATACAATAACTACACTATTACATTACAATTTTCTCACATAACAAGAGGAGTTTATCTCCCTTTTTCAACACAATATACAATGAGTCATCTCCTATACAAGGATAATCTTCATGAACATCAAGCTTTCAAGCTCTTCAAGGAATACCTGCAAGAATAAAACAAATTGGGAACCATGGAGGCTCACCTCCCAACCTAGGCCTCAAGGAGGCCACCCACCGAGCTTGGGAAAACAAGGCATAAATGGTTCCACACTACACATTCACATGCCATGCATAATCACAACATATGATAGATTTAACTCAATACATTTTCAACACATCCCATCCCAAGGCTTTGCACTAAGATTCATCAAATGAATCAAGTATAGGGTGAAGGTGGGCTCTCACCATGAGGAGGATTTACATAGCTTTCATTCAAAATATACACATTTTCTCAATATCAAAATGCCCTTTTGGGGCAAACAATATCTTCCCTCCTACACACCTCCTTATACCTCCCAAAATGCAAGTAAGCAAGATAATTCACATCCCATTGAACATATACAACCATCTCTACACAAGGGAGTATTCCTCAACTACATGTGTGAGCCCAACTAACCCCTTCACCCAAGCATCTCTTCCCTCCCAAGGGTGAGTGATGCTTCACACCCATTTCACAAATCACATAACATGAAACAAGGCAAGATCAAAGAAATATTCACCCAAAACTACTCACATGCAACACACAAAAAAGATCTTTACTCACAAATAGACCACAATACACCAAAATCTCATCATAAAATGAAGAACACCATATCTAATCTACATGCACAATGAGGAACATCAATGGATCATGGGTACCAACCTCCCTCCAAGCAAAGGCAATGAATAGTTGTAGTAGAGCCCCTTCCTCTTCCTTCAACCCTAATTGTCTCTAAAGATAGAGAGTGGCCAAGTGAGTTTCCCATTTAGCCACGCCTCTATATATCCTTCTCATTTTCGGATTCAATAAAGAATGTCATTTTCATGGGGTCTCCTAGGTCTACTAGACACTCTAGAGATCATTATTAGCCCCCTAACCTATAGTACTAATATGGTTAGGGTTTATTTTTGTCACAATTTCACCCTAGAGATGCTTTATGGCCCTCCTAATGCTAGGTAATTAAATTTTCAAGTTTTCCCTAAGATGATAACCTTGTCCTTTTACTAACCAAGGCAATAAATCAAATTTCTCAATTGAGGCATTTAACACAGAATAAGGTGGCAACATGATCCATCAACGAAGAACATGTCATTTCACATAACGAGCGCAATTGTCAAGTAACACACACAAAATGCACTAAAACATCACACATGACATGTTCAAAATCTATACATGAAACACATACCACACACATACATCTCACATTTATGAAATGAGCACATTAGAATGAGGTTTGTGAATCTTACAAAGATTCACCTTGGCAGAGTCATTTAACATATGTCTATACCTTGTTTCCCTATTAAATTCCATGTTTCCTCTTCCTGCACATTAAACTCGAGCATCAGTAGTCCAAGGAGTCAATAAGCATATACAACATGAGTGCACATAATAATAATATCCATATTAACATAATTCAAATTAAGTATCCTTTCCTAAACCTTCAATTATTCGACTCAAAATGTTAAGATATCAAAATTTGCATGTCATAAGCATAAAAATCAAATTAATATTCATCTATATACTGAAAATCTTTAGAAACAAATTAACATTTTACATTGCATCAAAATCTGATAATATCATGTCATAAAATTGCACCCAAATATGTTTGAACATTTCCTATACAATAATAGGTTCTTGGTGCGTATAACAATGTAAGACACTACTATAGTATCAAGTCCATACATAAGGAAATTCCACTATCCATCTAAATTTGTCAAAATATTAAGGTCTCAAATACCAAAATATAAATAAAACATCCAGGCTATAACGGGTCGGGGTGAGGCCTCACAAAAGGTAAGGATAATTTAGTATGCATATTGAAGAAAATTTAATATGACTTGAAGCAAGTACCTTGGCAATGGTATCTTAAATTTAATATTTTTATGCATGAGCATGGTTACACTCAGTGTTATTAAGATCATTGTGTTTATTTTAAGAAGTTGGATAATGATAGTTACACTATTTTGTATTTATATGTTGATGATATGATTGTAGCTAGTTCTAACATGGATCACATTAAGGGGTTACAAGAATAGTTAGCACATTCATTTTCTATGAAGAATTTGAGAATAATAAAGAAAGTCCTTGGTATGAAAATTTATAGAGATAGGAGCATAATCTCAGATTAATCATATTGGAGAAATGTTGCAACATTTCTCTATGGAGAATGCAAAATTTGTTAGCATTCCTTTTCTTGTTCATTTAAAATTGACTAAGGAGATGTGTCCACAGACACATGAAGAAGAGGATAAGAAGTCAAAGGTACCTTATGCTTCAGTTGTAGGAAGTTTGGTTATGCCATGATATGTACTAGGCCAAATATTACATATGTAGTGAGAGTCATTAATAGGTATATGAGTCATCTTGAAATTGAGCATTGAAATGTAATCAAATGGATTCTCAAATATTTGAGAGAAACTTCCAGTAAATGTTTACATTTTGGGGGTTTACTACTGATTTACAAGGCTATGCTGACTCAGATTTAGGGATAACTTTAGTGGTGAATATTCACCAAATGACAAATTTCACTCATCAAGGACCTTGAATTTGGCAAAAAAATTTGGACTTTTAGGGTGGCCATGTCACCCACACTTTATGAAAATATGGTCCCATGCTTAGACCAAACGCTAATAATGATACATAAATATTTTTATTTTGGTGATGACTTCACCAATTAATGTAATTTAATCTTTCCACATGATAAATTAAACATTTTTGCCTACAACTTCTGAGGCACACCTTTTTTGATGGTCATGTTTGCCAATCTATGGTAAAAAATTAAGTTAGGTTATATGTAAAGTACATAGAATTGACAAGTGTCTCTACTTTAGAGACTTTACAAGGTACTTGTCATCCTTCTAATCTTTGGCCCAAAATAGATTCTACTATGGAGAAATATCATTATTCCAGAAAATTTCACTAAAACTTGTTGTTATTTAATATTTTATCTCAAAACAAGATTTATACTATTGATTTATGATCATCTAACAATTATTAAAAAATGTTATCATATTTTCGATAATATAAAATTATGGTTTCTAGGTATTTTTACTTTTGGTTGCGATTTAATGAAATAATTAAAGATTCGCTAGGGGCTTTCAAAATTTTCATACAAAGGAAAAAAAAATCAACATAATTAATTTTTTCCTATTTTGAAAAAAAATCACCAATAAATTTTTTTTTTTGCTCCTAAAATAATGTTAGATTTTCCATAATTGTATGCATTTTTCCAAAGTGGGGTTTCTTCAAGTTATCCCTACTCAAATTTGGTAGGGGATATTGATACTAGACAAAGTACTATAGGATATGTATTTACTATTGGTGGGCCATCAGTGAGTTGGATTTCTCAGTTACAAAAGGAAAATATTTTGTCCACTATAAAGGGAGAGTATGTTGTTACTACAGAGGAAACCAAGCAAATGATATCTTTAGTTCTTCATGGAAGAATCGGGACACCCATAGAGGGATAATTATTTGTTCATATATAGTCAAGGTGACATTCATCTTACAAAGAATTATGTTCTACATTCAAAGACAAAGCACATATAGTTGTGGTACCATTTCATTAGGTTAGTTTTGGATGATGGACAATTAAATCTTGAAAAGATACCTACATATGATAATCCAACATTAATGTTAACAAAATAAGTGACAAGGGAGCTTCAATTGGTCTTCTAGACTAAATAGAATTAAAAAACAATAGAGTCCATAGTGATTTTACATTCTAGTGGGAGCTACAGGTTTAGCAGTGATATGATTAGTCTCTATGTGGGAGGTTATTGTTGTGGATTTGAACCAGTCTACAAGTGGAAGATTGTTTTGGTGTGGAGCCTAATCAAACTCAAAAGTTCATTTTTTCTCACTTTATTTGACATGCTTTTCCCCCATATTATTACAATGGGGGTTTTGGGGGGAGAACCCCCAAGATGGGGTTTAGGGGAAATGATACTTGCAGGGTCCTAGGGAAGAGCCCCAAGTGCACTGCCTATCACAGTACATGGTGGGGTCAAGTGCCAATGCCCCTACAGGAGTTTTTTAGTGGCATTTTTGTTGAAAGATTGACTGACTTTATTATTGTAAAAGATGTTGGTTGTTATTTTTCTATTGGATGACTTATTCTAGACCTAATTTTGTAAGTGGAAAAAATCTTGTATAAAATGGCTTAGGGATTTCAAAACATATGATGAGATTGTAGCTTCTTGCGATAGTATTGAGTTGTAAAGGATTGTGGATTATAATTAGGTTGTAATCACTGAATAATAATAATATTGGACTTGATGTTTGGTGGACATAGCCTAGGGATTGGGTGAACAACATTAAATCTTTGTGTCTTATCTCCTCTTCTCTGGGGTTTATTATTTTCTAATATTGGTTATATTTGCATGTAATTGTTATTTCCATCTCATTAATCCTAATGGAGACCCTAATAAGCTATGTAGTTTGTGCCCCTAGACCTAGATGAGAGTCAGTTCAAAGCTATATGAGAAAAAGGAAAGTAAGATGAATGGTTCATTAGCACAAGAAAGATGCTAATAGACTTAGATGCAAGGGTCTCAAGTAGCACATATTTCTAGGTTTTCACCACTTGGTAGGATTTTTTTAAAGGGATTTTTATGTTTTTTTTTTTTGTATTCTTCAGATATTTGTTTTTTTGGCGATGTATCAAAGTGCCTATCACTAGGTTTTCACTAAGATGGTCATTTTTTCAAGACATTTCTTGCTTTTAAAGATTTTTCAGCATCATATATGATTTTTTTTGGATTTTTTCAGGATCATAAGCTTATGAAAAATTAATGAGTAGAAAAATCACTAAGCATAGAACTTCTTGAGGTGTAATATGTTAATAGGCTTGAGGAGCTATTCTCCCATAGTTGTAGAGAGTTGATATGTACCAGATCTAAATACAACAATGACTATGTAGGGACCTAGCTAATTAGTTACAAACTTGCCCTTATGTTCTCTATTTTGCTAGATTTTTGGATTCTCTCTAAGGACAAGATCTTCAACTTGAAACTCTCTAGGATGAACTTTCTTATTATATATGGTAGATATTATTTTGTAATAGGATTTCATATGATCAAAAGAAGCCTTAGAACATTAATCTAGGATCTCAATCTCATGTATCATCATAGCTCTATAATATTCATTAGTGATTAGCCCTTTCAAGGAGACTCACAAAGATGGAATCTCAACCTCAAGTGGTAAAATAGCCTTAGAACCATAAAATAGAGCAAAATAAGTCACCTCATTAGTCTATAGGTGCCAATCCCTCCAAGACTTATGTGTAGTTCTTTGTAGGATTTTCAACAATTTTTTATTTGAAGCCTTAGCTTGACCATTCCCTTAAGGGTAATAGATGGAAGGCCAATGGTGTTTAATCTTAAACCTTTTACAAAGTTATCAAAGGTCCTTATTGTCTTGAATTGTCCTGCATTATCATTGACTATGGAGGAGGGAATGTCATAGTGAAAAATGATGTGATTCAATATGAACAAAGCAATGTGTTTTCCTATGGCAGTAGAATGCAAGATAACTTCAACCCACATAGTGAAGTATTCTATAGTAGTGATAAATGAATTATATCCACTTGATGAGCTAGGATATATCTCTTGAACAAGATCAAAGGCCCATTGGTAAAAAGGTCAATGTGTGATAGATGGACTCAATCAATATTTGGGAGCATGAATCAAGTTACTATATAGCTGACGCTCTTTGCAAGATCTAGCATAACATACAACATCCACTTGCATAGTAGGAAAATATTAACTAGCCACAATTTTCAAGAAAGTGCAAGGTTATTAGAGTGTAACCCACAAATGTCATTATGGACTTCAACTAATGCTCTTTCAAACTCATTCATCTCTAAGCATCTAAGGAGTGTTCCATCTAGACTCTTCCTATAGAAGTCACCAGAGAAAAGGGTATAATGAGAGGCATTACAAATGAGTTGGCATTTTTTTGTTTTGCATGAGGTTTTTAGGAATGACCTAGTCATAAAGGTAGGAGTAAATGGTAGCATAGTGGGAAGAGTCATGACCAATAACTACAAAAATAACTCAATTGTTAGGGGAATCATAGGTGAGGTAACATAGCTCTTCTATGAGGAATTCAAACTGATATTCATGTTCATGTAGTTGTACAATGGATGCCAAGGTAGCCATGGAATCCACAACCTTATTTTTAGCCCTAGAAATTTGTTGAAATGAAATAAAGGTAAAGTAGTTCATTGGAGCATCTACAAACTTCTTATATGGAATCAACTTGTCATCATTGGTTTGATAGTCATTGTTAATCTGATTTATGACAAGTTGGGAGTCTCCATAAATATGTATCTTAGTTATCCTCCATTCAATAACCAATTTGATAACATTGATGAGAGCCTCATATTCTACTATATTATTGGTGCATGGAAAAAATAGTTTATATGAATTTGGGATCATGTAGCCATGAAGTGTAATGAATAAAATACCAACACCAACACCATTTTGAGATGAGATCTATCAAAGAAAAATTTCTATGTTCTCTCTATGACATACATAATTTATGAATCTAAGAACTCTATCTACATAGGAGCATTATCTTGGAGCAAGAAATCAATGAGTTGATCAGGAATAGTTTGTCCTTTAATAGCTTTACATTCAATGTACTAAATGTGAAATTCTAATAAAATCATCATCCACTTAGAAAGTCTACCTATAAGTGCATATTTACTTAGAAGATACTTTAGAGGATCAATTTTTGCAACCAAATTGGTGGTATGAGAAAGTATGTAGTTTCACAAATTTTGAAAGGAAACTATGACCACAAGATAATCTTTCTCAATGTTGTTATGATTGATCTCATAAGTAACCAATTCATGCTGATATAGTACATAGCTCGCTCCTTTCCATTCTCATTTTGTTGTGCTAGTAATGCCCCTAAGGAAGTGTTTATACCTAAAATGTATAGTATTGTTGAGATAATGAGTGTTGCACACATTGCATAATATTGTTATTTTATTATTTTATTTTATTATGTAATGTTGTGCCTAGATGGACGTGCAACATGTAAAGATTCCCATGGAATATTCTTGATGAGTTGTATTGTAACATTGTGATAATATTTCATGTAATTATTTAATATTGGGGGAAAAGAATTAAATGCCCAATATTAAATGTGGGGTTAGTTGGTTAGGTAGCACATGGTTTTAGCACATGGTTTATGTAATACCACTTAGTGGTTTTGTGGGACTTGCTACTATATAAGCAGCCACAAGGGTAGTTGTTGTAGAGAGTAAGAGTGAGAAAGGCAAAAGTCGAGCGTGACAAGGCTTGACAGGTTAGCCAAGGGAGCATTTGTGAAGGTTGAAAGCATGGCATGGGATGTGTGGATTCATGCTTGTTCACATAGTTTGCTCGGTTGTGGCTATGGCCATGAAGGCTTCCATGGTTGTATGGAAATAGTATTTTTTGCTGGATAATACATGGTGATGGATGCTTTTGGAGGCTGGGTTTTTTCCCTCAATGAGGGTTTCCCAGGGTATATCTTGTGTCACAATTTTGTGGGTATGTTTTCTCTTCTCTTGCATGTGGATTTTAATTCCGTATTTATTTTAGATCTATTATGGGTTATGTGGAAACGGTTATATTCTTTATTGCCAAGTTTCCTTACAAGTGGTATCAGAGCTATGGTTTTATTGTTTGTAACCCTAGATTGAATCCATGGGAATGCATGAGACGATTAAAAAAAAAAGAAAAAAAAAGGGCAAGATATATGAGTGATTTATTGCAGATCTGAGGGTTTTGGGTTTGCTGTTATGATGGGATGTTAAAAGATTTGGGCATGTGAAATTGTTGGACAAAAAGATTTTTTCGAATGTTTCATTAAAATGAGGGTTTTAAGGGGTAGCATGCAGAAATGACCTCTTGGGTAAAAACAGACCTCACCATTGGATCTGGGTTGACATTTCCATAAATTTTGATATATAATATGCCCTAGTTTGGCCATGTTCAGAGGAAATGAAAGAGTTTTTTTTTAGTTTCAGCCCATGATGGCCGTCAAATTTAATCCCGTCAGAATTTTTGTCATTGAAAAAAAATTAAAAATGAAAAATCGTACTAAAAATGGTAAAAGACTGTCTTAGTAAAATGACCATAACTTTCTCTCAGAATATTGGATTTCAGAGTTCTTATAGACGTTGGAAAGCTAATTTAGAGCACTACAAGATGGTGTAGGCTTGGTTCTATGATTTTGATATTTTGTCAAGTTTTAAGAGCCCTAAAGTCAGATGTTCTTTATTTTGAGCATGGATTAGGGCATAACTTGGGCATACGGAGTCGGATTTTGGACTTCGAGTAGTCAACGAAAAGTTCTTGGAGAGCTCTACACATTGGTTTAGATTTGGTGCAAGTTTGGCATGATTTATTTGGTGATATATTTATCTGAACAACTTATAGATATATTTTGACTATGGTAACATTGTGAGTTTATGGCATTGGAAATTTAAGATTTGATGTCATTATATACTCAGTTCATATTTTAGTTTGGTCTCATGATGATATGGTTATCAGTGTTTGGTTTGGATATGTATGATGACTTGTTGGGTCTACAAGTTGTGCAGTGTTGTAAGCGGTCTATACTTACAGGTTGCATTTATAGCTTGGTTATGGGTTGTCTTTGCCCATTGATCTTTCATTATTGATGCATATTCAGATTGGTGGCTTGGATTTGGGTTGTCTATGCCCTAAGTCACATGATTTTATCTTCATGTAGAAGGGATGAGATGTTGTTACCAGGGACAGTCATGGTGGAGGATTGTGGTTGACTATTTTATGCTGACAGGTTGGATACTTTGAGAGCCAGATGCTCAGTTCATGGATGTGATCATGATGCCATAGATTTTGGCATGACATGATTGGATATACAGGTACATCCTTGATGTTCATTAGCTTGGATTTTTGATTTGGTTATGGTGGTATATCTTCTTGGTTGAGGATCATGGTTATTTGGTTTCCTTTTGAGGAGCTCATGATGTGCACTTTGAGTTCTTTGATGGTTTGATGTCTTGGTTGATTCTCATGGTTAGAGGATGGATTTGTTCATCATATGTCATGGATAGCTTGGATACACGGTCTAGTGGGAGCTTGTGACAGTGATGGGGTGACAGTGCAGGATTAGTTCCTGGTTTGATTTGGATCTTCATATAGGAGATGGATTTTATGATGCCATAGGTGACTTGGTACCACAGTTGAGTGGGAGTTGTTGGCATTGATATATTTATTGAGTGTTTGCAGATGTTGGAGGTTTGTCTTAGATCCTGTTGCTGCAGAAGCATCTTTGACATTTGCATGGTGCACTTGTTATCTTCATGGTGTATGGAGATAGTTCTTCCTGGTATGTGGAGATGGTTTTCTTCATGGTGTATGGAGATGGTTGCATCTTGAGGACTCATAGGGTTCTTGGCAAAGGTGTGGTTTATGCTTTTATTTGGCATGTTATCCTTGGAGTGATGATGGTTTCATTATTATGTCATGGTATACTCTTGATACACGTTTAGAGTTGTGACATGTTATGGTGTGTTCATATGGAGCATGTTATCTCTTTAGTTGAGATGGTAAGATCATGTTGTCATGTTTATGTTCCTGAGGCCATGGTTGGAACTTTGACATTGATCTTGGTTTAGTTTCTTGGTATTGAGTACACTGATCATAAGCTGGATACTTCATGATATTGCTATGTTACATTTGGAGTTGGCATGGATTGATTGGTTATAGGTGCTCATGGATACTTAGAGACGGTGGTGATGCTGATTTCTCTTGGATTAGAGAAGTATTTGTTGGGACAGTTGATGGTTTCAGCAAGAAGTCTGAGGGGCAGTCACCTGATATGGACTTGAGAGGAGATTGTTCTTAGATGAGTCTTGGTTGGAGACTTGGGTATCTTGATGAGCATTCTCATTCCCCACTCTTGGTCTACTTGGCGGTTTGCTACTTGAGAGGTATAGCCCATTGTTTCTCTCAGTTGCATTATATTTATGCTTGTCTTTCATGGATATGGATCTTGAGCTATGGTACATGAGTTAGTTCTGGAGGGTTCATTTGAGAGATGGTTAAGCATTGGTTATCTCCATGTGCATATGTTGTTATGCTGGTTGAGTTTGGGAGATGGTTTTATATTGGGCATTTTCCTTGGATTAGGAATGGTTATTCCTTGGTTTAGGAATGGTTTATTGAGTTTGATCTTCTTGTGAGAGGCTTACATCCATGATGAGTTATATGGTATGGTTTGGGTGTTGTTGAGGCTTCTTGTTGGGGTTTTATGGAGGAGATCATACTTGCACAGTTTACATCTAGAGGTGTGTGTAGAAGGACATGATACAGGTTATGATTTGCATGGTTTCTCTGGTCTTGGTTATCTTCCTGGATGTTCAGTTTTGCTTACATTGGATTTGAGATTGGTTGGAGATTGTGATAACTAGTTTGTGCTCATGTATGTCATGTGAGAGATGACATAGTTTTTTTTTTTTCTCTTTCCTCTGTTGGTTGTGGAGAATTTGGGAGACTATTGGAGACTTGTTCTTGCAGGATATTGGTTTATGTATTGTTGATGTCCTTGATACTACATGGATTCACTTCTTTGAGATGTGTTGAGTGGATTGGTTATAGATTTGACATTATCTTTTGCAGTGGGAGCTTCTTGGTATATATGTGGCAGGTATTGCTCTTGAGGCTTGTGATTGTAGGTTATAGATTGGATATGTCGGTGATATGAGATTCACTTGTTATACCTTTGAGGTATGGATAGTTGGATGGGTTTGGCACTTGCTGTGGGTGCTATTTCAGCTATGGATATTTTGACAACTACAGATACATGTGATTACCTTTGGATCAGGTTATTGTGCTTGGAATTTTAGTTGGTACAGGATTTTATGATCTTCTAATGTGACAGGTTGGGTGGCTTTCTCTTTGGATGGCTTCTATGTATGTCCAGTGGGAGTGGCATAATAGGAGGTGAGATCATTCATGTTCGAGATGCTGGATACTTTGATTTTGTTGCGAGTACTAGGATGGAGCACTTGGTGTATTTTGATCCATGATGGTGGATGTGCTGGGAGGGATTGTTCCCTTGTTCATTTGTGGCTACGGATTGACCCTATGCAATGTATACAACAAGTGGGAGATTGTTGAGATAATGAGTGTTGCACACATTGCATAATATTGTTATTTTATTATTTTATTTTATAATGTAATGTTGTGCCTAGATGGACGTGCAACATGTAAAGATTCCCATGGAATATTCTTGATGAGTTGTATTGTAACATTGTGATAATATTTCATGTAATTATTTAATATTGGGGGAAAAGAATTAAATGCCCAATATTAAATGTGGGGTCAGTGGGTTAGGTAGCACATGGTTTTAGCACATGGTTTATGTAATACCACTTAGTGGTTTTGTGGGACTTGCTACTATATAAGCAGCCACAAGGGTAGTTGTTGTAGAGAGTAAGAGTGAGAAAGGCAAGAGTCGAGCGGGACAAGGCTTGACAGGTTAGCCAAGGGAGCATTTGTGAAGGTTGAAAGCATGGCATGGGATGTGTGGATTCATGCTTGTTCACATAGTTTGCTCGGTTGTGGCTATGGCCATGAAGGCTTCCATGGTTGTATGACAATGGTATTTTTTGCTGGATAATACATGGTGATGGATGCTTTTGGAGGCTAGGTTTTTTCCCTCAATGAGGGTTTCCCAGGGTATATCTTGTGTCACAATTTTGTGGGTATATTTTCTATTCTCTTGCATGTGGATTTTAATTCCGTATTTATTTCAGATCTATTATGGGTTATGTGAAAACAGTTATATTCTTTATTTCCAAGTTTCCTTACAAGTATCACATGATTCTCATAAATAGGAGGCATGCGAATAGGTGGTTTGGATAGATATTATTTGATTTGAGTAAGGCTCTTTTCACATTCATCATTCTACACACATGTAGAACATTTATGCATGTTCTTATTGAGTGGTTGAGTCCTATAGCCAACTAAGAGATGGACCTCCTTATAGATTGTAGACATCCTTGGAGACTTTTAAATTGACTTTTGTTTCTAGGAGATTGAATTTCTTTATACCTTGCACCTTTGATGACCTTAATGGATATGATGTAGGTGTTAGCATGAATGCTGATGGTGTTCCTTTTGGGGCATATCTTAAGCATTGGAGAGTTGGTCAACATGATGGACATGTTAAATTCATGACTACGTTTGATACTTATGTCAATATAGTATTGTTTCTATAAAGATTGGAAGAGTAGAAAATAGAGAAAGAGGTTGTACAGATTGTGTATTGATGTTGAGATCAAACACAATGTTGGACATGTTCTACATTATGTCCTAATTTTTTGGATAAGTGTGAGTGTAGAGAGTTGAAGAGATGCAATAGTTATTCAAGAATTACTTAGGATAATGCATAGATAGATTACTTGAGAAGTGGTTTCTGATGTTTGGATTATATCTCTTAACATGGCTATAATTATGATGCAAGAAGTTGGATAGTGACAATAGATAACTTGATGATGACATTAGTGAGTGTACAAGGTCAGAGGTTGCACGAGTGAAGAATTCTATTTACTATGTGTCAACAATGTTTTGCAATTAAGAAAAGATGTAATGAATTGTAATATCTTAATGAGGTCTTATCATAATTGATTGGGAAATCCTCAAGGATGACTCAAGGAATTATTTTGAGGATATGGTATAAAGGAAAGTTATTTTCCTTGTGGTGAAGTGTTTAAAAATTGTGTGTGCTCTATTGTATGCGAGTAAGTATTATGTGAAGTTGGAAAATGTATGTAAGTGATCCAAGGGATTATTTAAATGCAAAGTTGGTGATCTGGTATTAAGATCCAAAGAGGTTTGTTCTATTCAAGAGGAAAAAGGAGTTAGAGTGATTTCATTATATTATTCTACAAGGAATAATATAAATATCATTTGGGCAGTGAGTTCAGTGGTCTTGCCCCTGAAGCTGTTTTGACAATGGGTTCATCTACCTTCTACAACTATTAACATGGTTAGCACAACTCCTAACAGGGTTGGAATCTCCTACTGTGGATTCAACATTTCCTAACAGGGATTGATATGTACTATATGTATTCTATTGGATCCTAACAAAGCCCATCCTCTTACAGGGAACTTTTATATTAGTACATCATTTTATGGGCACCATCCCCACCTAGGTTTTCCCTCTAATCAAGGGTTTTTCTAGTTAACATATTTGGTGTTCTTGTGTATGTGTATCTTCTTATTATTATTGGTCATATTTTTTACATGATTAATGATTAACAAAGTTGATAATTTTTGTCCCCTCTCAATTATCTTGGTGGACTTTAGTTTCTAACAATTAGTATTAAAGCACCAGGTCCTTAAAAGAAAAGCTTAATAGCTTAAGGAGATCAATGGTGGATTATTTCAGAAAGGATAGTCCTAAATTTTATGGTTTCAAATATGACACCTAAAAAGAGAATATGAAGACTCATCTACTATGTATGGGTCTTGGATATTGGTTGATGACAAAGAATAGAAAGAAGACTATGGAAAAGAGAAAACTTGAGGAATACAGTAAAGTTGAAAGAGGTCCATTTATGTGCACTATGCTTTCTAGAGAAGCATTATTGTCAAATCTTCCTAAAAATTAATCCAATTAGGTAAAGTCCTTAGAGACATCTCATGAAATTCGGGAATATTTAGAATCTAATTTTGAAGGTGATGTGCATGCTAAGACAATTAGATTACAGAATTGGATATGTTTATTTCAATATGCTAAGAGTATGGAAGATGAATCTGTAAGAAGCTATACTAGTAGAATATCATTTTTTTTGCAAGAATTAAGTCTTGCAATGGATCTAAAGATGAAGACAAGAATCTTGAAAACCTTGACACCACCATTTAGGACGATAGTGTAGATGATTGAGCAAGTGATACTTTGCACTGAGAAGTTTACCAGAGAGACTCTACTTGGAAGACTGGAAGTAACATAAGTGAGTTTGAAGTGATCCAAATATTTTCCAAGAACAGAAACAACTTTCAGTGCATTAAGTGTTCACCCTTCCTTGTCAAGAATTCAAGCACTAGTGGAGACTAAGATAACAACAACAAATCCCTATATAAGGATGATAGAAGAGTTGAAGATTAAAGATTTTCCCTACTTGTAAGGAGGGAACCATACAATCAGATAATATTTAAATATTGGACTTGAAATGAATTTGTTCATTATGCTTCTAAGCGTCCTAAAAGAGAGAAAAAGTATAAGAATAATTTCAATTCTAGAAGACCTAGAGATTTTTTCTATGCAAATGAAGATGATGAATCTGATGAAAGAGTTTAGAGTGAAAGTGACAATGAGCTAGAATTTGTAGCTATCAAAGAAGAAGTTAGAGAAGAGAAAGCCCTAGTTTGGTTACAGATAGTGGTTTTTTGCATCATATGACTATTGACATGAATAAATTTGTTAAGTTTAGTAGTCATGATTGAGGAATTGTTAGAGTTAATAACAATGCATCTTGTCATATCAAGGGAATAGGATCTATTACTCTTGATGGAAAGACTAACACCGATGATGTCTAGTTTGTTGATGGATTAAAGAATAGCCTATTGGGTGTTGGATAGTTAGTTGATAAAGGATATTCCTAGTGAGAAGGTATAGACTATGAAGAAGTGCTTGCCCCTTTTGCCAAAATTGAAGCAGTATGAATATTCTTGGCTTATGCAAAAAGTACAAAGTTCAAAGTGCATCATATGAATGTAAACTCATAATTTATGAATGGATAACTTGAAGAAGATGTCTACATTGAGAAACTTGAAGGATTCCCTTTGACAGAAGAAAATGATATGGTAAGTGGATTGAAGAAAACATTGTATAGTCTAAAGCAAGCACCTAGACCTTGGTATGCAAGATTGGACAAGTATTTGACATAATTGGGATTTTCTAATGGTGTGGCATATAGTAATTTGTATTTAAGATAAATTAATAATAGATTGTTGATTATTGCAATATTTTTGGATGATACAATCTTTGGAGCTAACAATGAAATAAGTGACAAATTTGTTGATGAAATGAAGAATGAATTTGAGGTGAGTATGATTGGTGATATGAAATATTTCTTAGGAATACATATTGTGTAGAATAATGATGGTAGCTTCCTATCACAAACTAAGTATTTGAAAAACTTGTTGAAAATATTTAGCTTGGAAAGTGGTAATCCTATTAGTACACCTATGATAATAGGTCACAAGTTATCTAGCAAAGATGAAACACTTACAATTGAGAAGAAAAAGTATAGATCCATGATTGGAGGTTTGTAATATCTAACTCACACTAGACCAGATATAGAAAATGTAGTTGGTATAGTAGAAAGATTTCGAGCATATCCTAGAGAAGCACATTATGCAATAGTAAAGAGAATATTCAAATACTTGAAGGATACACCTAATTTTGGACTATGGTATGATAGATCAAATGATTTTACTTTGTGTGTATATACTAATGTGGATTGGAAAAGAAATATGGATGACAGAAAGAGTACAAGCGGTGGAGCATTTTTCATTGAAAGAAAATTATTTTATTGGCTAAGAAAAAAACAAGATTGTATCTCACAAACTACAATAGCAGCAAAATATGTACCAACAACAAACAATTGTAATCAAATAATGTGGATAAAGTAAATTTTGAAGGATATTGGGATATGGTTTTGAGTACTTGTTATCATACATTATGATGACAAGAGTATAGAAAGTATGTCTAAGAATATTGTGTTGCATTCTAAGACTAAGAATATATCCATTAAGTACCATGTTTCAAGAGAGAAAGTTGAAGAGAAAGAAATCATACTAGAGTTTGTGAAGACAAAATAATAGATTGCAAATATCTTTAAGAAGCCTGACTTTTGATACATTTGAGTATTTGGTATGCTTGGGGTTATTCCCCTACCTACTTCTGAGTAGATGATGCAAAGAGAGTGCATCACTCCATTAGTATAGGACTCTTGGTAGTTGGAATAGAAAAATATCTTTAGATACTTTATTTGGTTGAATACTTTGAGCAGTTGATTGACATAATTATGCCTTTTTCATTTATTTCATTGGAGGAGAAGTGTACATGAAAAATATTTTTTGATATTATGGGCGAGATGTGTATTAATGGGGGAGAGATGTACTAAAGGAAGATGAGAAGCGTATTGAGTTGTATCAATGGGGGAGAAGTGTGAAAAGTTGATGTTGATCAATGTAACAATGAGAAAGAAAAAATGGAGTCATTCCAATGAGTTTCATATTTTATTGATGAAGAGGATTTAAAAAGAAGAGAGTAGAAGAAACAATAGAGTTGGATTTGGTACTCTTGGAACTTAGATCATTTTCATCTATGTTGCCATCAATGCCAAAGGGGGAGATAATCAGCATGAGTTCTGATGGTATTCTTTTTGGGGAGTATCATAAGAATTGGAGAGCTGGTTAGCATGATTGAAATGTTGCATTCATGACTGTGCTTGTCATTGATATCAACATAGTATTGTTTCTATAAAGATTGGTAGAGTACAAGACAAAGAATGATGTTGTACATATTTATTATTGATGATGAGATCAATAATAGTTGTAGATATGTTTTACATTGTGTCTTGATATTGTGGATAAGTGTGCATACAAAGAGTTGAAGACATGTGAGAGTTATTCAAGAATTACGAAGGATAGTGTGTAGATAAAGTACCTGAGAAGTGGTTTTTGATGTTTAGATTGTATATCTTAACATGGATAGAATCATGATGAGTGAAGTTAGATAGTGATAGTAGATAGCTTGATGATGATGTTAGAAATTTTACAAGGTCAGAGGTTACACAAGTGAAGAATTATATTTAATGTATGTTGACAGTATTTTGTAGTTACAGAAAGATATAATGAATTGTAATATCTTAATGAGGTCCTATCATAATTAATTGGGAAAGCCTAAGGTTGACTTGAGGAATTATTTTGAGGATAAGGTATAAAGAAAAGTTATTTTCCTTGTAGTGAAGTGTTGAAAAAGTGTTCATGTTCTATTTTATGTTAGCAAGTGATATGCAAAGTTGGTAAATGCTTGTAACCAATCCAAGAGATTACAGGATGCAAAGTTGGTGATCTGGTATTGAGATTAGAAGAGGTTTGGTTTGATCAACAGGATGGAGAGGAGTTAGAGTTATTTCATTCTATTATTCTACAAGGAATAATACAAAGACCATTTGGACAGTGAGTTTGATTGTCTTGCCACTGAAGTTATTTGGATAGTGGGTCCATATGCCCTTTACAACTCCTAATAGGGTTGGAATCTCCTAACAAGGATTCAAAGTCTCCTAATAGGGACTGATATGTAATAAATTTATTTCATTAGATCCTAACAAAGTCCATCCTCTTACAAGGAACTTTAATATGAGTACATCATTTTGTGGGTGCCATTCCCACAGTGTTTTTCCTTCTGATCAAGAGTTTCCCTAGTTAACATATCTAGTGTTATTGTGTATGTGTATCTTCCTATGGTTGTTGGTTATATTGTTCACATGGTTAAGGACTAATAAGGTTGAAAAATGTTTTAATAGTTGGATAATTGATTCACACCCCCTCACCACCCTCTCAATTATCTTTTTGGACTTTACTTTCTAATAGTAGCTTAACAATTTTTCAAAGGTGAAACCAAAATCACTTCTTAGGACCGAACCTAAGTTGAAATTGTTCCATGTAGTCCAATATAAAACTCAAGTCATCTAAATGAGTACTTATATGTTTGGACTTATCTAGGGTGTCATCAACATATTCTTCTATGTTTTTATGCATCCTATCATGAAAGAGAGTTCACATATCTCTTTGATGGGTACTAGTGACATTTTTAAGACCCAAAGACATAATATACCAGAAAAAGGTACCCCAAGTAGAAGTGAAAGCTATCTTTTCTTGATCTTTAGGAGCTATTTTTATTTGATTATATCCCAAGAATCTATCCATTAAGGAATACATTTTATAACTCGTAGTCATGTCCACTATCATTCCAATATTTTGAAGTGGAAAGTCAACCTTATGGAAAGCATTATTGAAATCACATAAACATGTGTGAACTTGAATGGACTTGCCATGTTTTGAAATAGGTACAATGTTGGATATCCATTCAGCGTAGTCTATAACTTTGATTAATTTTACACTTAGGAAATTTTCAAGTTCATCTTTCACTAGCAGGCAACATGTCGATACATTTTCCTTTGTTTTTTCTTGATAGGTTTGACACCAGGAGCTATAGAATGGTGATGCATGATTGAATTAGTGTCAAGGCTAGCATGTCTACATACATCCAAGAAAAGTTGATTTTCTTTTCTTGAAAGAATCGAGTGAACTGTGCCTCTTCTTTAGCTAACAATGAATGAGCTAAATTTATGATCTTAGGAGACTCCTCTATACCAAGGTTGATAGGCTACATAGACTCAATTAAAACTAATGATCTATCTTGGAAATAGGTTAACAAACTACCAAGTACCTCATCTTTGGGTGTAGGGTGTTTTTTATTGGTGAATATTCATAATTTTGCAAATTTTAGAATTTTTTTGCTAGTAATTTTCCTAGTAATTTAATATTCAATCCAACCTAAATCACCACATTTTTATTAAATTTAGTTATAAAATATTTAAAATCACTTTATAATTTATTTTATTAAAAAAATTAAACTCAAAGTTTCGCCACAATACTCAATACATGGTTAGATTTGATTCACCTAAATATTATATATTATAAAAGAAATTAAAATTAATTCACCAATAATTATCATAAGTATTAGTTATTGTAGGGATATAATATTTAGTTTTAACTATTGATGTAAAATATAATGTAATTATCCTCATAATTTTCATGAGATAAAACATGTTCGATTTTGATTTGTAATATTCCATGACGATTTGCAAACTTCCTATTATTATTGAGATTCACCAATATTTTCTATGCAAAAATTATGGTTAAAAAAAATCGTCAATGTAAATAATATTCAAAATAAAAAGTTGAGAAATTCACCAATAAAATTAATTTGGTTTTTCAAAATAATGAAATATTTTCCAATAATTTATATCTTTTTCTAGAGGGGGGTTTCTTGTTTACCCTATTTGGGTGCCTCAAAGAGATTTTCTCCCTCATATACATCTTTTTTAACACTATTTTTTGGCTTTGACACCACCACAAAGTGATTTTTGTCATTAGAGCTCCTTTTTTTAAATTTTCATTTTAATTTATGAATAAGGTACTTGATATTTGACTCACTCATATTAAAAGCTAGCTCACTAGTAGAAGAGAATACTGGTCCAATAGCATAGTAGGCAATCTCATAATCATTTTGAAATGATGGTAGCTTGAGCCTTTTATTTTGTATGATTGAATCAATGAGGTTAGGATATGTAAGGGATAATGATGAGGAATCTTCAAGGTTATCGACATGGAAGGAGTTTTCTCTAGTGACAAGTCTACAAGGAAATATCCAAAGATACATAAATCAGGGTAAGACCTAGGAGAATCAATGTGATCCTCTAGAGAAAGTTGAGAGTTTAATTCATCAAACCCACAAAAGTCTCATCAACTGCATTGGTTTGATTAGTATAAACATATAAAAAAACTATTCCCACTTCATGGGATGCATCAAAAAGAGAATCCCACTCATATTCATTTGAATCAATTCTTTGACTGCAAGCTACAAGGTGAGCAATATTTCTTTTAATTCTTTATTAATTAGGATCCTCCATTTGGGACTCATAAAATTTAGGTTGTCTATAAGTGGAAGCCTTGAAAATGTGATCATTAAGTATCTCATCTTTACCCCAAAGAATGGAGGTAGATAGAAGGAAATCATCCTCTGGAATAGTAGTAGACATAGGTTGAAACTCATCATTAGAATCACTAGCCATAGGAGGTTCTTTATCATAGATAGGAAAATTGCTATCAACCACATTGCTAAGGATGAGGACTTCATGCTATCAGATGGCTTTCCATAAGATCATAGAGAAATTTACAATGTAACATTAGAATCTACATTATATTCCCCCATACCAATTCTCATCATTTTTAGCTTCTTCTCACAAGCAACAAGAAAGGATCTAACTTCATTAGTAGTTCTATTATTCAGAACTAGCAATTCAACAATAATGAGCCTATTTATTGACATAGAGTTACCTATAGGGATTACAACTTTAGTACCATTAAGGGGAACTTTATACATTGATGAAAGGTTGATGACATTTCATGCATATCATGTATCCATTGGTATCTCTAGAAAAATCATATATGCAAGTGGAATGTCAAGAATGTGGAACACCGCATGCTTTTCCATAGGACCAACTTAGAGAAGGAGCACAACAATACCTTTAGAAGAACTCTCATCCCATCATAATATTTTATTGTAATATTGTGCCTAGGATGAATAGAAAATTTAGATAATCCCAATTGTTGAACAACATTGAAAGAGACATATTTAACCCTGTTCCATTGTCTATAAACACTTGTTTGACTCAGTTATGATGGATTTTTATTTCAATCTGTAATGAATTTTGTAAGGGTGGATAACTAACTTGTTGTCTTCTTTAGAAAATCTAAGGTGATGTAAATAGGATATGTAATTCACCATAGATTAGAACCTATCTACATCAATATCAATATGGACACTAGCTATGCATAAAGCCCTTTCTAGTATCTCCTTGTGCAAGGGAAATGACTCTAGCAACTCAAAGATAGATATTTGAGTAGGCATCCATTGTAACTAACTAACAAGATCATAAGAAGGCTTAGCAATGGTAACATTTTTCTTAAATGAGCTAGCATGTTTAGGATTATTTTCAACCTTGTACTGACCCCTAGTGACAACATGTAGTCTTTTACTGTAGGAAGAAGAGGAGCCTGCAACCCTGAGTAAAACCATAGGTCTATTGTTATCAAAGTGTTGGTAGGAATCAAGAGTTCGCAAAATCACTTTGGGCCTTTCATCATCAGTATCATAGTTAGGTTCTTTTTCAAAATTTTCTCCCATCTTGTAGATAATATCCTTAATAGGTTTAAACATGTTTATGAGATTGTCAGTACTTGTGTATGTGTAATTGATCATAGCATCATTACCCTTTTTGCTTGCTTTTAAAGTTTCTCCTTAATCATATTTTGGTATAGGGTCTTTGAAACCTTTATGATCAAAATTATTAACCAACCATTAGTAGAAACCTTCCCTTCAACAATGAGATCTTATATCACATCCTTAAGATTAAGAAAATTATTTGTAGTGTGATCCTTATTTCTATGATAATTGCAAAAATTATCATCTCTCCACTAAGGACATTTGACAAAAGGATCATATGGTCGTGAATTATTGGGTGGCATAAAAATATTGTAAACCTAGGCTTTCATAGGTTTGGGTTTTTTTAGAATCATTTGTTCTTGTAGCCTCTTGTTGCTTAGTTTCTAAGATAACATTAGCTAATTAAAAAGTGGATTCCTTGGTCTTAAGCACATCCACAACATCAACTTCACACTTATTCTTGTTTAATTTTTTTCCTTTTTCCTTACTATTCCCATTTCCATTTTTATCTTTGTTTAGCACTATATCCCACTTCTTGATAGCAACATCATCAATACAACATGCACTCTCAACCATGTTGTTGAATATAGTGAATACTTGTTTCCTAAGATCATAGTATAAATTAGGTAATAGTGCCTATCATATTGATGAGTGGGGTGTTGTATGTTGTATGATTAATGTTGAACAAACCTTTTCACTATCTCATTAAATGTCTTAAGAGGAGGGGAGACTTTAGTGAACCACTCCATGGCTTGTCCATTCAAGATCCTATGAATGAGCCTCATGAGATATGTGTCTTCATGGATAAAGTCCATGCTAATAGCATAAAAGTGTATAACATGAGAATGTGGGTCACCATTTCCATCATATTTATCATATTTGGGAACCTCTATATCCATAGGGAATGACATCATTTAAATACTTTTTTCAAAAGGAAGAGCATATATGGTCTCAACAAACAATGTTTTAGGTCTCTCCTTCTCAATTTAAATGTGTAAGTTGATTTTATAACTTTTGAACTTCTTTCTTTATCAAATCACTTTTAGTTGGTTCTCTCTTTTGAATAATTCCTTGGACATCAAAGTCATGGGGTATTCTCCAACCTCTATTTGTCATACGTAAAAAGTAATGATCCCATTTTATTCTAATGCTTTGAGAATGAGTCTTTTTAGATGTTTGTATTGTTAAAACCTAATGAGTTCTTCACTAGTAACTTCATTTTCAACTTTACTCTCATGATGTGAAGGTTGTGAGCATCTATGTGGTGATGCATATTCCTCAACATGTGACCTTGGGATTCTTGGAGGAGTATTATTACCATTTTTTCAAAAATGTGCATGATTTGCAAGGGACTAGTAAAGGAAGCATTATAATTTTGATTCTCAAAGTTATATAAGTGTTTCCAAAGCCTTGAACATTTTTTTTTATGATTATCATTTTCTTCATGAGCATGTGTAGCTATCCTAGAGGCTATGCACCTAGCTTGTTCAAGTTTCTCTTGCTCTAGCCTAGTTTGTTCATCTTGAGCAAACCTTTTCTCTCTTTCAATGTCTTTTCTCCTAATATGAAAGAACACATCTAGGAAGTTGAGTCTCTCCTCTTGATTCATTGTGAAAGACACATCATTTTCAGCTCTAGGAGTACTAAGAAGGGTATCTAAAGAACTACCAAAGTGACTAATGGGATCATACTAAGTGGCAAACTTGTCTTCTTCAACTTTGTCAAAAATAGGTTCACCCTCAAAGTTTTTCTTACATGGACACCTAGTTGGAGAAGCTAATTGTGCAAAGAAAAATGAAGGACAACCTCCTTGACCAAATTGTAGCCTAGTTGTAATCAACATGTAATGATAAATTTTAGCTTAATAAGACAACACAAAGCACTTTGGAACTAAGACTTGTAAGGTCAATATTTTCACTTATCAATAAATATAGTAATGATAATAGCTTGGTAAGAATCCCAATAGAAAATATTCAAAGTAGGATAAATAGGTTTTACAAGCAAACAATCTATGAAATCAAGTTCAAATCCAAGAAGCCAAGCTAATATTTTTAGCCTAGAATATAGCCAAACATGTAAGTTTCAGCTTAGGGACACAATACAACCAAGTGTAGACACCCCTATTCAACTAGAACACAATCCAAGATAAGTTTTTTGTAGGAAACAAACTCAAGTGACAGAGTTCAAAAGACAAGGTGATACAAGTTCAACAAATAATTTTATATGACAGTTTCCAGAATACTAGTGCGACAATTTTTAGTAATGTGATAGTTCTCAATAGATCATGCAACAAAGTACAAAGTGACAATGAAAAAAACTTTTCATAGCATTATGATACTTTTTACAATCTAGAAGTATCATACAATACTTCTCAAATGAGTAGTGTGATACAAGTTCAACATAAACCATTTTTGTGACTTTGTGCCTATGAGACCTATATTTAACTCCATTTTTTCACTTGTTTGAGCAACATAACAGGTATAACAGAAATTTTTCTATTTTTTCATAGAAATGTAATGTTTTGAGAGCAATTTGTAGCACAAAAACACATCTTCAAGAAATTGAACAAGGGACAAAGAAATCTTGCCAATAGAAACACTCGGGAGATTTTTAAAGAAAAAATCCTATGAAGACTATAGTTATGTTTATTCAATAAATTTCCATTGGTCTATCAAAAATAAAAAATAAAACAATATCTACCTAAAGGTCATGGTTCATTACTCAATACCTTAGCCCATAACTTGATGCCCCCTTGTCTAACACAAAGTGGTTGCCCACAACAATTATTGGATTTTTGGTGGAAGTGCTATTAACACAACCAAAGGTACACATATGGTGAGTGTAAATTTTGGGGAGATTCAAGTAGTCCTCTAGGATCAATCCTTGTACCAAGATATTGAGTGGCTAAAAAGGGTGGCCTCTAAATCCTAGAGAGTCTAGTAAGGATCCCATTCATAACACCCCTCTTGTACCTAATACATGACATAATAATAGACATCATGGTCACAAGAGTACCTTAAGCATACCCACCTAGTGATATACTCATGATCCCAATCCCACAAGTACTTTTACTTAGTGAATTCAAGTGTTATTGCCCCCAAGCCTTTGACCTTGTCAAGGGGTTTGTGATTATAGTGGATTGGATTAGTTGGGTTTTTCTTGTTCCCACTTTGGGTCATTCCTATTGGTATGTTTCCACCAATAGTAGACCCTTTAAAGGTATGAATCTTTCTAGGAGATTGACAAAAGGGCTCTACACCAAGGAGGTCACGATTTCTGATTCACCTATAAGGTGAAAACCAGACTCTCTTATCCCTAATTTTTCCCCCAAACACACCAAGAAAGTTAATTAAAACCACTAAGGAGTGAAATATCCCATCCACTTTCTTGATTCCATGAAGGGTCAAGATTTTTGATTTACCAAAAGGGTGAAGAGCATACTCTCCTACTAATAATGAACAACTACTAATGGGTTTTATGTTCCTAAGAAAGAAAGCAACTAGTATATGCCACACATGAAATGAAAAGAAAACACAATGAATTTTTATTTATTTATTTATTTATTTTCTTTGTTAGTCTTGCAATAAATGTTAGTAGCCCCTTTTTTGGAATTTTTAGCAATGTCTTTTAGAAAATGAGCAAGCAAGAGCACCTACAAGATAATAAGGGTTAGGGCACAAAAGGATTAGTGAAATCTAAAAAACACAATGTAAAACCACTTCTTAGTAACTATTAGGAAAATAAGAAATCTAAAATGAAAACTTTAAAGCCAAAAATACAAACTAGAAACCAAATTAGCTAAGAAAAATAGGCTAAGTGATACTTCTTTCTCTAATAGTATCATACAATACTTCCCCATATACCTAGGTGATAGTTCTTCCTGGTGCAATGTTCTATATCAGATAGTGTGATACTTTGTAGAATAGTAGGGAAACAAAATACACAAATGAATACAATGGAAAAACTAGAAATGTATGTATTGATATAGTATAAAGCATCATATAATACTAGAAAAGTATCACATGATATTTATGTCTGTAAAAATAAAACCCAAAATAACAAGATAAAAAAATGACAAAAGTGCAAGATAAAGAGCTAGACAAGGTTGTCCAGCCCCACGGTGGGTGCCAAAAATTGTGTACCAAAATGTTGGAACACTTATTTAAACCTTTATTCTTAAGAATACCCATGATGAAGAGTATCACAAGAGGTGAATTATAACTCTCTATCTATAATGTGCAAAGGTACAAATGGTAGTGTTGTAGCTCTCAAATGAACCTAGATATGCAACCCTTGCAAGGCACATCATAGAACGAGAGATTCAAAGATGGAACAAGAGTGCTAGCATTCAAGAATAATAATGCAAGTACAATGTAATGCAAGCTATACTAACATGAAATGAAAGATGTAAAATAAGGTAATCAAATATGAAGAGTTACAAGCCTTCCTAATTAAACTATGTGAGCTAATATAAAGCACAAAAAAAGTTGAACTATATGCAAATAAGACCTAATGCAAGTGTGAGAATGTAAAATGAAAGAATGAGAATGATCTAAGTTTTAAAAGCTCCAAAAGAACCTATGAATCATGTAGCATAACATTAGTTCAAAGCATCAAGGTTAGAGAATGAGGAGAGAGCCCTCCTTTTTCAAAAAATAGATGGTTGAGATCAAAAGTCAAGAGAGACATTTTCAAGGGTGGAGAATGCATCTTGAGTGATCCATGTGCACAAGTATCTCACCTAATCAAGATTGACAACGAAGTTTTAAAATGTGAGATATGCATGGAGGAGAATGAAGATTTCACCCACCTTGAAAAGTGTGCACCTCATGTGAGATAAACAATATTTTCTTTTATTTTTAAAATAGGAATAATGCTTTATGTGTGAACACTTAGGATAAGTAAAAATTGGAGAATTTTATTTAATTAAAAGGGAGAATTTCTTTTTAATTAAATAAGAGACTTAGGATATAGTGGTCAAACCATAGGTTATAATCAAATAAATATATTTTTGATGATTTGATCAATGATGAGTGATGGATAAATAATGCAAAAATGCTAGAAAAGGGTTTATAGTCTAGGCGACCATTTTTAAGTGATTAAAATTGTAACAATCTTTCACTCAATGGTTTAGTTGGTTGGATGAATGCATTTAAGTTGAGTAATTTTGATAATAGTGTGGTTATAATTGAGAATGCTTTCAAGTCTTCACTAACCATGAATAGTAGTAAGAATAAAAGTGAGTCTAAATCTAAAGATGATATGGATGATATTGAAGAATTTCTTGTAAGGAGGCTATCAAGAGGAAAAGATAAATTACCTTTGATAATTTTCAAGTGCAATGAAGTAGATCATTTTGCAATTAAGTGTCCTAACAAGAGGAAGAGTGACATAAATGATAAGAAGAATTAAAAGTATAGGAAGAAAAAAAACTAAAAGGAGAAAGGGAATAAATCTTTCTATATTGTTGAGGAAGAGTACACTGAATCAAACACTAAAGATGGGAAAGATGGAGTGGAATTGGTGTATGGTGTAGTTAAAGAAGATTCGAATGAGGAAAGGTATGAGGATGATGATGATATTATTTCACATATTAGTAAGAATGATAAATAAATCATTGATAATGGATGCTCACATGATATGACTGGAGATCTTAGTAAGTTTGATAAATTTGAGGAATGTGATGGTGGAAATGCTAAATTAGGTAATGATGTTCCATGTTGAGTGTAAACTAGAGGATAATCGATGTTGAATGATAAAATTAGATGTGATGATGCATAGTGGGTGCAAGGACTAAAATAAAATCTATTGAGTGTTTCTCAGTTGAACAATACAAGTCATAAAGTATAATTATAGAACAAGTCAAGATCTATGATGATGAAGGAAATTTGATTGGCAGTAATGAAGAAACTAAAGGTAATCTATTGTGTTTTGATTTATAGTTGATACATGTTTATTTGCAAGAGTTGAGTATGTGTGCTTGTGGCATAAGAGATTGTTTCATGTAAATTTTGAGAATATGGTGTAGGTCAGTAAAAATAAAAGAGTTAAGAGGCTTACAAAATTTGCATAAACCTGAAAATGCAATGTGCAAACAATGTCATCTTGGTACGATGAAAAATTCAAGTTTTCCAAGTAGGATCTATACTTCTAATGGAATTCTAAAATTAGTGCATACTGATTTGTGTGGACCAATGAGAGTAGAAAGTTGTTATGGTTATAGATATTTCATTTTTTTTTTTGATGACTATTCTAGGATGATGGCAACAATGTTCATGAAGTTGAAGTCACATGCTTTTGATATGTTCAAATGATATAAAGGTGGAGTTGAAAAAGAGACTGGTAAACATTTGAAATTTTTGAGATCTAATAGAGGTGATGAGTTTATGTCTATTGAATTTACTTACTTATTTTTTAATCATGGTATTAAGAGATAGTTGTCAGCATCAAGAATAACACAATAGAATGAGATTGCTAAATGAAGGAACATATTAATTGTTGACTATGCAAGAATATTGTTGATTGAAAAATAAATTTCTTAAATATTCTAGAGGGAAGTTATTAGAATTTTAGTCTACACTCTCAAAAGAGTTCAACTAAAGAAAGGAATGAACAAGCAACCTTATGAAATCCGGTATGGTCATACACCTAATGTGAGTTATTTAAAGATATTTGAAAGGAGATGCTATGTTCATAAAGATGCAAGAAATGGTAAAATTGATTCAAAAGGTGATGAAGGTATTTTCCTTGTATATCCTTCTAAGAGAAAAATATATAAATGTTTTAACAAGGCTACAACTACAATGATTTAAAGTGCAAATGTAAGAATTGACAAGTTTGCAGACAAGAATGACAAGGAAAGAAAAAAAGAACCAAATTTTTATAACAAATTTATATATGTCTATAAATATTCTTCTAGAGTAATGTGTGAGAAAAAATAAAGAGCCACCAAAAATTAGCTTACAGTACCTGAGTCATATAAAGTACTACCTAAACAAGATGTAAAGCCCTAACTAAGTGAAGATAATGTTGAAAATCAGAGAGATGAACTTGTTCTAGAAAAATATGTAAGAAAGAACCACTCACTTGAATAAATCATTGGAGATAAAAGTGTTGGAGTTATGACAAGAAGTAAGTTGAAAGATAGTACTTATTTAATTGCTATATTTGAACCAAGAATTATTAAATTCATATATGATAATGAAGATTGGATAGATGCCATGAATGAAGAGATTGATCAAATTGAAAAAAACAACACATGGACACTGGTACCAAGACCAGATGATAAGAATATAATAGGAATCAAGTGGATTTTCAAAAATAAATTGAATGAAAATGTTGAAGTTGTGAGGAACAAGGCAAGATTAGTTTGCACAGGTTATGCCCAAGAAGAAGGTATTGACTACAGTGAGGCTTTTTCCCTTGTTGCAAGATTGGAAGGAGTTATAACTTTGTTCGCTTATGCTAGTTACAAGATATTCAAGGTATATTAGATGGATGTGAAGTCAAAATTTTTGAATGAAATACTTGATGAAGAAGTGTAAATAGAATAACTAGAAGGATTTTTTGAATGTGATAAAAAATACATGGCCTACAAATTGAACAAAGTTGTGTATGGATTGAGACAAGCACCAAGAGAATTGTATGAAAGGTTGCATTCATACTTGATTTAAATTGGATTTGTTAGAACAAGTAAGAATAATAATCTATTCTCAAAAAGTGAAACTGATAACATGGTGATGATTTCTGAAATTTTTGTGGATGACATCATAATTGGTGCAAATGATTTGTTATACAAGTCATTTGCTAATCAAATGAGCAAAGAGTTTGAAATTTCTATGTTTGGTGACATCACAATTTTCATTGTCTTATGAGTTAATAAAAAAATAGATGGTATACATGTGACCCAATATGAGTATGTGAAGGAGATCCTAAACATATTTTAAATGGATGAATCAAGGTAAGTTGGTGCACCTATGGTGACTAGATGAAAATTATCAAAGGAGGATACTACACCAGAGGTAAATCGAACAAAATATAGATCAATGATCGGTAAATTATAATATGTTGTACATAGTAGACCTAATATTACAAATGTACTTGAAATTGTTGCAAGCTTTTCCTCTAATCCTAAGGAAACACACATGATTGTTGTTAAAAGGGTGTTGAGATATATGAAAGGAACTAAACATTTTGGACTATGGTACAAACAAAATGGTGAATTTACACTTAAAGTTTACACTAATGCAGACTAGGATGGTAATATGGATGATAGAAAAAGTGCAAGTGGTGGAGCTTTCTATTGTCATTTAGGTTTGCACCCTTGTCTAGGGCCTATGCGCGAGGACAACCTAGTGAAACATGGAAACAACCTCCAAGCTATGGGACTTGAACTACGAGGTTGAGTCTCCAGAGAAGGCCGGCTTCCTCTTACTATCAGGGTGCACCTAACTACTCTCGAAAGGAAAAGGGGAAGAAGGAGATGTAGAAAACAACTCTACCCTACCTAAACTACAGAGGTGTGCACCAAAATAGAGTGTTCAGACCCATTTCTGCCCATATATGCACTATTGAACCAGAATGAAACTAAGGATATATACATATAGGCTTGTTTTGATCTAATAACCTCATGCAGATCAAGAAAACCAAACTAAATAACAGAAGGGAAGAGGAATCTCACTTATATATTATCCAGTAGGCAAAAAATCAATACAGTATGCAGGTTACAGATCTCGACAATACACCAATGAGAGGCAAAAGGGATGCACATACACATTAATGGCCGAAGGAGATAAAACAGAGAATCATTTAGTTCAAAGGCATAGGGAATGTTACACTGAGAGTTGCAAAGCAATATCAGAGCAATCAGAAAGAGTCGACCCTTGGAAAAGATTACAAACTTGCCTTTATAGTTCAGGCATAACTGAGGGAAATGATTCTGCATTAACTGCTCAACTACTGCCATTGAACCCCAAAATATCTGATCAAAGATCACACTTGAGCATGGTTCTGAAGTAAAAAATTAGATATTTGACTGAAGGAACACCTTGAGTAGATAGAAGCGGCACCAATGAATGATCCTGACAGTAGATGGATCGACTAAGACGGTGGAGTGCTTCTTTATGCCTTGCATTCATTTTTGGTAGGTCAAAATTGATCGCGAAGATCAGATTGCAAGATAACCTTGATCATCTTTGCTTCCTGGTTCATGAATCAATAGGGTTGAAGCAAGTCAAACAGGCTATACAAGCCATCTGGGTCATGCGGGCCAATCACCTTTCTTCGTTCTGCCACCTGGGGAAGTCTTTTGTGGTTGACCTTTCATCATCGAACTAACCATGCCACCCTTGTAGATATTAATATTAATTGTGACGATTACATTAACCACCAGCCACCGACCATCCTTTCTGACTGGGCTAGTGAGACACATGTCAACAAGGTGCTATGTCGCCAACATAAACCTCGAGCGGCTTACCCATAGCGAGGTGGCGACAACCATCGATCGGCCTAGATCCGACGATCATGAAGACTTGTCATACTCCACGTTGTCCTTACCCCAGGCCCATCATTTTTGGCGCCACCTCTGTAATTGCTGTCATATCCAATTGACACCTGGCAACACCTCAGCGACCGCACCCTGGTGAGACCTGGCCCCACTGACATGTGGCGACCTATCGCTATGTCGCTATGGTAAAGATCACACATCTTCACCATGGTGACATGGTGACAGTCGTTGATCTTCTCTAATCTAATGGTCACGAAGACCCACCTTCCTACGACCTTCCCCCCTCGTAATTTGCTGGGCCCATGATACATGTGGCACTTCCCTGTTGGTTCGTCGGTCATTTAATCCCTACTACACTAGCAGCATGAAATATAGTCCCACTAGGACACGTGGTGCCCTATCGCTACGTCGCCAATGTTATCTCTCGAGCAGTTTCTAATGGTGAGATAATGCCAGTTGTAGATCTCTGTAGATTTGACGATCGTGAAGACTCATCTCTGTGCTGGCTGAACTAAAAATCTAGTGCATGTGGTTCCCTCTGATTTGCCACCGTGACACTGGACTCTGCCAACTAGGAACATAAAGTATGTAACCCAACCGCTTGCCTGAAACCTCACTGTTTATCTTCTCTGGCCCGCCAAACCTTGCCATTGAACATGCTGACTCACCGTCATCGGCACACCTTTTCTGATGGGCGTTATGTAACCACAAAACATTTCTGACCCACGATAAAACTTTTTCAATCCGCACCATCCTCTGCCCTGCAAGCTGGACCCACCGAACACGCATCGTCCAGACACTATGTCACCATCGTAACCCTCACACAACTTCATCATAGCAAGATGGCGATGACCATTGATCAGCCTTGATCTAATGGCAGAGAACTTGCGAGGCGTAAAAATATCATAAGGTTTGAAACTTAGGTAATTTTGATATCTTCGTGGGTATTAAAATATTAGTAATCGGGGAGGTGACCGTTGGGCAGGATAACATTCAAATTTTGAAATTTGGTGGGGCAAACAAAATGTGGTAACACTTTCTTCTTAGGAAAAAGGTTGATTATATGGTTGAGAAAGAAATAGAGCTACATTTCACAATCTACTACTAAAGATGGGTATGTTGTTGTTACGATTAATTATTTTAATATTGCTTGGATTAAGAAACTATTGGAAGGAATGAAAGAGGAATTTACTGAGCATGTTACTATATTCTATAATAATAATACTACAATAAACATATCAAAGAATCTAATGATGCATGAAAAAACAAAGCACATTTTTATCAAGTATCACTACTTGAGAGAGCAAGTACAAGTGAAGCAAGTGAGACTTAAATATGTGAAATCCAAAGAACAAATTGCAAAAATATTTACCAAGCCATTGCCTAAGGATGATTTTGAGTATCTAAGAAGTAAATAGAGGGTCCTTACCCTATCCAATATCACTAAGAATAGATACATGTTGCATCAATTCATGGATGATCAGATATATCTTTCTAGAATTGATGCAAGTGTTCACTCTTTAAGGATATTTCTTGAAGATGTAAAAGTGATTTTAATCGAGTTGATGTCAATAGTACATGTAAGGTGAAATGTATTACTACAAGGTTTAATAAGTTTCACATTGTAACTTATATTTACCTTTGGTATTGTTGTCAAAATGGGAGAAATGTACTATGGAGAAGAATGAAAATTATTGTCAAAGGGGAAGACACATGTTGATGAAGTTGCTAATGAGAAAAGCTACACCTTAAGAGGGAGGAATTGATAAATTGTGAAGTTCAAGATGGAGAAATTAAGAAATTATGAAGTTGAAGTTGCTGAAGATAAAAACCAAATGAACTTGATGCTGAAATATATTGTAGAGAACATGAATAAGTGAGAAATCTGAAAATCTATATTTTGACAATGCATACATTTGATTATCTTATGTGCAATTTTTTGTAGTGTAAAATATTATGTTTTATTAATCTCTAGGCCTAAGTTTCCTATTAGTGTCCAACACTTGGTCATTTCCAAGGAAGCATTGGTTGGTCATCACTGTGAATTAGCCATCTAGAGTAGGCCAAACTACAAATGACTTGTCTATATTTCACTACATGCCAAACAAGTCAAAGGTTGCTAAGAACCCCAATAGAGACCAAGCTAGCATACATGCTGAGAAAAACAATGGAGACTGAGCAAAGTAAAAGTTAACTAATGTCAACTAATTTAGTATATATTGAGCATGTAGAAGCTGAGGGACAACATGAAAGTTAGTTATGACTGAGTGTTAGAACATTCAATTGTTGAGTAAACCAGTTTTGGCATATGAGTTTGTAATGGCACAAAAACTTATGTAAATCATTTTATTCAACTTTTGTGTGACATTTAAATATTGTAGAGACAATTAAGGAGAAAAACACACATTTTTTAGAAGACATTAATCCCAAGAAAACCATATTAACCAATCAAAAAATCAAAAGGGTAAAATGGAAAAAGGATAAAATGTAGATCATTAATTAAGCTCTAGAACTTTCTATGGTTATCTATTTAAGATGGATTTTAACCCTAAATCATAATGATACAGAGGTGGGTGAAAAGAAAGAAGAAAAAGAGCAAAAAATTTTAAGGATAGAGCAAGGGAGACCAAGTTAGAGAGAAGAATAGACAAAGTAACCTAATAGTGAAGGACAAAACTAAGCATATTAGATAAGGAGATCATATTGAGACATTGAAGAGAGGAGATCCACAAAGAAATTTTGGAGAAAACTAAAGTATTAGGCACTCAATTAGTTTTGAGAGATTTAGTCAGGGAAAATCTCTTAACAAAGGGGTTTTAATAGACCTTATTTAAATCTCCTAACATAATCCTTACTTCATTGTAAGTGTAAATTCCTTTAATAAAGGCGAGACCTAATAGTCTTGTAAAGCTTTTAACAATAAGACCCCTCATAGGATAGATCATCAGAAGTGATCAAATTATAGCTCTAACATGCAAATTTTTTTGTTGTAGTAATAAATATTTGTGGATTTCATCCCCACCCCAATTTTACCTTCACCTTGGAGGGTTTCTGGGTTACCAAAATCTTTTTGTTACGTGTTTATGTTTTTCATGAATGTTATGCTGAGATAGATTTCATTTCAGCATTATAGTTTATGATTATATGGGATGAGATTTAAGATATGAGATGGATTAGGGGTGAGTATAGTTAATTTGATATATTGTTTAAATAATGAGAAGTTTTATAGATCTTTATTCACCCCCCGTGCCCATTCCCTCTTAGTATCTTATTTCCCAATAAGACTTCCAGCAATTCGCATTAGAGCTTAGTTCTCTTGGAATAAGTCTAACAATTGAGAGGTCGGATCTTGGAAATAGAGGCTTACAAAATGGGAAAGTTCATTGAGAATCAGATGATTGAAATATAGATCATACTACATCAACTTGAAGGAGCAAAAGAAGAGTTAAGGAAATACTTAAGAAAAGAAAAGATATGGCCATTCCATAGAATAACACACTATATAAGGAAGTTGTTGTCAAAGAATTTCTTAAAAATGGAAATATTGATGATAGTAATGCCACAATAGAAGATCCATTGGAGAAGAACAACATTCTAAGTGAAGAATTCATAGGACTTAAAAGAGAACAAGAAATTCAATCAATAAGACTATGTGAGGTGACTAACAAAAGAAGAAATCCTTGAAGATAAGATTGTGGATGAAGAAGAAAAAAGAAAAATGGCTACTTGATTTGAAGAAAGATCATTTGATGTGAAAAATCTTACAAATAAATAGTTAGACATGATGAATCAATTGCTACTTACAAATCAGGAGTTGAACAGAAAAGACTTGGAGATCATAAATATGAGATCACAGAGTGACCAACTAAGAAATGAGTTAAGAATTGAGAAAGATCTTCTAGAAAGAATGAACAAACCAAGTGAATCTATCAGATACTTTGAACACTAGTAGAATTTGGGAAAATAAATGACTAAGTGACTAAAAATTTTAGTCATGTGATTAAATAGTTTGGTCACATGACTAAAAGTGATTAAATTCTACTATTTTTTGCAATTCATAAGTATAAACAACTAATTAAATGACTAATTTGGTCATTATGTAAAATCACAAGGTGCTATAAATTAAAATGAATCAATAAATGAGCAAATAAATGACTAAATAATTGGTCACTAATAATTATAGGAGATGTGAATAGCCATATGGTAATTTTTATGATTCTATAAATTAAAACGAATTAAATCATTTTTTTTCATTCAGAATCCAATTAATTTTTTAATCTTTTATAGAGGGATTAAATATTTTTGTATGGATTGAAGAGGAGACATGATAATAGGGAATTTTAATTTTTGGAATATTTACACAAACTAGAGATAGATTTGTTTGATTTCATTGCATGATTTATTATGCACCACTCATTAACTAGTTTTTTTAATGGTTCACTATTTCTTAGACTCTAGATAAAAGTTAGATGTATACATATGTCTTACCATTTGATGGACATTATGAATTTATTATTGTTGTGATAGTATTATGTGTATATTTATGCATTTTAACTTGAATAACTTCTAATTAGATATAATTTATCTCCACTAAAATTTAAAATTAGAATAATATTCTATTAAATTTGTAATTTCTCCAAAAATGTATTAATTTAAATATAAAAAATGAATCAATTTAGAAGATTAAAGTAAAAGTTTTCAACATTATAGTTCATTAAGAAGATTATAACAATTTAAAAATTCATAACATATTGAACATTAACAGTGAAGCAATTAAAAAAATTATAACATTGAGTACCATAGCTGGAATTTTTTTGGATTAAATAGATATAACAAACATACACTTCATTATGGGATAGTTACAAAAGAAGAAGATGCCTCCTTGGAAGGGTATTATTGGGGGAAGGGAGATTATCATAAATTTGGAAAAAAAGATGTTGAGCCATTAGAACCCCTTATTTGGGAGTAATGGAATTGAAAGTTCATCTAACAATTTTGAGCTTCCATTAATAAAAACTCTAGTTATATAAAAGTGTTGAGATTCACATGCTTAGATTCAAAGCACCTAGTATGAAATTCTATTTTTTTCCTTACAAGACATTTTACATTTTATTTATTACATTCTAGAGATTTTTATCAACTCTTATTTCCATGTTATCATTTCTTCACTCATAGATTTAGGGCTTTGCCTTAGAATATCTTTTTTATAATAATTTTTTTCAAAGAAATTTTATTCATTTTCATTTGACCATATTTATCAATTTTTCTAAAGACATGAGGCTTTTAGGGTAACATGGAGTTTTGATCATAGTTTATTGCACAAGTTTTGTCCATACACATAATATCCTATGGGGCTTCAATACTTTTAATATATTGTTTATGTTAAAAAACTCTAGCCTTATATGGCTGAATAGTTCAATTTACTATGTTATGATGAAATCTCACAATTTATTTTGGTTTTTGTTTTTCATTCATGCTAGAAATCATAAGCTTAGATTTTTTCGTAAGTTAGTTTTTGATAGAGGCAAGTTACTTTGGGGCCCCTTTTCTTTTTGCCCTCTTGAAGTTGTTAATCCTTTGTTGATGTGCTTCTAGAGTGTTGTTTGTACCATGGACCATGACCCTCTTCCTGTTGCTTTTTCCAAAAATATGTGATAATACAATGAAGTGGGCAAGAGATATATATAAACTATTAGATAATACAAACCCAATTTGTATCTTTTAATGAATTAAATATCAAGTCCTTTTAAACTACAACATAAATATAACACCACTCCTATAATACTTAGTTCAAAAACATGTCATACTTATAGTTACAATTTAAATCATAATTTTAATTATTCTCATCATATAAACTTATATTATATTAAATATGATGATGATTGAATATAGTTATTTTAAAATTTATCTCAACTTGTATACTAGTATTTAAATTCTTTTCAACAATTTATATACACATGTTATTTAGTTATATCTACAAAGTCAAAGGACACTTTAAATAATGGTACAATCATGTTTTAAGAATCTAATTATCATTGAGTCCAAATCTCTTTAATGGAAAATATATTTGTAAAGGTTGTTTCAAATAAACTAATAATCAAGTTTGTCAAAAATGAATGCAAATTATATAATTAAATGATCATTAAGTATGATTATGTTGAGATATATCCTACAATCATCAAATGTTGTCATCATAAAAAGTCTATTTTATTATTATTTATCTCTAATTCTATAACTATTCATATATTAAAAATCAATGTTCAATAATAAAAATAATATGAATTTATTATTTTAAGTCAATCCACATGATCCAACTTGAAGTTTTTTAAAAGGTGATATAAAAAGTATATAAAAATATCTTCTATAAATCTATCTAAAATAAATATTATATATCTATAAACTAAACAACCATTTTCTATCAAAAACTAAAACTCAAAACATAAATTTTAAGTTAAATAAAAATAAAACTTGTTCCCATTCAATTGCGTCATTTCTCATGTTAAGTGTATATAAAGGAAGAAAAGTGATCAAAAGGAAAATTAGTTTTTCATTCCCTCTTCCTATTCATACCTTCTCTTCCTATCTTCCTCACCATGTTTACCTAATCAAGGCATTTTATAGATGAAAATAAATGGAAAATTTATGTTGTGCCTTTATTATATATCAGGTCTGATAGATCCAGATACTAAATTTATTGGCATTCATATCTTATCGGGTTTCCCTTCTTTTGGGATCACAATAATGAGAACAAAGTAGGGAAATACATGATAAAAGTGAAAGGAGACAAAATAATAACTCACATGCATGGAATTCCAGAACATGTAAAAATTCTCCTACAGTAGAATGTGCTTGTCAATAGATTTAGCATGGGTATGTGATGAAAATAATATGGTCTACAATATAGTTAGGTTTTATTCTAGGGTTTTAATGTTGAGGCCATTAATTAAACTTTTATTTATTCTGAAAGACTTTGTTTCTTTGTGTACAATATTTGTCTTAGATTCATATTGATATTGGGGAGAGTTCTACATCAATTTCACATGTGTGAAGAATTTGTGGAATAATTTTTCAAATAATTAACATAGTGTGTTTACACTTCCACTTTTTGCATACATGTCTAGTAGACCAATTGCAACAAAAACATTTGACATTAATCTTGCTTTGACTATTTCTTTATGGATGATCATGCTATAGGTTAAAGCTCCCATGTTGGAAGGATAGAGAAATATGCACATATAAATTTTGTGGAATTAGGCTTTATGCTGGTCAAATGAATTTTCTTAGAATTTTCTTAACCCTTCTCAATAAGTTGATTTTGTGGCTATTCGGTAATGATTTCAATCCATGAAACCACATCATTTTGATGCATTCATTCAAATATTAGCATTATTTTCTTCTCTATACTTCCATATCTTCATACATATCTATCAGGGTGCTTGCATTAACTACATCTAGCAAAACCCAATTCCAATTATGGATTGATTGATAGAAAGGTTGTATAGCTTATATTTGCACCTACCAATTTTTTTAGCTCAAATACTTTTGAAACCTTTTCAGAGAATTTTTTCTATCTGTATTTTAAAATCACAACATTCCATGAGGTCGTGTCTCTATTAGAAATTTTTTCAAATAGTTCACTTGCCTCGTGTAGGTCACTATATTTGTCATACATTTCTATGAGGGAACTTATAACTACAAAATATAATAGCAAACCAATTTTGGTAATACTTTAGTGAATGTTGATACCTTACATTAAGCTTATATTTTTTCACAAGTAGGAAATCTACTAACAAAAGTTTCAGAATTTGGTCTTACACCTATTCATTACATTTTCTTAATTAATGCCCAAGGCCCAATCAGAAAAACCATTTTGTAATACTAATGCATTAACTATGTACTTCTAGTATTATGAAACATTTCCCTTACAAAATAGGATGCTTCAAATCTTGATAAGTATGGCTCTTAGTATGGCTATCAGATTCCACAAGTGGAGAGTCTCCACCAAATATTATATTTTTAGCCATAATTTTACATGTTAGAGCTATAAAAATATTAATTGCATATCTATTTAAAAATAGAGAAAATATATTTGATTTAGTGAGATTAATAGATAGTGCCTAATATAGGAAGTATACATCCACTATACATGGATATCTTGTACATAAATAACTCGAGCTCGCTTAATCTCAAAGAGTGTGTCATTACTATAATCATGTAACTCTGCAAGAATTTTAATCCAAAAATTCTTACACCTTGTTTGTGAAAATGATTAGTAATAAAGTCACACTTAAAACTCTGGTTCTATATCCTCCAAAGATGCCTTTTCATACTTCATTGTCTATGTGGTACCAATAGGGAAATCCAAGGCCTACAAAACATAGAATAATATAACATGCAACTATTTTCAATTCTTAATAGGAAATTTGTTGCAAACAAACTACCCATCTATATATTGAAATGATACAAAAAGGATATCTAAATTCCATGCATTGTCCAACTGAAAGTTCTTATTTTTAAATAACATATATATAATAATATCAAAAGTACATTTCATCAAATTTTACAAAGAATCCTTAGACACTAGCTCAAACTTGCATATTATATCAAATTGTATAATCGTATGACCAATGTAATGCAAGAATGTATATTTATGCATAATACTTGAAATAAGAAAACTCTTTTTTCAATTTTCATTCCAATGTGCAGCAAAGCCATTCACAGGAATAGCTTACATTCTTTCAGTTTGACAATATAAAAAATAATCATTTTCCAACAAGGCAAGAGCCTTCATCAAACTTGAATGATCTTGGAACCATACAAACCCTCTTGTGAAGCATTCAAATTTAAGGCTTTGGAAAATAAAGACTTGAACAACATAAGTCACACAAGCCATAACCTTCTTCATAGCTCAATTGGATAAGAATAATGATTCTCATGGAATGTTTTTTAATATATGCTATTTGTTAATCTACACATTTTCTTATCCTACAGAGAAGGATTGCTAGCCTTCATTAAAATAAAAGAATTAGATGAACTAATATTATTGATACATGGGAGCCTCTAGAGGAGGGGATTCTCCTATAAGGTTTATTATCCAAATTCTTGTTTTTCCTTTTATAAGCTAGAAACATTTCGTACATGCACACTAGCCTTTACAAGTTACATATTTTATTTTACAAGTTATTTGTAGGTGGCTAAGTTCATTTTAATTTTTTAGGTATTAACCACCTCTGCTAGAAGATAAAGTTAAACCATTGATGGAATTGGGGTATGAAGGAGTTTACTATAAATTAAAAAGTATTTCTCTTCATGACATGTCTTATGACAATCTCCTCAAAGGTATGATCTATAACAATAAATAGATATTTCTCCATTCATGATTATATCTCTATTTTTATACTGACTAAGCATCTCTCTTATTATTAAATTTTTTAGGAATCTCTATTATTTATGCATTTGTCATATGTCATTGCTATGTGTCTTCCTACAATGTTTCTTCTCCCAACACTTTGTGTATCTTTGTTTAAGACAATATTTTTGACTCTGCCCCTTCATAACATATGAATGTCCTTTGTAATGCCTCACCAAGGGATCTGAAAGAATTAACCTAAAGTTTCACTATGTTTGCCAAGTTGTTGTTGTTTTTTTTTTTTTTAACATGAAAGATAACATCATACACATCATCACATAGTAGTAGAAGCAATAACATACATTCAACCAAGGCATACATAACAAGTTACATTTCTTAGGATCCCATGACATTGAATCACATTTAATTTAATTAATACTAAGTCCAACAACTACCATGTCAACATGAAAGAATGATTAAATAGTCCAAAGTCCATAATATACATATGTTCTGAATGCCTCTTGGCAAATGAGACCTAGAATGCTCAATCATCCACTGTACATGTCACAGGGTATGAAAGGCTTAAAAGAATATACATATGTCAAAATAAAGATGCATCATCCTCATTGAATTAATGATACAAGTAAAATAATGTAAATGAAACTAATAACTTACATGATACATAAAAGATAATGATCCATCATAAAACATAATTAATCTAAGTGCACGATTCCTCCCAATCGTCAATAGCATCATTAGACCATTATGGGCCCTAGCCATCCCTCTGCGCGTAACATCCCAAGCCACCGAAGAGATCATCAGTGCTATCATGATAAGGATGTCACTCCTAAATATGATACAACATGTGCATAAAGAAATCTAACATGCTACATCATATGCATAAATAAATCTAGCATACAAGAATAAAGCATAAGATGATCCTACAAAGTAGATAACATCATCTATCACATGCTAATCATCAATATAAAGAATCATGTTAAAAAAGAAAATCCAACATAGGATATAACATCCATCATAATGATCCAAGAATAGAAGGAAGGTAAATGCCAACAAAGAATGCACTAGAGGAGATAGGCTCAAGTCAAAATCCACATGTCAAGAGTACATCATCCAAAAATTGCCAATCATCATCAATGAAAGTAAATAACCACAATAAGTACATCCAACAATAAGTACACAACCAAAGGTACACCAACTCTATAGAGGAGACTCAGGCTACATTTGAGGGGAGTGTCATCACATGGCTGCTTGAGTTACCCTGGACTGGTCTCTCAATAGACCCCAGACCCTCAAGCATTGAGTTACCCTAGACTAGTTACTCTAAACCCTGGACCCTCAACGTGGCACATGTGGAACCAAAAAGCCCTATCATGAAGATAAGGCAATCATCCCATTCCCATCCCTAGTCTATACAAGCACTCAAGGTATGGGTGGATCAAATATCTCTAACTTATCTTTTTAGTGTGTTTCCCCAAAATTGTTAATTACTAGATTATCACTTATTACATAACTTGCAATAGGTTACCCTGGTATTGACCACTCTAGGCCCTGGACCCCTACTGAAAGCCACTCCCAAAGACATGTACCTAGACAACCTCTTTTAAGAACATAAAACATAGTTGTGTCCCATACCACAACATTCACAATAATCAAACTTGGTTCCTTAATAGGCAACCTGAAAATAAGATGATACTTCCACCCAAGTGCACATAAATGCTCCACAAGGTGAACCTCATAAGTATAGTTTTCAATTTAAATCACAGGACATATCATGACATCCAACCACATAATAGTAAGAAAAACATCTCACAAAACCTCTGGTGTACACTTATGAAATCACAAATCAAGAATCATATAAATCACCTCAGTCTTAAACAAATGACTGCAAAGCATCAAAAGATAATCCACTATATTCATATCAGTTCTCCATGAGTAACTAAAAAGCATTAAAAGATAATCATAATATTCACAATATTTCTTTACGAGCAACTGAAAGGCATTAAATGATAATCCACAATATCCATCAATAATCATATCAATCAAATTCCATTGCACAACTTAATTATCAATAAAATTTAATTAATTCTATAATTAATTAAATTAAATAATAATTACATAACTCATTACCATATTGTAATTATTAATTAACCTCAATTAAACTAAATTTTATTGAATTAATTAATAATTATATAAAACTATTTCATAGTATTATTCACTAATAATTTATTAATCCTAACAATTATCAATAAATAATAACTCATTAATATTTTTAATGATTAGTAATAACACTTAAAATTATTAATGATCAGCCTAGAAAACTATTCACAAAATTATTATTAATGTTTAACTAGCTTTAAACATAGCTAAAGTAATACATAACATGTTAATACAAATTACTTACCAATAACATAGTAATTTAAATATGTATTAACACATATTATTATAATTGGATAAAACTATATTCACCAAACAAAACTAAATTACAAATATATAAGCCACAGCTTTAAAAGAAAGGCCATGGGGTTTTGAAATCATAAGCCTGCTTACATTCTACTGACTCAACATTTATATTTAAACTTATCTCCATCTGGACAATACCCACAGCTCCCGTAGTCCACACACGCATTGGTCAGAGGGATTGATTGACTATAACCATCATTCCTTAGTGTAGGCTCTTACCCACCCTTGGCTCAAGAATTTGCACAGTGTTAAAATTCCTTTGGATATTCTAATTTATAAACTTGTGATAGCTTATCTACGACATCAAATATCTGAAGATTAGCACTGAAGGCCCTGTAAAAGACGCTTAATATACCTATGTGGATTGAATAGCATTGAAGTTAAAATTTTGAAATCAATGCTCTGACTACAACAGATGTTAAGAATGTGAGCATCAAGATTCTAATGATGCTGGTAAGACAATACACGCAGATTTTGCAGTCAAAACCTAAGAACCCTATCGAAGCACAATTTTTCCACAATGAGGCAAACCAAAACCGATTTTCCCAGTTGCTGTTTAAAATTTATCAACATCTTAATATAGAATTTATATTTATTTTAATTAATATTTCGCTAATATTGTGATGGTGAGAATTGCATAGAATGGCTTAATACATTTAAATATTTAAAAATGGTGCACCCTTAGCAATATCCTTCACCCAATAGTCAACTATACCTTATCTACATTTGCACATATTATGCTATTATCATATGCTTTGTCTCACAACTATACCTTATCTTCATACGTATACATTTTCTGTATAACATGTATTTCATTTTCCTCCCCATGTGAAAAAGGTCATTTCTCACTTTGGTATTTGCAAGACCTTATCTCAAGTCAATCCTATGCCATGACATTAATATTCACACCTCTAGGTGCATTAATCCTTCCCATAAAAGATTTTTCTTATCCTATAAGACTTCACAAATTTGGTAATCTAATTCAAACCCGGTCAGACTTAGAGAAAACAATCATACTAGTACATACATAGCGATCTCTTTAGTAGTCCAAGTGTTGCTGAAGGAAGAAAATCGTAGGATGAATGAAGGTAATAACAGCCCAAAGATGACAATGATAATAGCCATTCCAGCCTTAAGAGTTGTTACAATGTGATTAATAACTTACTATCTTCGCTAATGACAGCAACTCCCTCAAATAACAATTTACATGATATAGTAAGATACGGTTGATTAATGATAAAAAGGTGATTCCTTAAGCTAATCTGACATTGATAAAACAATGTTAAGTTATGAAAGGAATAGGTCACATGTGGAAGAGTCACAATAAGGTGAACAAAAATCATGTAAAAAGGAATACAAACATCCCATGGGTTATGACAAATAACTTGTAATAGAATTAAAAATCACGGAAACATTTCCAAACTCGGTACTTCAAAATAAAATGCCTTGAATAGAAGCAAGACTGCGAAGTCTAGCTACATAAAGGGACATGAGAATAGATATAATTGAACCTTTATGATTATCATTGTAATTTTATGTAATAGTAAAACTTTTCTATTTTCCTTCTGAGCTTGAATAATATGAATACAAACAATAATCCTCTTACCAACAGGATCAACAAACTCGAGTATTCACTTATAAGGGTAAATAGTTTATCATTTAATAATAGAATTAGAATACTTGAGTATTCCATATAAAGGGAAATAAAGTAGGTATGTTTATTAGAAAATTGTGCTAAAATGGAGCAAAAGTAACCAGTGCTATACAGAAATAAAAGTAAAATATAATATTGATGAGGAGAAAGAATAATGATCAGTACCGTCACACCAGCTTTAATTGACCAATATGAATTCTCACTATCATTTGATAGATGTAGAAGCATGTAGAAGTCCACCCCCCCGGTCCTTATACACTAGGAGTGCCTGAAGATAAAGATAAAGACCCCTCAGGCAGCACCTAGAATTCTCTAGAAGCAACTAGAAGATAAGCATTGACAACTAAGCATGAGCCTTATCCAACCTTCTAGATAAATAGATAAGAATAGTAAGGTTGTAGACACCATGTGCTTAATTAGTACACTAACTCCCGTGTCGTAGACAACTCATGCATCAAGGAGGTACGCATACTTCTAGGTGAATAATTATTAAAATAATGCACATTACTTTATTTGCTACTCACTTGACTCCTTTTAAATCTCATATCATGTGATCATGAAATTTAAATAAATCAATTTCTTTTCCACTTTAAACTTTATTTTCGAAACTTAATTAATAAAATATTTATTAACTTGCAACTTTCATTCCCAAATTTAATCCTTTTATTTAATTAATTTCCCAATTAATTAAATAAAATATCATATTAATTTTCCATTTAATTAAATAAATAATTAAATAATTTAATTAGACTTAATTAATAGAAAATACACCAAGGGCTCACAAAGTAAAATATGAAAATCCATCATAGTGAAATGCAAACTAGGGTAGGCACTACATCCTTTTGATGTTTATGATAGATTAGGCTTCTACGATGCTTATGACAATGTAAGAACATGCTTCTCTTGTATTTCTATTATATTGTTTCATGAGAAGTCTATTGTTCTCTCTTATATTATTTATATTCTTCATAGCTTTGTTGTCCCTTCAACTACAAACAACTTCTCTTTATGAAAAATACATTGCTTCTTGGTTTGAAGACTTCTATTCTATTCATTTATCTACCCAAGATGATGTGCCCTACTATTTCCTTCATCTTTTCTTATGTGATCATCTTCATCGATAATATATTTTTCCTCTTATGAAGAACATGTATTAGGACTTCCTTGTTCACCTTCACTAGTCCAATCTTCTACTATTAATTTCTTATTCTTGGGAAGGATACTATTATGATCTAATTTCATACAAGGAATTAGAAAATATTTGAGTAGGAGATCCAATTTCTAGAAAATGACTTCAATGCTAGTGAATAATATGGGCATTGCCATGGAAGATCAAGTATTATTTGGTGATACTTTTAAGCTATAGCTGAAGATAGATTTATCGACTTGGAGTTATTCTATGTGGATTAATTTTGAGGACATTCAATGATGCTACTTATAAAGTATGTTTAGGTTTGAAATTATTCCATTATTAGTTAATATCTAATATGGATAGTGAAGAGTTAATGACATGGTAATTGTTAAAAAAATTATGTGATAACATAGAATGGAAGCAATAAATACCTCATTAATAGAAATCATTTCAAACTTCATTCATTTAGTTTTCTTGAACATTTTCATGTTACAATACACAAGAAATGATACTACTAATATGCATAATTATTGACCACAATAACATTACCTCTTCTACGCATTACATATTAAATGAAAATGAAATAGTTTAAAACCTTCTTTGTGTTATAGGGGTTTAGAAGTCCCTTGGTAGTAAAAAAATGTAGATCTACAATGCTTAGAATGAGAGAGGCAAGGTTAGTATGCCTTGGTGGTATGCATGGTTGATCATTGTGTCACCTATTTGTCTCATATTAGTAGAGAACCATGTAAATACTTAAGAGAAAAACTATAAAATGGACATTAAGCATCAACAAAATGGACATCAATAATATTTTAGTTTTCTTGTAAACTGATTGAAAAGTACAATGTAAAGGCAACTCATAAACACAATTTTTTTACATGCCACTATTTTGCAATGACCTATTACATATGATAGTGACCACTCACCATTGGAGCAAACTACTTTGAATCTTTACTAATCACTTCCTTTGATACTTTCTAACAAATATTCATTAATCACATTCAATCTTGTTTTTAAAGTGTTAATTATTTTTAGTGTCATATTCATGAGTCATTGCCCCAAAGCATATTTAACCTTCTTGATCACTACTGTAGAAAATTCCACTTTTAGTTAAGAGAAATAATCTAACAGATTTTCATTTTAGACTTGATCTCTTCTATATCTAGGATGCTAGTAAGTTTTCTTCAAAGATTGAAGAGCAATACCATGTTAATATTTTTCTCTTTCATGGAAAATTTCAACTACTACTTATCATTTCCAATGTGCTTATCATTGCCTCATATCATTTCTATTTATATTGTGGTGATAGTGCTTTTGCTACTTACCAATATTATGGTATAGAGAGAACTACCATTTCTTTAATTTATATATCACTAGGTTGGAGTCTTCTACATCACTATTTTTTGACATGAGATCACTGATCATCCATAACTTTCTACTAGCATGAGATAACATCATTACTATGCTTTTCTAATTCTACTATGCATCTCTTTCATTCTCATTACAGTATTAAAATAATGAAATCACTTCTTTTGAAAAATATTGCCGATCAGTTGAAATCGATGTTCCTCAATTATAACTAAATCATTTTTTTCAAGACCATTACTACTTCTTTGTTTGAGAAAAAGTATAGTTTATTTTATGCTACTACTTTTATTGAAACATGATGTACTCTGTCTCCATTTATTTCTTATCACGTTGCATGAGATACTTAGCTTAAACTTGCAACCATGAAACCATTATTTACTGAGAGATGGTGTTTTTTTCTCAAAAAAATTTGTTCCTTAATGCAAAGAGTTATATTTTAATTGCTGAATGGTACTCTTTCCCTCATGAAATTTTATGGTCTACTTCTAATCTCTATCCTTTTATGCATTTCACAAAATGTTGCAGAGTGACATAGCCCACAATACTCATGCATCTTGAAAGACTCTTCCCACATCAAACTTACACAAAAACTCTCGTTGCTAGTTAATGTCCACTTGACTGGTTACAATCTTCCATACCCATAACTTCATTCATTATCCCTATCACCCTTGGCATCATATACGCATTCCTCTTTTACCCATTTTTTCATCATCCAATATTCTTGACTCTAGTAGAATCCTTCTCTAATCATTGGTCCTACTAGACCCAATCCAACTGACACTTCCCTATCAATACTCATAAGGAAAGTGTTGATTACATAATGGTTATTAGCATGTGACTATCTCCATTCCTCATTCTTTGACCAACTCTTCAATCAGACCCTTGTCTTGGTTCAATATTTTCACCTTAAAAACCTAATCTCTTCACACTTCTAGAGTACTCTCCTCACCTTTTCTTTTAGCAACCTGTATAGTCCTAACATAAATAGAGTCATTTGATGCTCTAATCCTTATATTCCATCACAAAGCTAACTACCTACTATTGCAATAAGGATAGTCACACTATTGGATTCACCCATGTCTTCCTTTGGCTTCCAATCCCTACAACACATATATCCCTTACACCTTCTCAATTATTTATTTCCTTTTCAAACATTATCTTTGGTCCAATAAATAGAAATCCTTCATATTCTTTAATTTACTGTAAAAAATGAAAAGCTACTAGTTTTTTGATAGACTAGTATACAATAAGCTATAACTTTTGAACCCAACCTAAGTTCCCTGATCGCTCTAGTCAAATTATTTAGAACTAGGTTTCCTAAAACATATCAAAAGATGAGGAAATTCCAACATTTGGTTTGGAATATACATCCCCTAAAATGAGACTATTTTTCTATGATAATTATGCATTCATGGTTTGCAAACAACCTCTTTCTTCATCCAAAACATGTGCCTATCATTGTGTTTCTTCCAACCATTCTTGGAGATGAAAATACATGTTCCCTTCCACCATTAAACATTGTTGTAGAGTATGTGTGTGCTGAAAAATGTAATACATCTAATTCATTTTTCTAATTTCATAATATTGTGTTTCAAAGCATGCCTAGAGAAATTAATTAACTTAATGCATAAGTAATATCCAATATCTGAAGGGTAATGTCAAGGTTTTCTTCAATTTTATTGAACAAATTATTATAGTGCCCTTTTTTTATTCTCATGAGAAATATTTGTTCCATGTTGCTAGAATACCCCTTTTGCATTGTCTTAAGATTATAAAGTCACAATAGCTTAATTGAAATAAGACTATTTTCTTATATTGTAAGATATTGAAAATTTGACAGATGCTAGGCCAATTAACTTGAAAGAAAACTATAAAAAGTGTTAAGGTAGTGATATATCTTATTTTTACAAATTTCTACCCCAATTATTTCTTTAGTGAGCCTCATTAACTGACAAATCCATAATAGGGATTTTCAAATATGAAATGGGAAGATAATTCAAGACATTTACTAAACCAACTATGCATATTCAGATGGAATTATAATGTAGCACTACATACCTACTAATACAAGACAAATGTGTTGTATAACATGAATCAAATTGACACTTTGTTCAACGTATGTGTTTGATATAAACATTTCATCATTCCAAAGCATCAAAAGTACTCAAGCTCTAACTTTGGAAGATAAAAGTAGTCAACTATTTTAAAGTAAACTAAACCTATTTTAGGCTTATGTTATTCTGTATGGATTCTTGAATTAAGTGATCAACATATATGGAATATGTGAACTTAATGTTTCTTAGAAGAATAATCTTATTAAAATTTTGATAATTATTAGGTTTATACAATCTATCCCAAGCCAATACAACACATTAATTTGCCAACTTACAAAAATCTATAAGAGACTATTGGTCTTCTAATAAAAAAATTGATTAACCTAAAGTGACCTAAGGCTAACCAAGGAGGATGAATTTACATTAAATCATACATTTAGAAGATTTCATGACCTCTCAGGGGTGAACTATGGGAACTATGGCATCTTTGCTTTTTTGCATTATTTTTCAAGGGGTAATAGCTCAATGAAAGAGCACTTGCTTTACAAGTAGGAGGATGGTGGTTCAGTTCCACCGTGCCCAAATATGACTAAATTGATGATTAAATAAACAACCAAATAAAATGTTAAATAAATTGCCGAATAAACTACCAAATCAACTACCAAATTAGCTACCATATAAATTACCAAATCAACTACCAAATAAATGATCAAATAAATCACCACATAAACTACCAAATCAATGATTAAAATAGTTTAGTCATAGATTTGATCATGAGATAAATGTCTGGCAATAAATTACTATTAGTCACTTGATCAAAATTAGTCATATATCTACAATTTTTAGTAGTTTATATAATCATATATTGTTAATTTTATACTAGTGGAAGAGTTGATGAGATACCAAGGTCATCCAGTGATACTTTTGCTCTAGGACATATCAAGCTCTCTTTATAAACTAAGGTGGGAAAGTCATCAAAGAGTGGTGAGAAAAGAAATGCAAAACTGAAAGGAAAACCTACATGTCATCATTATGGTAAAATTGGACACACAATAAACATTTGCAGAAGCAAAAATGGTATGCAAAACCCTAAACCTAAGTTTACTGGTAAGTATTTTAATTGCAAGAAATAAGGAAACCAAGCACGTGAATGCAGGTCAAAGACAAGTGAGGCACCTACTACACCTCAATTTGAAGGATATTGTTACAACTGTAAAAATATGGACATAGAGCTCAAGAATGTAGATTCAAAGCAAAATCCAATTAAACATTTAAAAAGAAAGATGAAGCACCTAAGTGAGGTAACTTCTACAATTGGGATTACAACACATGGTATAATTGTCATTATTGCAGAGAGTATGGACACATTCTAGAAAATTGCATTAAGACATGACATTTTAGAGGTAACTATAAGAAATGGTTGAATGGAAACCTAGATAATTTTAGTTGTCTCAAGGTTGCACATGTTAGTAAGAAATGTATGACCCAAGCACTAGCAAAAAATAATTAAAGAAATAACAAAAAATTCAAGGTTGAGATGAATACGACATGGAAAAAGATAGTAGACTCTAGAGGCAGTGGAGCAAGCAAAGTTGAGATCACCCAATCTAATGGATTAGGTGATTAGACCACATCTAACTAAGAAAAATGTATATAAGGGACAATATACTTGAATGATATATTATACACCAATTTGTAACAAGAAATCTAATTAAAAGTCCACATCAACATGAATAAAGATGCACTAGGAAAGATTTGAGAAAAGAATTGGGCAATTGAATAAGTTACACTATCAAGTGTTAAGCATCAGTAATATTGCTTGTATTGACTAAGCACTGTAATATAGACCATAAACTTATGTTGACCAAGTTGATGTATTGACCAAATAAAATGGTATTGGCCAAGTCAAGTAATAGTGACTGAGTATTTGAATGGAAAGAAGTTGGATTACAACTTGTGGAATCAAGATAGTTGTTATGTACATACCAAAATACAAACACATTTATTACAGACCTAATTGAATAGATTGAAGATATATATCAAAAATTTTCACTCATTTTCATTTTACCAAGCAATTTTTAGTGCACAAGCAATTCAAAGGTGATTAAGGAAATTGCAGTAGCATAACAACCAAATCACAGTGTGCAGTTGGCAAAATTGGAAGAACTTAGTAAGTAAAGTTTTAGTGCTGAGTTAAGTTATTTTTCAAAGTTGTTGAAGAAAATTTGTTCAAACCCTAGTTTATTGTTGTGGTTCCATAATACACGCCCCATTTTTAGTTATAAAATGGAGACCCCTTCTACTTTATTTTTTGGATTTTTTTGGATGCCTACTCAGGGATTCAAGCCATTTTGAGATCTATCCTAGCCCCTAGTTCATATCTAGGTTCTGCTGGTAAAACCCCACAGGTTAGAAATTCAAGAAATTCTAAAAACAAGCTAAGAATAAGAATTTTTTGTGCATCTCAGAGGGTGTGCTGGTGCATTTAAAATTGAAAAAATGTGTGTTTTTGTGCAATTGTGCAGCTAGCACACTTGTGCAGATGTGCATGTCCCCAATTCTATATAAGGGGAAAGGGGGCTCATTTCCTCCCCATTTTGCTACTTTCCTTGACAAAATATCTCTCCGCATTTTTTTTTTTGCTGCATCTCTAACTCTAGAGCACAACCTATACTAAGGTACGATGATTATCCTTCTTGTCTGTGCCAAAAGAATAAGCCATTGGTGTGCACAAGCACACCTTACTTGGTGTGCTAGGTGTGCACCAATATCCCCATGCATCACTTTAAAAACAAAAGGACAATAAGGTCATTTTGAGTTGCACACTAGCACACCTTCTTGGGTGCACAAATGTACACCTCAAAACTTGAAGTAGAATCCCTAGGATTGGGTGTGCACTCACGCACCTTCCTAGGTGTACTGGTGCACAGCTATGACCTAAAAGTATATAAGGAAAATTCAAAAAACACATACAAATAAAACCTAAAACTAAAGTTTGGTGTGCATTTATGCACCTTACATGGTGCATAGGTTCACACCAAACCTTAATACAAAATAAAACACAAGGGAAGAATAAGGTGTGCACTAGCACACCTAATCTAGTACGTTGGTGTGCACCTTAAATATTTTTTTTAAAAAAATTGTTTTAAGAATAGAAGGATAATAGGGTGTATTTGTGCATTTAAATTTTTAGGTTTAGGATGAGACTAAGTGTTACTGTAATCTTTTCATTCTTGATTTTGAACTAATGGAAGTCTTTCTTTTGTCGTGCAGATATAATGGCATCTTCATCAGGTGAGAAAATGGCACCAAAACTAGTCATTTTCAAATTCCAAGTCATGCCATCAAAATCTAGGTTCCAAGATGACTACTCTGAGATTAAGGACATAGATTTGGGACACACCAATTTGGAAGAGTTCTTAAGGATTTGCAACAGACCCACTACGAGGTCAACTTTGGTTTTAGCATTAATCCAATCAGGACTAGTAAGCACAACTTCACATCCAACATCAGTACAATCTTTCAAGCTTGTCATGACACTTGCACAATATTTTGTTTTGGAGGAAAGGGTGGTAAAGAGTGTTACTAGAGAAGTTTTCCTAGACCTCTAACTTGATTACATTGAAATGGTATTCCATCTCCCTAGGGTAGATTAATTCATTAGATTAACCTATGAGGTAGTAGAAAGGTGGTATAGAGAACATCTAAAAGAGGCTTCTAAAATTATCTAGTCCTCTTATTTAATGGAAAAGACTCCTCTAGGGAAGGTAACCATTAAGGTGGATATGATGAGAGGATATATGAAGGATGATATTGGATACTCAATCATACTTCTATGTAGGGTGATGGGTCTACCAGCAACTGGGCACCTAAATGTCTTCAAGGTGCATTTCATTAAGACTATCAAAACGACAAGGATACCACTTGATTGGGCCACAAATTTGAGCAAAAAATCTATGTGAGCATTTGGGAGTAGAAAAAGACAAAAGTAAGTTCTATATGACTTCATATTTGGTCTATCTATTGGCTGCAAGGGCAATAGATTATTCCAATTTGTATAGAAGATGCAGCATGCATGATCTGAATGCTTGGCCATATATTTTCTAACCCTAATTGGTAAGGAAGAAGCTTTTGGGCCAAAGTAAGGAATACATAATCATGAATGATGCATTCATATTTTCTATCATCCAATTCATAGAGGGTGATTATGCCAAAAGATTATCTAATGATGTAGTAGCTCAGATAACAACACTTGGGGCCTATTTCATTTAGTTTAAAACATTTACATATCTAAGGGTAGCTAGTGCCACTATTAATCCAAAGAAGCTCCCAGGATATCCTAGTGATAAGCTTATTTTTGTGGAGATTATGTGACAGATTGAGTATATGTATGACAGAGTCAAGAAATGGTGTAGACCATGTTGGACATGGCCCCTAGTCATAGGACCATATCAAGCTAAGAAGAAGTAGGATATTCATTCTTTTAAATGGGAATGGGATCAATATCCCTTTAAAGAGTATAATTCTCCGAGGCCCTATTTTGATAATATTGGGAAAGTCCAAAGTCTAGTAGGCAAGGAATTTTAGCATAAAGAAGCCATCGAAGACCACTAGATGAATGCAATAAATGACTATGATGTTTGTATCAAGAACTATTGTAGGATGACTTTGTATTTGGAAAAAAAGGTTTTGAATATAAAGATTCCATTGGAGATATTGCAGTAGGATTCTGGAGAGTTGCTCGACCCTCTGTTCAACATAGATAAGATTTTGGAGAAAGATCCATCATGAATGCTAAGGTTGACAAAGAGGAGAATGATGATATTAATCATTAGGTGAGGCATGTTATCAAGTTGACATAGGATTGGATCAAGAAACAATCTAGACTTGATACAATATCTAACACAATAATTTTTCATGCGCAAGCCCACCCGGCCAAAGGTAGAGAGAAGAAAGTTACTATTCCTACCTTTGTAGCCAGTCACTTATAAGGCCAAAAATAGTATACCAACTTGATTGACTAGTTGGATACTATCATCCTCTGGAGAAGAAAGGGAAAGGAAAAAGAAAGAGGAGTTCTCCTCAAAGAGATAAACTAGAGGAGGGTGAAATTTTGGTGCCTCCACAACAACAAGAAAATGTGCAAGGGTTAGAGGATACTGGGGCATGATAGGAAGACCCACTATTGCCTCCAATTGCACTCAGCTAGACAGAGGGTGAAACTCAAGAAGTCTCTCCTCCTTCACAAGCCAAAAAATCATCCCCTTGCACCTCTAAGAAATAAAAAAAGATCAAGACCCCCATGAAGAAAAGGCAAAGGGTGATTAGAAGGATGGTTCCTTTTCCATCTATCTCAGAACCTATTCTTGAGGGAGAAGAAGAAGAAGAGAAAGATGAGGAGGAAGACGTACCCTTACATAGAAGAACACAACTAGAAAGAGCAAAAAAATAAGAAAGGAGGACAAGCTCCACTGTGACACCACCATTAGCCCTAAAAGAACCTTTGGAAATAACTACTTTGAAGGATAAAGTACAATAATGGGTTGATGAGTAGGATGAAGAGGGCGATGATGTATTCAAAATGTCAGATTTTGATTTCATGCCTATAGGGACAAAATTGGTGGAAGGCCAAATTAGGGACACCCCAACGAGTGAGCTCCAATAGGAAGACTAGATGCAAATGCCCCCAAAATCATAGGGTCCTAATCTTACTCCCCCACCCCTTGTCCTAGTCACAGTTATAGACAAAGGCTCTACTACTCCTCCACCTCTGAATGTTAAAGAAGAAAAGGTAGAAAAGGAGCCATCACAAGAGAAAGAGCCACACCAAATTATGACTAATGAAGTGTCTAAAGAGGTGAAAATGGTTGAATATCCTCAGCAAGCCTCCCAAGACACTGAGGTTCAAACTACAAGCTCCACAAAAATAGAGACTACTGAGGGGGAGCCATCACAGAAAGAAAGAGCCCCAAAGAGGAGTGACAAGGGGAAAGTAGTAGTTGGACACACTTCTTCATCCTCAAGAGGTGGGCCTTCAGTAGAAAGAGTTCTAAGGTGGTTGAGGAAGGAAATGATGAGAAATAGGAAGCCACAATTTTGTGCCGATGAAGAGGATATGATCAAGTTGGCCGAGGTTTTGAATAAACTCGAGGCCCCATCAGAGGAAGTGAGAGCTTTGGAATTTATCAATAGTACTTGGGATCAAGAATTATTTGCACAAGTGTCTATCCCTCCTCCTAATATAGATGTAGAAGACTTAGGCCCACAAGACTATTAGATCAAAGAAGTTATGCTCAAGAAGCCCACATTGGATACTACTAGGTTGATGGTTACCATGGGAATAAAGGAGGTTTTCAAAACCTTAGAGGAAGAAGGGGTGGAACTCAAAACATTTTGTATGCAATATGAAATCCTATGAGGATATTTGGCCAAATTTGTTGGTCCCCTAGATCCCGATCACCCAAAGGATACTCTAAATGTTGCACTTAAAGAAGGGGGAGGTGTACATCTAAATCCATTTTTGAAAGCTTGTCAATAATGGTAGAAATTTTTTGATGAAAAGGGTGTCTTAATCATCCAAGTAAATCTAAAGTTATTACATGCTATGTAAGAGAATGTAGACAAGATGGTAGTAATTTTGAAGTAGGATTTTAGTATAATTGATGAAGTACAAGCTTGGAGTAAGGATTTATAGGTATTACAAGCTATTAAAAGGAAAAGATACCATATTTTGATAGATGTATAGACAATGGAAGAGTTATATTTAATTGATGATTGGATTGAGAAGATAGTAGATAGCAATAAAGTAATGGAAACATTACATGCAGAAATCCATCGGCTCAAGGACCAAGCTCGAGAGTGAATTTTGGAGGCAGAGAGGCATTATAGTGATGCATGACTAGAGATTTTTGAGGATGATGAATAGGAGAAATCAATGCTTGTAGAGGTAGTAGTAGAGATGTTCTAGAAGATTTTTGAAGAAGCTTCTAGTGAGGATGACATCAATCAGACATTTAGAATAGAAGAAGCCTTGCTAGAGTTGGATACAAAACTTGGGGATTTTGCTAATATCCAAATTGAAGTAGACAACTACAGAAAAAAGGTCAAAGATAAGTATGATGCTTTAGATCTACCAGATGCAGCTAAGATTACTAAGATTATTGAGAAATTCAAGGGCAAACATCCAAACATAGCTCTGGTATGAAGGATGACAAAACCCAGAAGCCAAAATTTCAGTTTTGACACTTAGCAAAATTTTGAGATTTTGGACCTTTTGAGGTATGTAGGTGCACAGGTGCACAAGTACGCAAGTGAGCTAGTGTTATTTTCTAGAAGTGCATTGATAGTTAATTGCTAGTTCCAAAAATAGAGCTTTCCATGCATTGGAAATGCATTTTGATGGTAGTTTAACTTTGATAGATGCCTAGTGAAGGATCAACTTCTATTTTTGACACTTCCAAACACTTCTACTTCTACTAAAGACTTTCTTATTCTTTTTCTCTCATAAATTATTTGTCCTATGATATGTAAAGGCTCATGCATCTAATTAATGAATATAAAATGGATGGAGTCCTACTAAGCACCAGTTAGATTTTTTAGTTTGTATATAATTAGTTTATTTTTTTAATTTAAAAGCATATTATTGCATGAAGATATCTCTCACTCTCAACACAAATTAAGGAGATAATTTCTTATAAATACTCTATTTTAATATGTAATTAGGGCCACCATTATTTTTCAATAAAAGTATGCTTTTGGTGCTCGCATTTGGAGTGTAGTGATTCTTGCCTAAATGTGTTATTATTTTGTGAATTTTTGTTCATGGAATTGTGATTGAACCAAAAATTTATTTCTTTTTTTTTGGTTGTACGATCTCTTTCATTCTAGTGTTTGCTATGGTTTTAATGAATTCTAATGACATATCTAACTTGAGAAGAAATCATCGAATTGTGTGTGCATAACTCCTTGTCTTGCATGAGTGCACTTCCCATGGCCTTGTGATTTGATGAAGAGTGAAATATCATATGATTTTTAAGGTTTCCCATTAACTATTGCATCAATGGAATCAAGGAAGCCTTTCTCTTGTTTTCATCAGTTACCTAATGATTTCTTTGAAAACTTAACTCGCAGATGTTTTCATAGCTTATGTCCATTAGGATTTTACTTTTATGTTATTTTATTTAAAGTAATTTTTATTTTCTTTACTAACCCGCTTATTATATTAGGAATTCATATTAGTTTCATTGTTAGATTGCATTCATTGGAAAATATAAAAATACAAAAACATAGTTCTTTTTTATGTGTTTATTTTGAAGTAGTGTGCAGATTCTACATCTCATCTGAAATCAAATGAACTAGCAAAGGCCTCCTCATGAACAAACACATTTGTCTTCAAATAAGTGGATTATAGTAGGTTGCAAGATCACCCAAAAACTTGGAGTTGATTCACAAGATCAACTTTTCAAGAGAGGAGTTTGAAAGAATTTCTACCATTTAGCATCATGCATAATGAAATCTCAACAGAAGTGGCACTAGAAGGAGGGCCAATATTTTTATTTTTAATAGAAGAAAAATCTACCTAAGTTTTAAAATTATATGGTTTTTGCAAGTTCAAAATTTTTTCTAAGTTGCTAAAAAATTTAGGTGCGTAGCTGCGTAGTTCTGCAAATTCTATGGTGTGCAAAATTTTGTGGTGCATTTCATTTTGTGAGAAAGTGTACTTCTATAGAGGTGTGATTTTTTTAGAATTGATGCAAACAAGAGGGTTTTGATCTAGAATCCCCATCTCAACAAGTGTTAAGATCTTCACCAAGTGCACACAAGTTTCTTGAGCTTACCCACTTTTGCAAACCTCACAGTGATAAAGGAATACCTCGAATTCAACCATTTCCATTCAAAATTTCATCATCTTCTTCAACTTTGCCTCCACCTCATCCACCTGGTGGGCCACCAAATATTACAACAATTCCACCTCCACAACAACTGCCTTTAGGTCCACCACATCCTCGAATGGCCTTTTTTGTAAATGTTGTAGATTCGCCAATAAACTTAAGAGGTGCACTCCACAACCTTCCCAAGAATCCCAAGATATTTTTCCCAAGGTTCATTTATGGAGAAACATGAACTACTAAACATCACATTAAAGTATTAAAAGAGATATTCAATAAAAAAATAGATTGCTAATGAGGATGTGGTCCTTCATTTATTCCCCTACTCTTTAGGGGAAGTTGCCTACAATTAGTATGTCAATTTTCCACCTAGATGTATTGGAGATTGGGATACCTTCAAAAAATTGTTCTTAGAACAATTTAAAACTTTTGTCAACTCAATGGTTATACATCAATAGTTCATATTGATTAAAAGGGATCTAGTTGAGATAGTTTTGTATTTTAATCATCACTTTCATATGGTGTACCATAGATTGGAAACACCATATACTATACCAATTAAAGTGGTTATTCAGATTTATCTAAATTCTATGGACCCTCTTACTGCTATCTTTCTAAGAAGACTTCCTATTGCAAATATTGATACATTAGAAAAGGTCTTTGTAGAGGCAATTACTTTTACTAAGCAAGCCAATCCTAATGAAGGAGGAATGATGCTTCCAGCCCAAGCTATTATGACAATGCCAACATACCCTATTAGAGTACCCATTGTACCTAGTCAATTCATACCTATGAATCCAGTTCCATTACAATAGACACCTACTCTACAAAGCCCCACTCTAACATACCTAGGGTATGAACCTCTAAAAGATGCCTTCTTTGAGCAAAAGGCAGCAATACCTGCTAAAGAAAAAACAACTTTATTTCTGAATTTGGTCAGATGAAAAAGACTATGTCACAAATGAACAATGAATTGACTCATCTTAGGTTGTCACAAGGATAGAATAACAACTTCGAAAGAAACAATACTGGTCCTTACAACAACAATTATGGCCAAAATTACAATAGAAACTTCAATGGGAATAATAATAGTGGGAATAATAATAATACAACAAACAATAGTGGAGGTAACAACTACAATCCTCCTAATCACAATAATGGCTTCCAAAGATAGAACTAATAGTGGAATACCCATTCAAATAATGGAAGCATTCTTGTAGACAATAATTTTTAGTACATAGATATCAATCAATATGATGATGGTCAAAATGCATCAAACAACGATGGTTCGTACTATGATGGAAATCAAGAAATGACTCAAAATTTGTAGGTAAACAACAATGTTCCTCCTATACAATTTAATGCTATGTTTTCAGAATCCTATGATTCTGCACAAAGTATATAGGTAGAGTAGCCAGTCAATGAGAAATTCTCATTTCCATTTAGCCACAAACTTGAGTTTCTACATGAAGAGATGTTTTCTTTTTGCAATGACAATTGGAATACATACAACTTGAGAAGTAGAAAAGAGTCCTTGATAGATGGAATTCCCCCAACATTACAACCAAATCCTCCTAATCCAAGGGTGAGAAACAATTTGACACTAGTTAGACCACCATATAGAGGACAAAAAAATCAAAACCAAGTGAATGTACCAACCATATTGAAAAATCTTGCTTGGTCTACTAAAAAGTACAGTGTGGTAGAGGACTTGAAATGAACAAAGGACAATATGTCCATGTTTGACATGTTGCAAAACTATCCAAAACAACAAGAAGCCCTTATCAAGACTCTAGATCATAAAAAGACCTCCCACAATACAAATATTACCCCTCAAAAATGGTATTGCAACAAGTTAATGCTATGGAGGCTTTGCCCACTATGTTTAATGACAAGGTGGAGGTGCCCCCATTTTTTGATCAGCATCAAAATTTATGGGAAGAATCTTCACAATTGCCTTATTAATTCAAGAGCTTCATGTAATGTCATGTCATTATCCATAGCACAAAAGTTAGGAATAAGCCCTAAACCTACCAACCAAATAGTGATACAGTTGGACAAAATAGAGGTGAAAGTCATAGGTGTATTAAGAATGTGCAAATATAGTTAATAGTCAACCCAGGAATTCAAGATGCCATTGATATACATGTGGCTGATATCCCAAAGACATATGGATTACTCCTCAGTAGAGAATGGACGAAGTGTCTAAGGGGATGGTTTTCCACAAATTTCATCCAAATTTGGTTACCATGGAAAGGTCTGAACAATCAAATCAAAGTAAATGTAGAACCAAAGTTAAAAAAGATGGTCATAGAATACAATGCTCCTAATGAGGTAGCCTTCTTACAAATAGATTTAGGCTCCTACAAGGTGATGGTTTTAGATACAACTTCAACTAGAAAACTAGATGATCAAGCATGGACCCCATAATTTCAACCCTGAAAGATGAGGTCATAACACAATTCATAGATCATATGATGGCTAATTTACAATGTCTGGGAGAAGAAGATGACCCCAATATCTTCCTCCTTCTAGGATTTTGTTGATTACATAAAGTTAGCCATTCGAAGTTCGAATGTTCATCATGTCAAGAAGTAGTTGCTAAGGTGCTAACCCAAATGGTTGAGTAAAGAAAGTTGATGACCCACAAAATGAACCTATAGAAAACCAAATTATTACAAACACACCTAATTTTGTTGAAGAGATTGAAGAGCAAACTAAAGATTTGAATGCATCATATAGCGATACCTCTTTAGATGGCAAAGGTTTGTCTTCTCCTCCACCCAGAATGATTAAAGTACAAAGAAGAAGATGGTACATAAAAGGCCAAGGATGGACTTCAGTAGTTTTCCATCCTAAACTCAAAGTGGATGAAATCAAAGAATTGATAGATGAAATTCAAGACAAACAAGAAAAACATATGCTCCTAGTTTTGAAGAATGACGATGGAAAATCAGTAAGCCCACCCCATGAAAGATTATAGTGGGTACCCAAGAGAAAATCTTTCCAAGCTATAAGCATAAGGTTAGAAAACTCAACGAAAGTATAATTTGGATGCTTCATTTCAATGGTTTCAAATGCAAATTGGGAGCTCGTACAGGTATTGAGTTAATCAGTCCAAAAGGTAGGTCTTTCTACATAGCATATCAATCACAATTTAGATGTACTAACAATGCTGAAAAATATGAGGCATTGATTTGAGGACTTCTTTTTGCACTTGAAAAAGGAGTCACAGCTCTTATAGTTTAAGGAGATTCTTAGTTGGTTATTTGACAAGTGAAATTAGTATATTCCTATAATGATAAGAGGTTTCTTTCTTATAGAAAAAAGGGTATGGGATTTACTAGATGATTTTGAAGCTTTAAACATAAAGTCTATTCCAAGAAGGAAAAATATGGTACCAGATGCCCTTGCTATTTCAACAAGTGCATTACAACTAGTTGAAGGAAAAAAGTTAAAACAATTCTCAATTGAATTGGTTGTTGCTACATCTATCCTTGACAATATCACAAACTTCCAAGTTTTTTAGGATGATCAACATATTCTACAATTTATTATGTGTAGCAGTGACTTTAAGAGACAAGAAATGGATGACACCATAGATGAGACACCTGAGGATATTATGACTCAAGATGAAGATGAAATCTTGAACTTAAAAACTAAAACTATTCCTAAGAGGATGATCAAGTTGGAGCACATTTTTTATCATGATGAATCTGCATTTAATAAAAGAACCACCAAAGAAAAGGGTACCAAGGAATGTGATTCATACAATTTAGGAACACAAGATGATCCCAAGATGGTAAGGATTAGAAAAGCACGCAGTTTACAAGAAAGGGAAGACATGCTCAAATTACTCACAAAATATAAGGATTTCATCGCTTGGAGCTATGAAGAACTAAAAACATATGATCCACAAATTATTATCCATGACATTTCACTCAAACTTGATGGAAAACCTTTTTGACAAAGGCAAAGACCTATTAATCCCATCCTTGAGACTTTGATAATAAAGGAAGTGAAGAAGTTTTTGGATGAAAAAATTACTTTCCCTATGTGTCACTCTATATGGATGGCTAATTTAGTTCCTATACAAAATAAGAGTAGAGAGATTTAACTTTGCATAGATTTTTGCAATTTGAACTTTGCATCTCAGAAGGACAATTACCCATTTCCCTCACTAGATGAGGTCTTACAAATTGTGAATGGTTTGAAAATGATGTCTTTCTTGGATGGATATTCAAGCTATAATCAAGTAATGGTAGAAGAAGAAGATAGACTAAAGACTACCTTTATGACCAAATGGGGAACCTTTGCCTATAGGAGAATGCCATTTGGATTGATTAATGTAGGGGCTACATTTTAGTGGGCCATGGATGAAGCTTTCAAGGGATTGATTAATAGAGGTATATTTATCTATATGGATGACTTGACTATCTTTTCAAAGGATCAAACTACTCACATTGCTGATCTAAGACAGGTTTCAATAGGTGTCATAAATATGGCATATCTCTCAATCCCAAGAAGTGTTCATTTGGGGTCACTAGAGGGAAACTCCTAGGACATGTCATTTTTAAAGCTGGTATCTCCATTGATCTTGATAGAGTTGAAGCCATTCTAAAGTTATCAACCCCCAATAGTTGGAAGGAACTCAAGTCTTTCTTTGGGAAGATACATTTTATACTCAAATTCATAAGCAGATTTGTAGAGATTGTGCATCCTCTTAATGATTTACTCACAAAGGGAGCTAAAATGGAATGGGTCCTTGAGGTAAAGAAATCATTTGAAGATATCAAGGTTTCCATTTCCATGGCTCTAGTACTAGTGAGTCTTGATTACAACCTTCCCTTTAAGATATATTCCTTCACCTCAAAACATTCATGTCCTGGAACCCTAACCCAAAAGAAGGAGAAGGAAGATGAAAGACTTATCACTTTTATGAGCTACCCACTGAGAAATGTTGAGTTGAATTATTCTAACCTTGATAAATAGTATTTTGCCTTGGTTAAAGTCATAAAGAAGTTTTTCCATTACATATTAAGGAGTAAGGTGTATGCTATCATACCTGACCTAGAAGTAAAGACATTGTTGATGCAAAATGAACTTGGTGAAAGGTAAGGAAATGGATGGTGATACTTCAAGAGTTTGACCTAGAGATCCAACCTATGAAATTAGTTAGAGGTCAAGGATTGTCAAGAATGATAGTTGATAACTGGATTGGTGATAAAAATAAATTTAAGTTTGAGAAAGAAATAGATATAGAGGATCAGAAGAAAATGATAGTATCTCAATTTGACATTGGTTAAGGTGTAATAACAGATGTCTGGTACTAGGATATTGTTTACTATCTCCTACAAAATTAGTACCCTAGTTGGATGAATAGTTCACAACGTAGAGGACTCAAAATGAAGTGTGAGTCCTATATGCTGCAAGACAACAAGTAGTACAAAAGGAACTATGAAGTGATCTACATAAAATTATTAGGACGTGAAGAAGTGAAGGAAGTACTAGAAAAATTTCATTATAAGTAAGGTACAGGACATGGTTCGATAGAAGCAACTACTCATATGGTTTTAAGATCAGGTTATTTTTGGCCCACAATATTCAAGGACACTTTTGAGCATGTGTGCTCTTCTCATTTTTGTCAAACTAGTGCTAATAGAGAAAGACACACAACAATGTTGCTACAACCTATATATGAGGTATGCCCTTTCACAAAGTGGGGGCTAGATTTCATTGGTCTAGTCAATCCACCATCATCTATTAGACACACCTACATTCTTATAGCCACTAATTATTGTACGAGATGGACAGAAGCAAAATTTTTTAGAAATTACACTACTAAGGTGGTGATAGATTTCTTGGAGGAACACATTGTTACTAGATTTGGGATTCCATTCACTTTAGTATGTGATAATGGATCATCTTTTCCATCAGTATTCTTGACTCTATGGGAATTTGAGAATTAGGTCATCATCAAGTTTTCTTCAAATTACTACCCACAAGGGAATGGAGTAGTTGAATCTACAAATAAAAACTTGATCACAGTAATAAGATAGTTATTGAAGGAGAATCCTAAAGATTGGCATATGCAACTCAAATATTCCTTATGGATAGATCAAGTAAGGGTCAAGAATGTTTTGGGGATTTCTCCATATTTGTTTGTCTATAGACAAGAACTAGTATTCCCACTAAACCTCAGGATTCTTTTTTTGAAATTCATTAGTGGGTATGCTGAAGATAATGAACAAATACAAATTAGATTGATGAATCTTTTAGAGATGGATGAGAAATAGTCAATTGCATTAGAGCACATGGCCAAACATCAAGCTATCATAAAGAGATGGTTTAACAAGAGGGCCATAATAAAATCATTTAGAATTTTTGACTTTTTCTACTTTGGGATAAGGTGAAATTTAGGCAGCCATAACAAGTTTCAATGCTTGTGGACTAGTCCTTATTAGATCACTAAAATTCTTGGAGAAAATAATTTTAGGCTCAGTTCGTTACAAGGGGAATTTCTTCCCTTGCCAATAAATGGGTAATTTTTGAAACATTATTTTGAAAAAAACATAAAAAATATAAATGTTCTATTATTAATTATCATATCATTTATGCTCTGCTCTTCTTACATGTGAAGATGTTGAACTTCTAGAAACCAGCAAAAAACCTAGGCCTAAAAAATATGCAAAGGAAAAAAAAAGGCTTCCTAGGAATTCATGCACAGTTGAGATTGGAATCCAAAGATGCTCTTTTATAGATCAAAGGTGATTCTAGAGGGAATCTCTAGAGAAAAATGATGCTCAATTTACAGTAATGATGGCCAATAGATTTGTAATATTTGAAGGATCCATAGGAGAGCCTCTCAGCCAGCAACAGAATGAAGGGCATCAAAACCATCAAAATAGAAATATTGGCATGGAAGCCATTATAGAAGCCCCTCCTACATTCACAAGTTTACCTAAAATCCCCCCTCATTTCTCTTTCTTCACAATTGAGCACCTCGATAATCAAATTCATGTCTTTAACCTAACTAAATATGTGAATCCCAATTTTAATAAGTTATCATCCCTCCCAATATATTGTTCTCCTCTAGAAATGCCCCAATTAGGTAAGCCTCAATCAAATCTAGATCCCCCATCTTCCTATATCCCCCCACACCACTAAAAATCTAACAACTCTCTACCATCAAACCCTAAAACATCCAATGGTTTTTCCCCATTTAAAATTTTTGATAAGCCAATTAAGATTTTGAACGAAGCAGTTGAGGATACCTAGTATGAATGTCTTAAGGGAGGGGTTTTTGCAATCTAGAATGGCCCCATAAAAGATTTCCCTCTTTTATCCATTTGGATGGAGGGAAACTGCGAGGACTAGGTAAGTATTTTTCATTATGCAGATAGAATTTTGTTTTTAAAATGTGAAGAAGAATCTGTTAAAAAAGAGTTCATTTCAGTCTCTAAGTGTTTTTTGAATGGTCATTGCATCAAATTTGTAGAATGGTCACATAATTTTCATATAGGAAAGGTAGACTATATGATTCCCTCATGGTTCATTATGTCATCGCTCCCTCCTGAGTTGTGTCAAGTAGATATCATTAATTCAATAGGATCTATTGTTGGTGAAGTTAGAGGCATTGATGGATCCTTTTTTATCTGTAATAGTGTTAACATACTTATTAATGCCAATTTTAACCATCCATCAAAATTTCAAAAGAAAGTTATAACTGGAAAAGCTTCATATGATATTAACTTTCAAATCTATAGAGGAAAAATTGTTGATATCTTGAGATTTGATGAGTTACACAAAATTAGACCCAAGATTCTTCCTCTTACTTTTGATTTCAGAATTAAATTCCCTTGGATGAGAATTATGAAGAACAAGAGGAATTGGGATCATAGCAGGAAGAGTTCCCCAACAGAGAATTAGAATGAGTAGGTATGTCAAAAAGAGCTACTTGATACTGAAGACTCTATCAGCAAAGATTTAGTAGAGTGTTTCAAACTAGCACCAGTAATAGACTCCAAAGGTAAAACAAAGTTGGAGAAGGATGTTAGATCCTTCAAAAACTCCAAAGGAAATAAGGAAAAGGAAGTGGATAAGACTAGTAGGATACAAGAAAAAATGGAAATGGCTATAGTATATCACATCAATATAGAATCATGGATAGAGGGATTGATAGATCAGACAAGCCTTCTTGACCGACCATAAAAGATATAACTAAGGATACAAAGCAAGAGAATATATCAAGCAATGATCAAATGGAACTAGATAAGGAGCATAAAGGTAATAAAAATGAGGTAATGGAGAACGATATACATCTCAATCCTAAATCAAATAACATAGAGGGTCTTCTAGCTCAGGGTTATCAGAATGAGACAAGTAGTTTTGACAAGGAAGATCTTGTAACATCCCCTTCTAAGACAACTTAAAAAGGAGAAACTGATCAAAACAAGGAGACATTAAGTAAGATAAGTTAGGTTGACATAGGTGAAGAGAATTCTAGAATAAGACTTGTCAGAGCATCAGAACATCCACAGAATCTAGATATATTGGAGGCAAAAAACTCTACTATTTTTTGCATCAGAGATTGGGGTGGAGGATTATTCTTTTAAACTAGAAAGACGGGATCTTGAGCAGCTGGCTCCATATACAAATGCTAAGGTAGAGTTTTATACTCCTAGCACTAAAGGATTCAAAGGTGCTTCTAAATTGTGGTAGACCCTGGGTGATTAGATTACTTCTCCCTTTACTCTAGAGTTTGATCAGTCAGGCAGGCGGAATAAGGTTAAAGACATAGAAGGCTCTATTGTTAAATTTGTTTAGAATTTTTTTAACTAGGAACTAGACTCCCCTCTAGAGGAGGAAGTGTAAAGCATAAATGATAAGGATTTAGAACAGCTTTCTAAGGAACTTATTCAAGTTTTTAGCTACAAAAATATAGATAAAAGTTTAGCCTCCTAGAAGGAGAAGTTGATTCAAAGAATAATCAAACTAGGAGGTAAAGATTACATGGCAGAAGATCTTAGGAGGGATATATTAAATACTGAAGTAGAGGATAAATTTCTGAGATAGTTGGAAAAGCATGGGAAGGGATTAGAAGCAGACCAAAAATTGAAAAATCTAGGCTTGGATCAAGATTCAGATACTAATCTAAGGGATAGGGTCAGGGGAGAAATAGAGGATAAAGTCTTGAGTGAACTAGAAAGGGAAGAGTTGTATTGGACTGGGGATCCCATGACTATCTCTCCTTAGAGTTAGATTAAATGTCAGTAGGAACTTGGAATACATATAATTCAGGAAGGATTGAGTTCACCTAGACATGGCAGAGTTAAAGGAAAAAGAGGTAGGAAAACCTTGAAGAAATTAAGAGAACCTGATGGTTTGAGTAGAGAATAGATAAAAATTGACAATCTATTCAACATAGGGAAGGGAAAGTGCCTTCCCAAGGCATCATGAGGATGACTACATGGAATGCTAGGGGACTAAATGCCCCTAGCAAAAAAAGGTTAATAAAACAATACTTAAATAAATTTAATTCAGATATAATTTTACTTTAGGAAAAAAAGTTAAGTCTATCTTAGGGCTCAAAAATCAATAGGTCATTAGGAGTTTGGAATTCTAGCTTTCTTGAAGCTATGAGAGTGTCTGGTGGTTTAGGTTTAATTTGGAATCCTAAGAAAGTAGTTTTGCATTGTTTAGAACATAGCTGCAATTGGATGTGTGCCAATGTGCAAAGCTTGAAATCAGATTTGAAATTTATTTTGGTAAATGCTTATGGCCCAAATAGCCCAATAGGGAAGATGGTTGTTTGGAATGAATTAAGCTCTACTCTTATGAAGTATAAAGATAGTCAGATTATCATTGGTGGAAATTTTAACACCATTATAAGTCTGGATGATAAGATAGGGGGTTTGCAACACCTCTCTGTCACCTCCTTAGAATTTAAAGCATGGATAGATGAACATTATTTGATTGATATTCCTTTAAAGAATGGCTCTTTTACATGGAATAATAGAAGACATAATCTAGATTATATTGCGGAGAAATTGGATAGGTTTTTTATTTTAGGAAATCGATCAGTTGGAAATTTAAACTTTCAGTCCTCCATCCTACCATATGTAGGATTGGATCATTTCCCTATCTATTTCAAGTTCTTAGAACCCTCAAAACTAGTTAGAAATCCATTCAAATGTGAAAAGATGTGGTTTCAGGATCTGAAGTTTATTGAGAACATTAGGACTTGGTGGGCACAACCTAACTTTGTAGGATCTAAGATGTTTATATTTATTTCTAAATTAAAATTATTAAAAGAGAATATCCTAAGGTGGAATAGAGAACATTTTAATAATATCTTCAAGGAAAAGATGGAAATTAAAGAAAATTTGAAAACTCTGAATCAAGATATCATAAATTGAGGCATGAATTATGAGATTTACTCTTTAGAAAAAGAGCTTCTTGCGAAACAGGAAGATATCCACTCCAAAGAAGAGATTTTTTGGAGACAGAAATCTTAGGAAAAATGGCTAGATGAGGGTGACCAAAATAAAAAATTATTTCATAATTCAACTATATATAATAGATCTCAGAATAAAATTGCTAGTATCACTAACCAACTAGGTATCAATATAGATGATCCTCAAGAAATAGTAGATATGTTAGTTGCTCATTTTCAAAAATTACTAAACAATTATGAAGGTTCTAATAAGGAGGCTCAATCTAAGATGCTCAAATATATACCTAAATTGATCACAGTTGAAGACAAATAAAATCTTAATAAACCTATTACCCTGGAAGAGGTATGATCAGTTGTTTTTAGTATGAATCAAGACAAGTCTCCAATACCTGACAGTTTTTAGGCCTTCTTTCAAAAATGCTAGGATATTTTGTGGGAAGAGTTATGGAAAGAAATTGAAGGATCTAGGAAGGGAGGCTCCATGTTGGTCGAGATCAATCATTCCTTCTTGACTTTGATCTCTAAAAAGAATGGACTAGAACATCCTAGAGACTTTTTCCCAATCACTTTATGTAATACGATATATAAAATATTTTCCAAAATTCTAGCAAATAGACTTGTAAGAATTTTCCTAAGGGAAAAATTCACCCAAGAACTAAGAACTCAAACACAAGCACAACTGTAGACCAAAAATAGAGAGAGTATGATCAGAATAACAATGTATTCAATAACTTGATACTAAGAGTACACTAGGAGTGCCTAAATATAAAGGCCTCAAGAGAGCTTCTAGAATGCATAGAAGTTAGCATCATGATGTGTCATACAACCAAGCACATGTCCACCAGATATGGGTTATCCTCCATTAAGCACGGAAGTAAGTGTGGTGATGAGAGGATAAGCCTAGAAGGGTGGGACACCATGTGCTCAAATAAAGTTGCATACTCCTATGTTGTCAACATGACAACTCAAAAGGTGTGCAAACTCCTAAGTGTCTCACAAATAAAAATAATAAAATAATGCAAAATAATTAAATAATGCATTAACCTAAGTAAACTTAAGTGTAAATAGTAAAGTACTTATTTACACCGACAAGACTCAAGGGCCTCTTGCCAAAAGTTATCTTCGAAGAACAAACATGATTTGTCCCTGGAAGATCCATTCTGGATGGTATCCTAACTATTCAAGAAACTATTCATTCAGCTTCCAAAGAAAAAGTACCATGTATGTTCATGAAATTAGACATTCAAAAGGCTTATGATATGGTTGATGGTGATTCCTTTGCAAGATCCTTAAGGCTTTTGGTTTCTCTCATCAATGGATCAATCTTATCTTTTAATTCATTTCTACACCAAAAATATCTATTTTGGTCAATGGTATGCTTGAGGGTTTCTTCCAAATTTCTAGAGGTATTAGACAAGGAGATCCATTATCTCCTTTCCTCTTTATTATTATGGCAGAAGCCTTTGGTACAGTGGTCTCTAAAGCATACCATAATTAGAAAATCTTGGGTATCAATGTAACCAAAAATCTCCCTAACATCACGCATCAACAGTATGTAGATGACACAATTTTTCCTGGCAAAATATATATCCAAGAGGCTTTGGGTTTTAAGGATATCATTCTATCCTATATGGATGCCTCTGGACAGAAAGTGAACAAAGAAAAATCAAAGATTTTCTTTCTGCATACTAATCCTATTTTGGAAGACCAGATATGTAGGATCATGGGCTATAAAAAGGGGCTTTTCTCGTGCAAGTATTTGGGAATCTCCCTAGAAAAGGGCTTGAAATTGAATAAGATATGGTTGGAGACATTGGAAAATATGGATGGTTGAATAGGTAGTTGGAAAGATAAATGGCTTTCAAAGGTTGGTAAAATCACTAAGATTAGCTTGGTTCTTTTAGCCATCTCAATTTTTCCTATGGCATGTCTTCCCCTATCCAATTGGACATTTGCAAAATTTGAATCCAAATGTAGAAACTTCCTATGGAATGATATAAATGATAATAAGAAGTTAGCCCTCATTAAATGGGATAATTTATGTAAACTGAAGGAATCAGGGGGCTTAGGAATCAAGAAACCTCAATGGAAAAATGAAGCTCTGGGGGCCAAACTTATTTGGTAGTTATACACAAAAAATAACCACAAATGGGCCAAGATCTTCTATAAAAAATATCTTGACCCATCCAATCCTTTGTCACTTTTTAGAATGAACAAGTTACCAAAAGGGTCAGAAAGTTGGAATTTTATGTCTAAATGTCAAAAGTTGATAAGTAAATTTTTGACTTGGGATGTAGGGTCGGGAGATAAAGCATTGTTTTGGGAAGACTCCTGGGATGGGCTTCCTCTGATCCCTTCATCCCCATGCCATGATAGGCTAAAAAGTGTGTTAACATCATTATGGGCCAATAAAGTCAAGGATTACAAAGTTAAGTATTATTCTGATGGGATCTAGCAGTAAAGATGGCATCAAGTTGATGATTTAGGTTTAGATCCTGACTCTATAAAGGCTTTTGAGAAGATTGTTTCAGAAAGATGTATTAAACAATCTGAAAGACTAGATAGCCTGATTTGAGCTGGCTCTAAGGATGGTAGATATAGTTTGAAACAAGGTTATAAGGCCTTAGTCAATTCTCAGAGTTGGAAGCTTGTGGAGATGCCACTTAAACTCTGTTGGAATGTAAGTTGTCTTCTGAAGGCTGAGTTCTGTTTGTGGCTTACCCTCCAAAACAAAGTTCTAATTGCTAACCAATTGTCTAGATTTGGTATTATAGGCCCTTCTTAGTGTGTCTTATGAAAACATAAGAATGAAGATGTGGACCATTTATTTTATAAATGTTTGTTTGCACAGTCCTGCTGGGAGTGCCTCAGATCTCAGTTAATGTGGTTGACACCACTACTGAACTCATTTTAAGATTTCATCCTCTCATGGCCCAACTACCTAGATCATGGGATTTACTCTAAGATTTGGAGCATTAGTCCCTCTATCATTGTGTGGGAATTATGGAAGGAAAGGAACTAGCATGTTTTCCAAGATAAAGAGATGAATATAGAAAGATTTCTTTCAAAATTAGAAGCGTCCATTATGGAGATGTTGAATTCTCACCTTCAGAAATCTATTAAGGAAGAAGGATCCTTTTCCATTTGGGACAGGTTTATGAAAAAGAATTGGCCCAACCTTATTAATCCTCCCCTCATTTATTTGAATAAAAATAAAGAGGCGCGAGCTAACTATAAATGGGTTCCTCTACCTCGTGGTTGGTTTAAACTAAATTTTGATGGTGCAACAAGAGGTAATCTAGGAGTAGCTCGTATAGGGTGCATAGTAAATGATGATTTTGGAAAATTGGTAGGAAAGTTAGTATCACCCCTTCCTCCTACCTCCAATAATTTGGAAAAACTAGAAGTGTTAGATAAATTTCTACAACTCTATATTAACCTAGGAGTATCTAAGGTCATCATCGAAGGAGATTCTCATATTATTCTGAATGCATTAAGGAAGCAAGACACACCTAATTGGATCCTTAATTCTAAACGTAAAGAAGTTTTGTTGTGCCTTGTTAGTTTTGAAGAGTACCAAATTTTTCATATATTTCAAGAAGGAAATAAAAAAGCAGATTGGTCAGCAAATACAGGAGCAGATGGTGATTCAATTTTGGTTTTCAATAGATGATAGGACTCTTAGGTTAATATGGGCATAGATCTAATAGATAATGTAATTTAGTTAACAATGGTGAGGATTTACAATAGGAAATATATAATATTTTGAGATATACTTAATGTGGATGGTCAAGAAGATGGATTGTCCTTGATTATAGAGTGGTTGTGGTATCTATGTTTGGTCTTTTATATCTAATTTTGGTTAGGGTCACACACTCTCATTTCTATAAGGAGCCCGTTGAGAGATGTCTAGCTAATAATTAACTTCTTGATAGACTTGCCCCTTTCCATGATGATCTTTCCATATTCAATTTTTGGTGTTGAACTTGTGCTGATCCATCAATATTTTGAATGATTAGATAAGAGTTATCTTGAATGATTATGTTAAAGGGAATTTAATGGCAGTACATGTTGAAGTCAAAACTTGATAAAAATAGTTGGCTTCAGTGTCAGAATCATGGCAAAGATATTTAGTTTTCTAGGTGAAGATTGTATCCAGTATCAGTGTCTTGCCCTATTCATTTGATGGAGACCAACGTCCATATCTTTCATACATCCAAAAATAGAACAATGGCATTTTTGGGGAAGGTGAAACCTAAAAGATGGAGTTGGCTTCTCAAACCAATTGATGATTTAACCTATTTCATGGTAAGCCAAGCCATTGGTGAGAGGGCTTTTGATTATAGTGCTACATGGAGGGAAAAATATAGTATTATAGGCTCATTCATAGGGGTTTTAGTGTAGGCTAAGATTGGTTTAGGGGATATTGTAAAGTTGTGCTTTGACATATTTAGTCCAGTATGGAAAAAAGTGCTTGAGAAGGAAATTTCTAATATAGATGAGAAGCTCTAAATTCCCCTTCCTGAGAATTATATGAGTCTTTCGTTGGGTGTAGCTAATCTGGACACAGCTCCTCGATGACAATCCCTGATTATAAGGGAGAGTTTGGCTTTTTACAAAGAGTGGCCCCGCATGGAAACAAGCATCCATTTCTTGCTTCAATGGAGGAAAATTATTGTGGATGAGGGTAACGATTGGTTAATTAATTATCTCACATTTTTTAATGCCTATATCAAACTAGGTGTGGTATTTGATGACCTAAATGCATTGGAATTCAGTACTCTCAATTCTAAAAAGACTAACAGGATTAAGCTCAATTTCAAATTACCACCCAATGCAACTGAAGAAGATGCCAATGAGGTTCCTAAATTGATAATGGTAACATGGAAAAAGTAGGTTGTAGATAGGGGTTGTAATATTTTGAGTATTGTAATATTATTTAGGGTTTATGTATTTTGGTAATGCTAGGGTTTAGTAGCAATACATTTATGCATGTATTGACTGGTGACAATTTCAAACTTTTAGGAGATTTTGATTAGTAATATGTGGCTCCCTATATATGAAACAATAGGATCTTATATATCAATCTAAATGATGTTTACTGATCGGCATGTGATATATGGATATGTGAATAGATGCTCTGTTAGTATGGTTTATAACATTACATTGTCAATTTTTAGCTTTTGAACTATATATAAGCTCGAGATTAAAGAAAAATGAGTAATTATAGGTGTGCCATTTTTCCATCATAGTTTAGTCTTATCAAATTTCCAAAATCTATGTTTAAGTAGGTTTTTTGGATATGCTATGGCCTGGATATTTTGAAATGGTTTTATCTGTAGATCCTCTTTTATAATTTTTGGTTTTCATTTTTGGTATGATAAGGATTCAGGTGCAATTATCTGATTAAGGATCAAAGGATTCTTCCCCATATTTCTCTATATTGGATTGTTAATTACTTGTCTTTGTTTAGCAGCTCACAAATGAGAGCAAGGATATGTTTTTATAGACTCGAATACAAGCTACAGTCAATTGGTCTGGACTTTCTTGTAGTAATTGAATTTACATGTTTTGGGAGATTTCAATTGGAATAATCTAGGGATTGGTTTTTCTATAGCCTAGCTTATAAAAGGTATGCTCTTCTAGCATCTAGTCAAGGTAGGTAGCTTAAGCATATGGTATATAGTTATATTCTGGTGCTCTGAGGATTTAAATTTAAATTTGTGATTACTATTTGAGATATAGGATAAAGTGAGCTAAGAATATATAATCAAATTGTTGCAAATGGATATCTCACTATACTCTAGGCTTCTTAGTTATTTCATATCAATGAAATTTCAATTGGGCTTAGAGTGTTTTATTTTAGCTTATGGGTTCTATTTCATGCTCTATTATCAAGGTTGGTATGTATATGGCTGGGGCCATCTCTAAGGCAATCACATTTTTTGGTTTTCACTAAGCTTTGATATGTTAGAACCTAGTTTTAGCCCTCTCAAACTGAATGTTTATTGTTAATATTGTCCAAATTTGATTATTGATATTAGTCAAGTAGACATTTGAGTTAGATTTGTAGCAGCCTCTCAGCCAACAATAGTATCAAGGCACATTGGAATGGCTTTGGAGAGCTTCTGTCTAGAGGTTAACCTTTTGTGGAGTAGGCATGAGAATTTTAAAATTCAGGTTAATACTAAAGATTTTATAGTATGGAATTTTTAAGTCTATTCCTAGCCTTTGTATGAAGCTACTCTAAGTTCTTTAACTCTTGTTATAGTTTAGGATAAGATTGTAGGGTTTATCCAATGTTGCCTCTTCATATGAAGCTATGCTAATCTCTTTAACACTTGTCATAGGTTAGGTTAAGACTATATGATTTATCCTATGCTACCTCTACCATTTCCCAAGGTAGTATAGGAAGTAAACTATAGTTTATTTATATTGTTGTTCAAACGTGAGTACTATCAGTCTGCCTTTTTATAAACCAATCTTAAGGTTTGGTTTTTTAACATTAATTCAAGTAGGGATGGAATATTTTATTCCAATGTCTTGGTAGAATTATCCTTGGTACATTTATGTTTGATAACTAACCATGTTTTGTGTTTAGCTAGCTAGAGAGCTTTTATGTAAGGTAGATTCATTTCATAGCAGGATGAGGATTTTGATTCTAGTTTAATATCCTCTGACAGTAGCTTTTGAAGACTCGAGGAAACTATAATTTTCAGGCGTATGCCCCTGTATTGATTTTAATTTAATTATAAATACTATATAAGATAAAAATTCACTGGTGTATTCCCCTTTTAACATTTTTAATAATATAGGACTTCTGTCCTAGGTAAGATTGGAGGTTTTCTTCTCCATTCTTTCCTACTAGTGCCTGTTTGAACAGAGAAAGCTTTTGTAATTTACCATTTTATTTAATAAAATTTATCATGGCCTTGGCCATTTACCAATTAAGAAAATAAAAATAAATAATTAGTTAGATTTTATTTCTGCAAGTGTGTTTGCTTTCAGTTGCGTGTTTTCTTTTAGTCGCATGTTTGTTTTAAAGTTGTGTCAGTCCTAGGGGGTAAGGTTCACTTGAGATTTTATCTTGAGATATCTTACTAACCACTCTTTTGGTTTTAATTTTAGGAAGAGTTATTTCTTTGTCAAAACATTTGGATGATAGTGTGTCTTATACCAAATAAACAACATATGTTGCTTGCAGAAATAGGGGGACTTTTAGTCTTGAGTTCAAGATTCTAAACCAACAAGTTCTCAACACTTTGCAAACTTTAAAAATTGATTGTCTTAGGTGTTTTTGGATTAAGGTTGAAAACAAAAAGGAATGATCCAAACCCTAATTGGTTCAAACATAAAGAGTCTTCTCGAAGGATTGCTAAGATTGTTGTTTGGTGTGAGAGTTTCTGAGAGTTCTCAAAGAGGAACACAAGTGATGTTCATAAAGGATCAAATCCAAGAAATGACACTGATTTCCTGGCTACATAGTCTAAGCATAGTCAATATATAGAAGAAAATGAAAAAAGAAAAAGAAAGAAAAGAAAAGAAAATATAAAGAAAGATAGTTTTAAGACTGAAGGATTCTAAAAGATCCAAAATAGAAAAAAGATACACTTTCAAAATAAAGTATCTTGTACCAAAACAATGCTTCATTAAATAGTGACTTTATGAACTACATGGAGTGGTTATTCAAAATTTGCCAAAATTTTTTTTTTTTAAAAGAAAAGAAAACTGACATCCTACTAAGAGCCCTCGAAGTAATTCTCTCATTTGGTCAAGCAAAAGACTGATAAATGACCTTTGTGGAGATTCTTGATGGATGTGTTAGAAAAGGGGTGGAAGATTATTTTCAAGTTATCTAAAGATTTTGATTGGTCGCATCCTAAGATGTCAAAGGAAATGAATACACTAAACACACACTAAGCTTGAAGGTTTTGGGTCCTGAAGTTTTGACTGTGAAGTCATTCAAAATTTTCTTGGAATGTTCAAGATATAGTTGTTGTTTGAAACACGTTGAAAGAATGTTTGCTGATGAAGAAATGCCTTTGTCATTTCTTCCTTTTGTTGGGACTATTTTTTGTGGTTCCACAACACACGCCCCATTTTTAGTTATAAAATGGGGACCCCCTTTACTTTATTTTTTGGGTTTTCTTGGACTCCTACTCAGGGATTCAAGCCATTTTGAGATCTTCCCTAGCCCCTAGTTCATATCTAGGTTCTGCCGGTAAAACCCCATAGGTTAGATATTCAAGAAATTCTAAAAACAAGCTAAGGATAACAATTTTTTGCACATCTCATAGGTTTTCTGGTGCATTTAAATTTTTAAAAATGTGTATTTTTTCACAACTACGTAGCTAGCACACTTGCATAGCTGTGCAAATGCGCATGTCCCCAAGTCTATATAAGGGGAAAGGGGGCTCATTTCCTCCCCACTTTGCTACTTTCCTTGCCAAAAGATCTCTCTACATTTTCACTTTTTCCACATCTTTGACTCTGCAACACAACATATATCAAGGTGTGGTGATTATCCTTCTTGTCTGTGCTAAAAGCATAAGCCATTGGTGCACATAAGTGCACCTAACTTGGTGCGCTAGGTGTGCACCAATATCCCTATGCATCAATTTTTTAAAAAAAAGACACTAAGGTAATTTTGAGATGCACACTAGTACACTTTCCCAAGTGTGTGAATGTGCACTTCAAAACTTGAAGGGAACTCTTGGAGATTGGGTGCATACTCGCGCACCTTCCCGAGTGCACTAGTGCATAGCTATGGACTAAAAGTATATAAGGAAAATTCAAAAAACACATACAAATAAAACCTAAACCTAAAGTTTGGTGCACATTTGCACACCTAACATGGTGTGTAGGTGCACATCAAACCTTAATACAAAAAAAAACACAAGGGAAGAATAAGGTACACACTAGCACACTTGATCTAGTGCACTAGTGTGCACCTTATATTTTTTCAAAAAAATCTTTTAAGAAGAGGAGGATAATAAGTTATTTTCTTGCATTTAACTTTTTAGGTTTAGGATGAGACTAAACATTATTGTAATGTTTTCATTCTTGATTTTGAACTAATGGACATCTTTCTTTTGTCGTGCAGATATAATGGCATCTTCATCAGGCGAGAAAATGGCACCAAAACTAGTCATGTTCAAATTCCAAGGTGTGCCATCAAAACCAAGGTTCCAAGATGACTACTTTGAGATTAAGGAAATAGATTTGGGACACACTAATTTGGCATAGTTCTTAAGGATTTTCAATAGACCCACTGAGAGGTCGGCTTTGGTTTTGAAGTGCAACTTCACATCTGACATCAGTACAATCTTCTAAGCATGTCATGACACTTGCACATTATTTTGTTCTGAAGGAAAGGGTGGTAAAGAGTTACTGGAGAAGTTGTCTTAGACCTCTGACCTGATAACATTGAAAGGGTATTCCATCTTCCTAGAGTAGATCAATTCATTAAATTAACCTATGAGGTAGCAGAAAGGTGGTATAGAGAACATCTAAAAGAGGCTTCTGAAATTATCCAATCCTCTTATTTAATAGAAAAGACTCCTCTAGGGAAGGCAATTAGCAAGGTGGATATGATGAGAGGATATATGAAGGATGATATCGGATACTCAATCATACTTCTGAGTAGGGTGATGGGTTTACCGACAACTAGGCACCTAAATGTCTTCATGGTGCATTTCATTGAGACTATCAAAATGACAAGGATCACTTGATTCGGCCATGAATTTGAGTGAAAAATCTATGTGAGTGGTTAGGAGTAGTAAAAGACAAAAATAAGTTCTATATAATTTCATATTTGGTCTATCTGTTGGCTGCAAGGGCAACAGATTATCCTAGTTTGTATAGAAGAGGTAGCATGTAGGATCTGAATGCTTGGCCATATATTGTCTATCCCTAGTTGGTAAGGAAGAAGCTTTTGGGCCAAAGTAAGGAATACATAATTGTGAATGATGAATTCATATTTTCTATCATCTGATTCATAGAGGGTGATTATGACAAAAGATTATCTGATGATGTAGTAGCATAGATAACAAAACTTGGGGCTTATTTTATTTAGTTTAAACTATTTACATATCTAAGGGTAGTTGGTGTCATTGTCAATCTAAAAAGGTTTCCAATATATCCTAGTGATAAGCTTGTTCTTTTGGAGATTGCACAACAGATTGAGTCTACATATGACAGAGTCAGGAAATAGCGTAGACCATGTTGGACATGGCCTCTGGTCATAGGACCATATCAAGTTAAGAGGAAGAAGGATATTCCTTCTTTTGAATGGGAATGAGATCAATGTCCCATTGAAGAGTACAATTACTTGAGGCCCTATTTTGATAATATTGGGAAAGTCTAGAATCTGGTAGGCAAGGAATTTCAGCATGAAGAAGCCATTGAAGACCACTGGATGAATGCAACAAATGACTACGATGTCTATATTAGGGACTATTGTAGGATGACTTTGTATTTGGAAAAAAAATATTTTAATATAAAGATTCCATTGGAGATACTATAGCAAGATTTTGGAGAGCTACTCGACCCTCTATTCAATGTAGATAAGATTGGAGAAAGACCCATCATGAATGTTGAGGTTGACAGGGAGGAGAATGATGATATTAATCATCAGATGAGGCATGTTATCAAGTTGATACATGATTGGATTAGGAAAACATTTAGACTTGATCCAATACCTGACACAATAATTTTTCATGTGCAAGCCTGCCCAGCCAAAGGTAGAGGGAAGAAAGTTACTATTCCTACCTTTATATCCTAGTCACCTATAAGGTCAAAAATAGTATACCAACTTGATCGATTGGTTGGATACTATCACCCTCTAGAGAAGAAAGGGAAGGGCAAAAGAAAGAGGAGTTCTCCTCAAAGAGATGAACCAGAGGAGGGTGAAATTCTAGACCCTTTGTAGCAACAAGAAAATGTGCAAGGGCTAGAGGATATTGGAGCACAATAGGAAGACCCATTGTTGCCTCTAGCTACACCCAGCCAGATAGAGGATGAAACTCAAGAAGTCTCTCCTCCTTTGCAGGTCAAACAAGTATCCCCTTCCACCTCTAAGAAATAAAAAAAGATGAAGGCTCCCATGAAGAAAAGGCAAAGGGTGATTAGAAAGATGGTTCCTTTCCCATCTATCTTAGAACCTATTCTTGAGGGAGAAGAAGAAGAAGAGAAAGATGAGAAGGAAGATGCATCCTTCCAAAGAAGAACATGGCTAGAAAGAGCCACAAGACAAGAAAGGAGGAGAAGCTCCACTGCGACACTACCATCAGCCTTGGAAGAACATTTGGAAATAACTACTTTAGAGGATGAAGTACAAAAATGGGTTGATGAGTAGGATGAAGAGGGTGATGATGTGTTCAAAATGTCAAGTTTTGACTTCATGCCTATAGGGATGGAATTGGTGGAAGGCCAAATCAGGGATACCTCGATGAGTGAGCTCCAACAGGAAGATTGGATGCAAATGTCACTAGAATCATAGGGTCCTGATCTAACTCCCCCACCCCTTGTCCCAGTCACAATTATAGAAAAAGGCTCTACTACTCCTCCACCTCTAAATGTTGAAGAAGAATAGGTAGAAAAGGAGCCATCACATGAGCAAGAGCCACACCAAATTGTGACTAATGAAGTTTCTAAAGAGGGGAAAATGGTTGAATATCCTCAACAAGCCTCCCAATACACTGATGATCAAACTAGAAGCTCATAGAAATAGAGACTATTGAGGGGGAGCCATCACAAAAAGAAAGAACCCTAGAGAGGAGTGACAAGGGCAAAGTAGTAATTGAACACACTCCTTCATCCTCAAGAGGTAAGCCTTCAATAGAAAGAGTTCCAAGGTGGTTGAGAAAGGAAATGATGAGAAATAAGAAGCTACAATTCTATGCCAATGAAGAGGATATGATCGAGTTGGCTGAGGTTCTAAATAAACCTGAGTCCCCATCAGAGGAAGTGATAGCTTTAGCATTTATCAACAGTACTTAGGATCAAGATTTATTTCCACAAGTGGTTGTCCCTCCTCCTAATATAGATGTAGGAGACTTAGGCCCACAAGACTATTAGATCAAAGAGGTTATGCTTGGGAAGCCCACATTGGATACTACTAGGTTGATGGTTATGATGTGAATAAAGGAGGTATTCAAAACCTTATAGGAAGAAGGGGCGAAACCCAAAACACTTCATAGGAAAAATGAAATCCTATGAAGATATTTAGCCAAAGTTGTTGGTCCCCTAGATCTTGATCACCCTAAGGAGACTCTAAATTCTACACTCAGAGAAGGGGGAGGTGTACATGTAGATTCATTTTTGAAAGCCTGTTAGCAATGGTGGGAAAGTTATGAGGAAAAGGGTGTCTTAATCATCCAAGGAAATTTGAAATGCTACACAGGAGAATGTAGACAAGATGGTAGCAATTGTGAACCATGATTTTAATATAATGGATGAAGTATAGGCCTAGAGTAAGGATTGAGAGGTATTATAGCCTATTAAAGGGAAAGTGTATAGGATTTTGATAGATGTATATATAGCAGAAGAGTTAGATTTAATTGATGATTGGATTGATAAGATAGCAGAAAACAATAAAGCAATGGAAAAATTACATGCAAAAATCCATCAGCTCAAGGACCAAGGTCGAGAGAAAATTTTGGAGGTAGAGAGGCATTATAGTGATGCATGTGTAGAAATTTTTGAGGATGATGAATGAGATAAATTAATGCCCATAGAGGTAGTAGTAGAGAAGTTCCAAAAGATTTTTGAAGAAGCTTCTAGTGAGGATGACATCAGGTAGGCATTTAGAATAGAAGAAGCCTTCATAGAGTTGGATACAAAACTTAGGGATTTTTTTGAGACCTAAATTGAAGTAGACAGCTACAGAAAAAGGGAAAGGTTTGGCTAAACTCATGGCTGAATCTAATTTGGATGCCAATCAGATAAATATAGTAGTTGATGACCTCAAATTTGACTTGTGTGACATGGATCATTGTGATTGGTATGCTAATGTTATCTATTATCTTCAACATATGGAAGCTCCTTCCCATTTGACTGAACAAGAAAAGAGGAGTACTAAATTACAAGCCATCAGATACATAATTGTTAAAGGTGATTTGTGGTGGAGAAATTTTGAGGGGTTGTTACTGAAATGCATTGATCAAGAAAAGGCAAAAGAAGTTTTAAATGAAATGCATGCTGGAGTTTGTGGAGGACACTATATGGCTAAGACTACTGCACATAAGGTGATGTGAGAAGGATTTTGGTGGCCCTCTCTTTTCAAGGATTCTCAAATCATGATTAGAAAATGTGATGCATGCCAAAGATTTGCTGGAAAATTGAAATTCTCAGGTAATATTCCATTAAAGCCAGTTGAAGTCCAAGCACCTTTTCAACAATGGGGTATGGATTTCATAGGTAAAATTTCTCCCAAATCTAGCATTGGCTATTCCTGGATTTTAGTTGCTACTAACTATTTCACAAAGTGGATAGAAGCAATCCCTGCAAGAAATGCCACCAGTAAAGTTGTTAATAATTTTTTGCTCAATAACATTATTTCCAAATTTGGTTGTCCTTAGAAGATTGTAACAGATAATGCAATGTGCTTTAGGTTCAAAGAATTCAAGAAATTTTGTGATAAATATGGAATCACTAGATCAACATCTTCCCCATCTCATCCACAAGGAAATGGACAAGCTGTGTCTACAAATAAGAGTTTGTTGAAAATAATAAAAAGGACATTGGATGATAATAAGAAAGCCTAGAATTCCAAGTTATAGTTAGCAATATGGGCTGACAAGGTAACTATGAAGAAAGCTATTGGTGTGGCACCATTTGATTTTGTATATGGAATTCAAGAAAGAATGCCTCAAAACAACCTAGTAGGTCTGTACAACTACATTCAAATGTATGATGAGGATATCATTGATGATATGCAAGAAAGATTGGATGAACTAGTTGGGCTAACTAAAACTAGAAAAGAAGCATCAATCAGAAACCAAAAGTTGCAACTACAGGTTAAAGCACTTTATGATAAAAGGACAGTGAGCAAGAAATTTTAAGATGGAGATTTAGTCCTTATGGGGAATGCCAAGATAAAGGATAAAGGAAAACATGGCAAGTTCTGATTGAAAACACATGGGGAGAAGATTCTTATATTATCAAAAATCTATCAGGCAACATTCTTGAACTACCAGTTCATGGACAATTTTTTGAATAGGTATTTTTCTTGAAAAATACTTATTTTCTCCATGAACAATAGTCTAGGTTTCCTTGTACATTATGTATAATCTTTGTGTCTTCTGTACAGTCCCTGTATATTCTTCTGTTTTGTGTTTTTGCTCTCTCTAAGTTGTCATAGCTTTTAAGGTCAAGCTTGTGGTCTACTTCTCCTACTGATTCTGAGCCCTCATATGAATCTTGCATATTCATTATCCCCAGACAGAGCCATTGTTGGCCTAGTTTTTCACTACCCTTGTTTTGTTATATTTAGTAGTGAAAAACCCTAAATGTGTGCCCTAAAATTTTGGGAATTAGGTCAAAACCCTAGGCAAGAAATTCACCATAGAAACCCTTATGCCTTGTCTTGTTTTTCCCTAGCCTTTGAAAACCTTATAAAGTAATATTTCAAATATATTTTGGTGAGACACTTTTAAGCTAAGGTTTATCCGTGCAAAGATACCTTTATTCATCTTTTTAATAAACCTTGTAAAGTTTTCCTTAATTGCATTATTTTATTTGAAACAAGTCCAAGTTGCAATTTCTTTCGAGCATCATAGATCCTTTTGAGATTGAGGGTTGAGGCTTGCCTGCAATATGGAGCTGCAAGGTCTTTAAATATTGCAGGCAAGCACCTTTTTGACATGTAGCCGCTACTGACATTCAAACCTTAGTGCACCGTAAAAGTTTTTGTTTTCAAAATCAGTCAGACCTTTTGTAGAGTTGTCAGTGTTCCTTGTGCATGTTTTGAATTTCCTGCGATGTCATTGGTTGGTCTTTTAGTGACATTAATACTTTGTAATCTAGATTTTGTGATTGTTGATTTAGCAAGAATCAAGGGTTGGCACTTGCCCGCAATATGGAGATACACAAGTTTTAAGCAATGTGGGAAAGCCCCTTAGTGACACATGGCACAGTGTGACATCATGGGCCCACCTTTCTTAGAAGATAATAATAGCTTGTCTTTTGTGGCAATTTTTAGGTGAGTTGGAATACAAAGGAAGTGTCTCATTGGTCCTTCTAGTTGACTAGGTATACAGTTGTGCTAGATTTTAATCACCATAGATTTAAACAAGATCAACAGAATGCACTTGACCACAATATGGAACTAATCGACTTTTAAATAATGTGAGCAAGCACCTTTCTGATGTGTGGCAAAGTGAAACCGAGCCTTGAAAGGAATGCTAAGTCATGCCATGGTGGAAAGGTTAGATGAAGTAAAGCACACTAATTAGTAGTAGGTGACAAGTATGCCAAGTTGGGAGCAATGATGTCATGGGTGCAAAAACATTAAATGTTGTATTCAGATTAGTCATAGCACGTTGGTTAAAAGATGATATTTTATTGGTTAGACAAGCTAAGTGGGCTGTCAAAGAAAAATATTTGTACTCACCATCGATCTGCGTAAGAACAACAGAGAGTGCATGCCTGCAATAAGAAGTTGCAGGAATTTTAAATAATGCAGGCATGCACCCTTTTGACACGTGGCCAGGTGCTCTAAAATTTTAAAAGCTTTTTGTGTTTTCAAATAAAGCCATCTGATCATCATAGGATCAATGGGTGAAATTCAAAGTTGAAGCACAAACACAAAAATAATGGCTACAGGAGTTAATATGATTCAGAGTTCTTTCGTGCAACCTTAATGCATAGGTATAACATGAAAATTTTCCATTACTAAGTTAGAAGATTGCAGATTTCTCAATGTGAAAAGATTTCCTGAGCTAGGGCATAGAATTTCTCAAGGGTTTTGGAGAATTTGTAGAGAAAATTGTAGAGGAAGAAGGGAAAATTTAATGGGTAAGCAACCTGTGACCATAAGAAATCGAGAATTTGCTGTTGTAAGAGTGAAATTTTAAAAATGTCTCCATGGAAGGAATTTTTTGGGAAAATTGATTATTTAAAGAGTGTTGTGCATGAAGATTTCCTGGAAAAATTTCCCTTATCAATAAATGAAATAACTAAAGGTAGGGAGCTCATTCCTAAGAACCCTAGGGTAGTTGTCGATGAGGGTTTCTATGATAGGGAAAATTGGGTAAGAGACACCCAAGTATCTATGGGAGGTTTGCAATTGTTCAAAAAATGGTTTTTAGAAAGGAATTTAGATACCCCAATGAGCAATGTCTGGGAATTCAACATTGGAAGATTAACAGTCCCTACAGTTTTCTTTGATAGTGTTCTATTGACTGACCTAGCTAAGAAATATGATCCTATTACAAGGTGGGTGAAGAATCATTCTAGAGTGAATCTTTTTAGAGTTTTCCTTGAGCTACTCAGTGAAGTTTTTAACCTTAACCTGAACTACATTGTGCATGAAATCATTGATATGGATTATTTGCAAGCAAGATATGATGCACAAAGAATATACTTGAGGACAAGGTCATTGCAAGAGCATGCTGCTAAAGTTGGAACCTTGTCTATGATTACTACTAGCACACTCAAGCCATTACTAAAAAGACATTTTAACCCTAGGGCTTAGGCATTATATATTTCTCTTTGTAAGATTTTTGGAATGGATGAAGCTGAGAAAATCCTAGGCTCAATGGTCCTCATAATGGCTCAAACTCTTCAATTTAGAATAAGCACTATTCTAGATTTTGCTACTTTTCTTGCAAAAGAGATTCACAATGATTTGATGGGGATAACAAGGAGAAAAGTGGATAAATCTTTCTGTTGGTATTCATTTCTTATGTATGTATGTTTGTATAAGGGACTTGCCTTCTTTTCTAAGGGTATGGAGCTAGAAACAACTAGGAATGGAGAGAGGAATCTAGTATAGTTTTGGAGCATGGATATGACCTCAAAAGCCATAGATGCCAGTTAAGTGAGGTTTGACAGATATTTTTCATCAAAGCTTAGATTTCTTTTGAGAGGAGATAGCCCTAGAATTCCACAAGCACTGTTAGAATTGGTTAGACCCAAGGACCATGCAAAAGGGTTACTGGTTAGCCATAATTGGGGGGATATAATTTCCTATAATTTTTCAATAGTAATAAGAGTATATGGCTTTTTGGAAAAGCCTCATGTGCTACCATTTCATGTGCCTTTGAAGATAGGAATAGCTAAGTTGTTATGGCAAATAGGCACTATAGATGAGAGGGAGTTGGCTAAGAAAGGCACATTTTTTCCAATTGTTACTGTGGCACATGATTTTGTCTTTGTAAGGAAAGGGTGGAAGCATTTGAATTTGTTCCTAGATAGATATAAAATAGAAGAATCTCATGCTAGGTTTATTAATCTTGGAGGATTCTATGACCTCTTAAGAGACAAAATAAAAGCTTCCCGCATGGTGCAACAAGTTTACTATCCAGAGGATGTTATTAGAAATGTTTTTACTTTGCAAGAACAAGAATTGAGAAAGGAGAAATGGATAGTATTTAGCAAAACCCTAGAATTCATTAATGCTTTTGACCCCCATTATGATCCATTGAAAGATAAGAATTATTGGGGAGCCAAGATGCAAGAATTGATGAATAATTTTGCTGTGATAATACAAGCCATGAATGAGAAGAAGGATGCATATGCCAAGGCTTATCCAGACAAGGCTATAGAGGTGCAAAGGAGAATAAATAGTAGAAATATGGTGTCTCCATTTTAGTACACTTTGCATAAAAGGGTAGGATATGTAATGATCCAGAATGTGCAATAGGTTCCTCCTTAGCACAGACCAAGGCTAGAAAGCCCACCTGTAGCCAATGCTCCAAAAAGACAAAAGTTAGAGCAAGGGTCTTCTTCTCAAATGGAGCAATATTCCCCAAGCCAGTCTCCAATTAGAATTGATGATGAAACATCTCTAAGAGAATAGCTTAGACAAATTGGTGGAGAGGGAGATGTATTTTTTACTTCCATAGATTTGGAGATTGGCGAGCTACAAGAACCACCTACACCTTCCTTGGATTTAACTGTTGTTGATTACCAAGGTAAGGAAATTGATCCAATAGTTGCCCAAGCCTCTGAAAGGTTTATTAATGCTGAAATTTTTATGAAGTCTAGGGCATTTGCTCAATTTTTATGGAGGCTAAATATAGGAAATTTTGAGAGAAGACTTGTGAAAAGATAAAGGCAGAACAACCTGATAAATTAGATTCTACTATTAAGGAGGAGATAAAGTCTAAATTTTTGAATGATTGTTCTCAATTTACCCCTGAGGCTAGTAGGCAAGTAATTAGATAGTTAGGAGTCCTTATTTTTCCAGAATGGGATATATTGAACACCATGGTTTTTGATTCAGTAAGGAAGCAAAAGGACATCCAACTTAAGACTAAGGAAGAGACATTACAGGCTCATAGGGGAGTCAAGTTTAGTGATGACCACCAAGCCCTTGTTATTTGGTCAATTGAAAAAAGAGACAAGACCAGAATGCAAGAAATCTCTACTGCACAACATACTAGTGCATTGACAATTTTTAGGGTTGGTGAGGTAGGCAATAAGTAGATAATTGGAATGGCCTTAGAAATGTTAAAGTTTGGTAGTGTTGTATCTAGTCGGGAAGAAGATAGATTTTCTCAACTCAATGCTAGGTTTGAAGAAGTTTTGAAAGCATATGAGGAGAGGGGAATGTAGATACAATCATTAGAGAATAAAATATCCCAAATGGAGAAGGTACTTGGGATGAGAAAAGTATAAGAAACCAGTAAACCAAGGATTATTTACCCTCCATATCCACCTGTTGAGCCTTTTAAATCAACTCCAATTGTTGAAATACCAAACACCCTAGAAAGGCCATTGTTCTACACTATAGAGGAATTTGAAGAAGAAAAGAATAAATTATATGCATTGCATGTGGAACTAAATGATTAGTATGAAGAAAAATTGAGATAGGGTGTCATGTATTTGGTAGATAGAATTTAATTGCCATCATTTTTTGATTTGTTATCAGGGATTGCAACCATCAGGGATGAGTTGAAGAAGAATGAAGCTACATTCAGACCCCTTATGCAGAAATGGATAGAAAGAAATAAAGATATCACTATTATGTGTATATCTATCATTCAACTACCATTTCATCAAATAGAATAGATCTTTGATTTGCTAAATAAATTGCAAGGTTTTGATGAAAAACAAGATTCTTTTCAAAAAAGATTAATTATTTGCTTTTCCAAATATGTTGCAGAGAAATTAGATGAATTAGATGAAATAAAAAAAGGAGTAGAAAAGAGAATTAGATGAAATTATTTTTGAAAGGATGAATAAAATTATTAATGAAACTGGTCATTTGTTATGAGCAAGGACAAATGAGGAGTTGGTAAAAGTACAATTATTTTATAAAGATATCAGGAAAAACCTTGTTATATAGAGGCAGTTGCAAATTCTTTAATAACTATACAAAGGGAGGTTCTAAATTTTGATTGGCCAAATGACACTGCTTATAATGAGTGGAAAGATAAATTCATGTCTATAGAGTAGATGTTAGAAGATGACGAGGCAGAAGATGATGCAAGTGTAACTGTTACTTTAATAGTTGATGATGAAGAAAGAGAAAATCCTCAAGTTAAAGTAAACTTGTAGGTAACTGAAGAGGACACATCACTTTTAGGCCTCATGGTCACTTATTTCAAGGAATCAGATTGATAGAAGAATCAAATCATTGTACTTTTTTTATTCCAAGGAATGTAATAGAAAGGGGCCCACAAAAGGAATGTTTGATGTATAAGTCTTTCTATTACTCACATTTCATCATTCTGTGATAGGTGTATGTAAATACCTCTTGTAAAGGACACCTATCAATTTCTCTTAGCCTGAAGCTTGTTGCATCTCACACTATATAAATGAGATTCCAGGGCTAGAGAAGGGTCTGATTTTCTAATGCTTAAGTGATATACTTAGTTTTTTTTTGGTCCAATGTTTGGAGCAAGTTTTATGATGTATTATCTTTGTTAGTTCCTGAGAATACATTAATATAGAATGATCCCTGTGTTTTTCCTAAGGTCTTTCTAAGTTTACTGCAAATGTATACAATTTTCAAAGAAAATGAATACAAATTATGAGCTATCCCCATATCAATTCTTTTTGAATTTTGTCTCCTTTTATTTACTTGGTCATCTTGATATTGTATGATTAAGACTTGTGCAATTAAATGCAATCCAGTTAGGTTGTATATCTGTTCACCACTATTATTAGTTCAATGGATTAAGTAAAAGCTTAGATGAATTTGATAAGGTTGCTATAGTAGTAGGAATGATTTTTTGAATGATGAATTCTGATAAGAATTGTTCATAATATTTGTTGTAAGGAAAAAAATTAGATCTATGGATTTGTAGTAGACTCTAAACCCTAATGGATTAGGCACTAGCCAAATTGATTCAGCTGGAAGAGAAATATGTCATAAATGGTTTTCAAATGCAGAATTATAATCAATTTTACTTTTATTTTCTAAAGATCTTCAAAGTTGGCCAGTACTTGTTTGCATGGAATGTTTTAGCTTCAGTTAGCCACTATTGTTGAGATCACATGTAGATCTATAGAAGAATTTTGGCCAGATCTATTATTTGGGATGTGTTTATCAAATTGTCAAGAATTATGCATGTATTTGAGGATTTGAGATGAGAATCAGAATGAAACTAAAATAATTCTCATACAATGTTTCCCAGTCTTGAATCATCCTTCGATATACCCACCTTGGTTTTGCAGAGCCTAAAGAGTAGAAAAACATTTTTGGTTTTGTTGAAGTTGGGTCCAAATGGTTTGCACATATAATTGTTAATAGGAATTGGCTAATCCTTAGATTGTGTGAGTGATATCATTTTGGTATTGAGCATTTTGTTGATTCAATAGTTTTAAAACACCAACAAGAGGATTTGAAGAAAATTGTGAAGAAGGTAGTCACACCTCTTGAGCCTGAACCAAAGAGGAGAGTGATCACAAGATTCAAGGCAGCTCAATATATGGTTGCAAAAGAAAAAGGAAGCCCAACAAAGAGAAAATCAGCCAAAGAAATAAAGCAAAGCTTACCCAAAAGGATAAGAAAAAAATGATCATTACACCTAATGACGAGGAGGAAGATGAAGAAGAAACTAAGTTTGACTATTTGAGAAAACTAAAAATTGTTCACAAACTACCTACATTGACTATTGACTAGGTATGTGAGGAGATTAGGAACTCAGGTAGTTTTGCGGGCTTCAAGAATATTAACTATGATTCTTTAAATAAAGAGGATCATGAGAAGCTTGAAAAAGCTATGATGGATATGATGATAAAGTTTAGATATAATGTTGATATATGATTAAAAGGATCAATTGAGTAAGAGAATTATTGAAGAAGTGTTTTCAATCATTGTTTTGTCACTAATGTCAAACTTGCTATATGTTGGTAAGAAAATTGCTTATATGTTTCAAGCACTATCACTTAGTTGATTGATGAGGAGGATTTGATCAACAAGATGTAACAAAAGTACCTAGAGGAAAGGTTGAGTTATGATTATGTATTGAAGCATAAGAATTAATTAAGGTAATGATAACATAATGTATTGATGATCTACTTTGAGGTTGTAAAATGATTGGCTACACCTAGAAAGTTTAGAAGAAAAAGGTTAAACAAAGTTCATTTCCTACGCTTGACCAAGTTGATAGAAGGTGTTGAGCAAAGTTAGTGCAAGCCGAGAAAAAAGTCAATTAGAGCTGAGTGAAAGCAATTTCTAGTGGATGCCTAGCAAACTAATAGGTGTCAAGCAAGATAGTTGATGTTGAGTGAATTTCAATTGATGTTGAGAACTAGTAAAATCCAGTTGATGGCAAGTGATTTTATAGTAGATGCTGAGTAACATAGTATGTGCCAAGCATTAGTAAATTGATAATGCCAAGTTGTTGCATTATGAAAAAGATCAAGGATTTGCCAAAAAAAAATTGACAAGTTTGTTTTCTTGGAACTTGTGAATGAGAAGGAAGATAAGATTGATGAGTTGGAGGCATAGGATCTTATGTAAACTATTTTGGAAGAAAATTCAAATATGTTCTAGGAGAAGTTTCTAGAGAAGACAAGATATGGGGTAGATACATCATATCTTACCTAATCCATGAAAAACCCTAATTTTTGAGATAGATAATGATAAAGAAAAGAATTCTAATTTCCTATATGTAGGGATGTTTAGTCATGAAGCAATTTTGGATTGAGGTTAGAGAGTTTTGGAAGCAAAAATTTGACAAGGAAAAGGAAGAGGGTTTGCTTCATCAAGTGACCCAAGAGAAGAAGTTTGCAATGGTGAGCTAAGCAAGAAGACTTAAAGAGGATGAATGCTTGAAGGGTGAACAAGTTATCAGAGTTGCAAAGATTGGAAGCCAAGTAGAGTTGAGACTAAATAGTGATCTATAATCTACAAGTAAGGTTGTAAGTCATATCATATCAAAAGCTCTACTGCTACTTTCTAACATTTGTATCATATTAGGGTAAATCTTTTTGAGAAAGGTTGAGTTAATAGTCATTGGAAAATCCTTTAATATGATGGCATTCCAAATGAATGGCCTAAAGTCCTCTAACAAGGCTCACTTTTAGTAGGGTGATTGAAATCCCTTAATTGGGTCACATTTAATAGTGTATTTTGTAATATTAAATAGGGTTGGCCTTTAATAGGGCGTCACTTTAGAAGAGTGAAAAAGGAGTAGCATGTTACTGGTGGTTTTCCCAAATTGGGTTTCCACGTTAAATTATTGTATCAAGTGTACTAATGGATATGTTGTGTTTTATGTTCTATACTTCTACATGTTAATGTTATAGTAACATATTAGTTTAGATTAACACACAATGAATATATGCATGGTTGAGAAAAATTTAAGGGTTTACTAAATTGTGAAAAGCCTTATTTTATACATCTAGACCTTGAATAACTGATTCACCCCCCTCTTAGTTATTCTAAAAGGAATTCCAACAATTGGTATTAGAGCACAGTTGCTTAAGATGATTATTTTTAAGGTACTAAAAGCATAAAGATCAAGATGTCAAAAAGAGAGGTACCCAAGCTGAATAGAGATAACTTTTCTGCATTGTAAAGTTTGATGAAGCTACACCTTGGAGGACTTGGAGACTATGCACAATCTTGCATTTCAGTAGAACATGTTGATCTAGTAGGAGCCCTAACTGCTAAAGATTTGAAGAAAAAGAAAGAACACAATCAAGTGATGTTGGAAATTTCCTCTTCCCTAAGCTATGTTGAGTTTGATGCTATCAAAGACCTTAAAAATGAAAATTATATATGGGATGCCCTAGACACTATTTATGGAGGAGACCAAAATGTTCAAAGAGCCAAGTCAAAGAGCCTCAGAGGTAAGTTTGATGATATGAGAATGGAAGAAGGTGAAAATATTGCTCAATATGTTGCTAGAATAAAAGAAGTTGTTAGTCCAATAAAAGGTGCTACTGGTAAAATAGATGATGATATTGTTCTAAGTCTTGAGAACATTGTTCCCTATGAATTCCATTAGAGTGTCTGCAATCCAAGAGTTAAGATGTGTGCCTAAAAATGATCTAACCCTTTAAGGTTTGGTAGGGAGACTCACTACTTTTGATTTATCTAATTTTAACAACTATAGACCAAAAAGTATTAAATCAGATTTCAAAGAAAAATTGCTACTGAAGGATTCTAAGGAGGCAAAGCCAAAGAAGAAGAAAAGAAAGATGAAGTATACATCCAATGACAATAGTATAGATGAGAAAGACATTGAACTATTGGAAGCATTGTTGGCCAAAATATTTCACAGAGAAAAAGGTAAATTCAAAGGTAAGTTGTCTATCATTTGTTTTAATTGCAATAAAGTTGGCCATATCATAGCAAGATGCACATAGAAGAAGAACTTTAGAGAATGGAACAAGCACAAAAATAGAAGAAAAGATGATGGAAGAGACTATAGAGACAAAGGGAAAAAGTCATGCTACATTGCTGATGAACAAAATTCTGATGAAAATGATGATGAAGTGGTATATGTTGCAATGAAGGATGAATCAGATGAGGATGAAGCTACTACACTTATGACTTGTGTGAACAAAAATGACAAATAAATCATTGATAGTGGATGCTCACATCACATGATTGGAGACAAAAGTAAGTTCATTACCTTAACCTATTATGATAGAAATAGTGTAAGATTTGGTAATGATGCACCATGTTTAATAAAAGAAAAAGGGTCCATCAAACTCACAGACAAGATTTCATGTGATAATGCTTATTATGTTGAGGGATTGAATTATAACCTATTAAGTGTGTCACAATTGAATAATTTGGTGTACAAAGTTGAGTTTGAGAACAAATCAGCCAAGATATATGATATAAATGGAAACTTGATTGGAAAAAGAGATCAAACTAGGAATAATATGTTCTATTTTGATATAGAAGATGCTACTTGTCTTATTGCAAATTTCATGATGTATGGCTTTGGCACAAGAGATTATCATGTTAACTTTGACAATCTAATTAGTATTAGTAACATGAAAAGTGTTAGAGGTTTTCCTAAGTTGAAGAAATAAAAAATATAATGTGCAAACAATGTCAGCTAGGCAAGATGACAAAGTCAATATTTAAAAGTGAAGCTTATACCTCTAAGGAAATACTTGAAATCATTCATATTGACTTGTGTGGACCTATTTAAGTGCAAAGCTACAAAGGAGATAGGTATATAATGCTTCTTGTTGATGATTACATTAGAATGATGATAGTCATATTTATAAAACAAAAATTAGATTATTTTTAGATGTTTAAATGGTACTTAGCAAGAGTTGAGAAAGAAATAGGCAAGAGCTTGAAATGTTTGAGATCAGTCAGAGGAGGTGAATTTACTTCACATGAATTTGATATGTTTTGCAATGATAGAGGAGTCAAGAGATAGACATTAGCACCTAGGACTCCTCCACAAAATGGAATTGCTAAAAGAAGAAATAGGTTTGTAATGGAGTGCCAGAACACTCATGATGGAGAAAAATTTTGCTTTGAAATATTGGAGAGAATTTGTAAGTACTATAGTATACACATTGAACCATGTGCAAGTAAAGAAAGGTACACACTCAACACTTTTTGAACTATGGTATGGTCATCCACCTAATGTGAAATATTTTAAGGTATTTGGAAGCAAAGGCTATATTTTTTAAAATGTTAGGAGTGGAAATTTTGATGCAAAGAGCGAAGAAGGTATATTCCTTGGTTACTCCACAAGAATTAAAGTTCAAGTGTTTAATTACTAACACTAACAAAATTGTGAAAAGTGCAATGTGAATTTTGATGAGTTTATAGAAGCACATGAGGCTGAAACTACAAAAGAACTAGAAGATTACAAGACATTTGCATACTATTATGAATGAATGCCTACTAAAAAAGATGCTACAAATCATGTAGCAAACCAACAAGTTTCCACAACTGTCGAGTCACATTTTGTGAATGTCGAGTTGCATTCAAATGTCGAGTTACAGAATGAGGTGAATGCACAATCTAACTCTAAGATTAGCATACATGAAACAGATGTTGAAACACCTAATAGAGATGTACATAGTGATATTGAAGTTGAGAGACAGAATGTAGACTCAAGAACTAAGCCAAGACTATCTAAATATGTCAAAAGACACCATCCTGCAGATCAAATCATTGGAGACAAAGATGCAAGGCCAATGAAAAGAAATAAGTTGAGAGGTGAAGCATATTTTTTAAGCATGAAGGAACCTAAGATAGTGAGAGATGCATTGGAAGATGATGATTGGTACAAGACTATGGAAGAAGATATTTAGCAGATAGAAAAGAACAAGACTTGGAGCCCAGTTGCTAGACCAAAAGACAAGAATGTGATTGGCACAAAATGGGTATTTAGGAACAAGCTAGATGAGAATGGTGAAATGACAAGAAACAAAGCAAGACTAGTCTATAAAGGGTATGCACAAGAAGAACGAATTGACTATGGTGAAACATTTTCCCCTGTTGCAAGAATGGAAGGAGTAAGAATTTTTCTTGCTTATGTTGCATGCAAAGGTTTGAAAGTTTATATGATGGATGTTATGTCTGCATTTCTAAATGACATATTAGAAGAAGAGGTCTACATAGAACAACTAGAAGGATTTGTGGATAATAAAAAATAAGAACATGGTATGTAAACTACACAAAGCCCTTTATGGATTGAAATAAGCACCAAGAGCATGGTATGAGAGACTTCATACTTATCTTGTTAAGATTGAATTTGAAAGGATAGATGATAACAACAATTTGTACATGAAAATGGATAAAGAAAAATGTATACTATTATCTAAAATATATGTTGATAACATAATATTTGGAGGACAGGATGCTCTGTGTAAAGATTTTGCAAATCAGATGAAACAGGAGTTTGAAATGTCAATGTTTGGTGAGATCAAATTCTTTGTGGGATTACAACTCTATCAAATGAAGTATGTTGTATAGATCACTTAGTCAAAATATGTTAAGGAGATATTGAAGACATTTAGACTTGAGGATTCAAAACCAGTAAGTACACCTATGGTAACAACACTCAAGCTATATAAGAATGATGATTTAGCTAAAGTCAATCAAACATTATACAAATCTATGATTGGCAAATTGCAATATGTAGTACATAGAAAACCTAATATTAAATTAGCTTTGGGGATAGTTGCTAGATTCTCTACTAATCCTAGAGGGAATCACTTGATGGCAATGAAAAAAATAATGAGATACTTGAAAGGAATAGAAGAGTGTGGCTTATACTATAAGAAGAATGAAAAGTTTGAATTGAAAGCCTACATTGATGTTGATTGGACTGGAAATATTGATGACAAAAAGAGCACCAGTGGAGGAGCATTTTTCTTAGGTAGCAGACTTATTACATGGACAAGCAAGAAGAAAAGTTGTACTTTCCAATCTAATATTGAAGTAGAGTATGTTGTTTCTGCTATCAATTGTAGGAGTTGATAAAATCCAACTCTACAGTGCACCAAGTTCACCTGCATGCAAATAGCTTGAAGCAAAAAAAAGCAAGAGAAAATATTTCACAATAGGAAAATGAAATTGCTATGTGAATGATTTACAATGAGTTGAGAAAATACAATGAGAGAGCCCAAATATAAAGGCTTCAAGGAAGCTTGTAGAACAAGCTAGAAGATGCTAGTAGATAAGGTTAACAACTGAGCACACTTCCATAAAAAGGTGGAACATGCTAGAAGGGAACAAACTTCTGTGTTGTCAACAACTCATCACTACAACTATTAACTACATGCATTAACCTATGTAAGCTTATGTAAAAGAATAAATAATTAATTATTAATTATTTACTCTAACACCCCCCTTAAGTGCAACTTAGGGGAATGCCCTAAGCTCACAAAAACTAAGAGAAAATGTAGAATGGGTCCCAACAACAAGGCCATGTTAGGTACCCATGTACAATGCAAAGAAATGCAACCTCTAAAAATAGAGAAAGAGGGAAAACCTCATGGAAAAAAATTCTCCCCCAAAAAGAGGTAAGAAACCCTAGTGAAGGACTAAAGAAGCCTCTAACTAGAGTAATGTCCCATAAAATAGGAACAAGAAGAGATCATGAAGAGCATCACTAAAGCATGAAGAAGCCACAAATTTTGTCATAAGAAAGAAACTACTAATCTAAAGAACCTCCATGGAAGATGAAGGCACAAACTAAGTGTGTCTATATGGCAGATGATCCGTCTCACCGAAATGCATAGTTAGCTAGCCACTACAATCGCCTAGTATATAGGATCAACCACTAAATAAATAGCTCACACTATCAAACCATTGAACTAAGGAAGCATTAGAATAATAGAATAACCCCCCCTTAATGCAGATGAGGTGAGATGATAGGCAACTAAAAAGGTGGGCCAAAATCCTTCTACAGAAAGAACCAAGAATGATGAGAGAGTAGAAGAGGTACAAACACCTATAAAGACAAAATCACACTAACTCTTCATGGGGAAAAAAAAGAAGGGGGCTCAAAAATGGCAAACAACTATCCCCCCACGGTGCTTTATAAAATAGTGCAAGTAAAACTGTCTCAAAACAAAGTTCATGAACCCAAAATGCAACAGTGGCACTTTATCTCAGTGTGTTTACATAAAAATGATTACAAATGATAGCTAAAATGATCCAAAAAGGAAAAAAGTTGATACAAAAGATAGTACAACCCAAAATAAAAGATCCCATTCTATGAAAATGATCCTCAGACTTGGAACACCCAAGATATCCACCATAGAGAAAAAAATGCCAAAAGTATGATAGAAAGAGCATGGGGTAGAATCTGAAGGAAATGATAGTATTTTTGAAAAGTAGACAAAACTAGCTTTCCAAAAATATAACGTTTTCAAAAAATAGAGATGGGATGCAAAAGATATGCTTGTCGGAGTGAAAAATAATATTTTGGACTTAAACTATAAAAATGAGTAATAAAACTACATCAAAACCTGAAAATACCTATACCAATGTCCCCATCTCAGAACTACCTTTTTGGTGCTTCTTTTGGATCATAAAAATACCTCTATATGCTCAAGTTAAGGCCAAAAACCTACAAGTAGGTCAAAAAGGACCCTACAGAGCTATTGGAAGGTGCTAATGTAGGATGACATCATGCTAATGTTAGCAAATCCCTAGCATAAATTTGATGGCCTCCAAGCCATTGTAGTAAAAAAAGAAGCCACGTGGTAGTTTCGTGTGGCATCCATGTGGCAAGAGGGTGACATGATGGGCTAACATGGTAGGGGCTACGTAGCAAGTGCCAACGTGGCCCTTGTACCAAGTGTCACCCACAAATTTCTTCAAGCGTTGCTGACTATGCCAAAAAAATTCCATGCAAGCATAGTACTATCAGGCAAAGCAGAGTAACAAAGAGGTAGCAAACACTAGTGGAGCAGAGTTGAGGCAGTGGGAACCAGGGGCACCACCAGGCCACAGTGGCTAGAGGGTGACAGTTGGGCTAAGTGCTATGTGGGTGGCACAGCTAGTCCTTGGTGGAGTGCAGGTGGCATGTGGGTGGCCCCACAGTGGAATGCAAGTGCTACTACGGTGGCGGCTCTTTTTTTTTTTTTTTTGTCCATATAGTCTGTATAGTAGCCTGTAGGGAGCTAAAAAAAATTCACTGACACCTGGAAGCCAAAATTGACAAATTTTATATGAATCTTGATTGTAACCAGCCTTCTAGATCTAATGGTAGCATCCGTTTGGGCCCAAAGTACTCCAAAAAATTGCTCTACCCCTAGATTGAAGAAAAATGCACAAATAAACTAGGGTTTGTGTCTCCAAATCGTGGCTTCAAAAATCTTTCGAACAAGAAGAAATGGGGAGGCTCTAATACCATGTAGGCTTTGATAAAGTCTAACTCCATAGTGTACCAAGATCACTCTAACATGTAAGAGTTGACAAAATCTGACTCTGTAGTGCAGCAAGATCACCTGCATGCAAATAACTTGTTGAAGAGAAACCAAAGGAGTGAGAGCTTGAAGTGAACAATACAAGAGAAAATATTTCAAAATAGGAAAATAAAATTTCTATGTGAATGATTTACAATGAGTTGAGAAAATATAATGATAAATTCTAAATATAAAGGCCTCAAGAAAGCTTGTAGAACAAGCTAGAAGATTTTAGAAGATAAGGTTGACAACTAAGCACACTTCCACAAAAAGGTAGAACATGCTAGAAGGTAACAAACTCCCATGTTGTCAACAACTCATCACTACAACTATTAACTATATGCAATAACCTAAGTAAGCTTAAATAAAAGAATAAATAAATAAGTATTAATTATTTACTCTAAGATCAATTGCACAAACATTGTATGGATCAAACAACTACTAAAGGGAATGAAGAAAGAAATCACTAAACCAATGACACTTTATTGTGATAATACAAGTGCTATAAACATATCAAAGAATCCTATAATGTATAAAAATACAAAGCATATTGCAATAAAGTATCATTATGTAAGGGAGTTGGTTCAAGACAAAGAGGTGAAGATGGAATATATTAACACAAAGGAGAAAATTGTTGATATCTTCACCAAAGCATTACTTAAGGATGCTTATGAGTATTTGAGAGGTAAATTAGGGTGATACCCCTATCAAAGGCTATGTAAAATATAGAGGGGGTGCCCTACATTAAACAAGATGACATTCATTTCATAAAAATTGATGCAGTGGATCTTACTTTAGGAAATTGCTTAAAGTAATCACAAAAGCTAGAATCTCAAATCGGTCACAAGCAAGGTGACAAAGGGAGAAAATTGAAGAGCCTACAAAAACTTATATCTACATATACCAAAGATTCCAAGTGTTGATTATATGTCTTTGGCATTGTTGTCAAAGAGGGAGAATGTATAACAAACTAATCAAGTGCTTATTGAGTAGAAAGAAAGAGGGAGATATTCTGATATTCTACTGATTCGTGACACAAGAAAATTAGATAAGATGGATATTTTGTAACTTGAGAAAGAGTTTCTAATAGAGGGAGAAGTGTTATTCACAAGATTTATTTTTGGTATTTCCTTACTACTTTAACCTAGTTAATTTGATAGAACAAGATGTTCATCATTTATTTGACTGGTTGATTAGTTTGGTTTACAATCAATGCCAAAGAGGGAGATTGTTGATATATGATTGAAAGGATCAATTGAGTAAGAGAACTATTGAGGAAGTGTTTTCAATCATTGTTTTGTCAGTGATGTCAAACCTACTATATGTTGGTAAGACAATTGTTTATATGTTTCAAGCACTATCACTTAGTTGATTGATGAGGTGGATTTGATAAAAAAGATGTAACAAAAGTATCTAGAGGAAAGGTTGAGTTATGATGATGTATTAAAGTGTAAGAATCAGTTAAGACAGTGATAACATAATGTATTGATGATCTACTTTGAGGTTGCAAAATTATTGGCTACACCTAGAAATTTTAGAAGAAAAAGGTTGGAAAAAGTTCATTTGCTAAGCTTGACCAAGTTGATAGAAGGTGTCAAGAAAAGTTAGTGTAAGCCAAGAAAAAAGTTAGTCGGAGTTGAGTGAAAGCAATTTCTAGTAGATGTCAAGCAAACTAATAGGTGCCAAGAAAGATAGTTGATACCGAGTGAATTTTAGTTGATGTTGAGCACTAGTAAAATCCAATTGATGCCAAGTGATTTTACAGTAGATGTCAAGTAACACAGTATGTATCAAGCATTAATAAATTGACAATGCCAAGCTACTGCATTATGGAAAAGATCAAGGATTCACCAAATAAAAGTTGACAAGTTTATTTTCTTGAAATTTGGGAATCAAGAAGAAGATAAGATTGATGAGCTGGAGGCATAGAATCTTATGTAAACCATTTTGGAGGTGAATTCAGATGGATTCTAGTAGAAGTTTCTAGAGAAGACAAGATATGGGGTAGACACATTGTATCTTACCTAATCTATAAAAATCCCTAATTTTTGAGATGGATAATGAGTGAGAAAAGAGTTCTAATTTCCTATATGTAGGGATTTTTGGTCATGAAGAAATGTTGGATTGAGGTTAGAGAGTTTTGGAAGCAAAAATCTGACAAGAAGGAAGAGGCTTTTCTTCATCAAGTGACCCAAGAGAAGAAGTCTATAATGATGAGCTAAACAAGAAGGCTTAAAGAGGACTATGCTTGAAGGGTGAACAAGTTGTCAGAGCTACAAATATTAGAAGCAAAAAAAATTTGAGGATTGAATAGTGATCTATAATCTGCAAGTAAAGTTGTAAGTTGTATCAGATCAAAAGCTCTACTACTACTTTCTAGCAATTGTATCAGATTAGGGTAAATCCTTTGGAGAAAGGTTGACTTAAGAGTCATTGGAAAATCCTTTAACAAGGTGGCACTCCAAGTGAATGGCCTAAAGTCCTCTAACAAGGCTCACTTTTAACAAAGTGATTAAAAACCCTTAACTGGGTCACATTTAATAGTGTGTGTTGTAACCTTTAACAAGGTTGGCCTTTAACAGGGCATCACTTCAGAAGAGCAAAAAAAAAGTAGCATGTTACCAGTGGTTTTTCTCAAATTGGGTTTTCACATTAAATCATTGTGTCAAGTGTACTAATGGATATGTTTTGTTTTATGTTTTATACTTTTGCATGTTAATGTTATAGTAACATATCAGTTTAGATTAACACACAATGAATGCATGCATGGTTGAGAAAGTTTTAAGGGTTCACTACATTGTGAAAAGCTTTATTTTGTACATCTAGACCTTGAATAACTGATTCAACCCCCTCTCAGTTATTCTAAAAAGAATTTCAACATATACACCTATAGAATTAGGTGAAGGCATCCCTGAAGATTTGTACAATAAAGTAGGTGCTAAGTGGAAGTGGAAATTATCCACTGAAAGATAGATAACGATGACCACTTTAGTATAGACAATGCTTGATTTTGGGAAGACACATATGTCTATAGCCCTAAAAAAAATTGTAAAGAAATTTATACCTAAAGAGAGGGCTTACAAAATTTTGAAGAATAAATATCATGAAGTTGAAAAAGAAAGCATAATTATATGGAAGAAAGCATTTGGATTATTTGTTCCATCAGTTGATGAAGAAGAAGAAGAGGAAGAAGGAAGAGTTGCATTAGAACTAGAAGAAAAGGATGATGAAGAAGAGATTTCAAATTTAGAAGAAGTGAGGAAATTGGTAGAAGGGAGTGAACAAAATGATGTTTTCATAATAGAGGACATTCCTAATTCATCACCACCAAATCAAGATGTATTAACTAAGGAATATTTGAAGAATGCTAAATCATGTGCCTTAGACCCCTCTCTACCATGAACTAATCTAGTTTTGTTGCAAGTACAAGATTATCCATACATTGAAAGTGCAAAAATTGATGATTTTCAAGTTACATTAGTTACAGTGGTATCTGACATGAGTACTGAGAAGCAGGGCAAGACAACAATTATGTTTCCACAATTTACTCATGTTATAGATGACAAAGAGGCAGAAGAGGTGAAAGAGTTGGTAGAGAAACCCAAGGAACAAGAGGTTATTAAGCTCTTATACAACTTTCAATTGCCATGCCAATAGAAAATTAATTGTTACACCTGTACAATAGGTAATATCCACTCCACAAAAATAGACACCTGGACCAAGTGAAAAGGGAAAACAATTTTAGGTATCACAACCTAGTGATAGCACACCGTGATCATAGATAGTTGCACAAAAGGATGCTACACCAAAGGAGACAATAATTCTAGATGACTTCATCACACTGCCTATGTATGACCTGAATAATATGACTAGAATAAATATAGCATTTGCAAGCTTTGTTGAATCATAAGAAAAATCAAGAATAGTTGAGGAGAGAACACAAGAAGAAATAGGTATTACATGATATCAAGCATTTTTTTTTTATGCTTTTGAGATTCATGATGTTAATGAACAACGTCAAATTTTGGATCAAAAAGTGTATATCGTTCACAAGGTTCAAACAAAATATATAAAGACCAGTGAAAAATTAAAGAAATTGTCATAGAAGAAATTTGAGCACAAAGTTTTGGAGAAAGTATCAACCAAACTTGCAATTGAGAAGGTTGAGCTTTCTACTCTTGTAACAAGTGTGAAAGTAATTTTTTCAATCAATCATTTTTTAATTATAAAACCATTTTATGTTGATTTCTTCACATTGGAGAATCAATATGCTATTGATAAAATACAGATAGATATGAAGGCTTGTGCAATTTCATTGAGCAAGAATGCAAGTTCAAGCTCTCATTCTTATAATAAAATGGTATATGATTTGGGGAGATTAGCCAAATTGATGGCTAGAGACACTAACACTCGACAAACATTAATTTCAATTTAATTCTTGTTATTACCCCATTTAGAGATAAATCAAAAGGAATCATATGTGGCTTAGAATATTACAAGGAAAGATCTGCGTCTTTCAACAACAAAGAGCCTAATTGATCTAGTTTCCCAACTAGAAATTCAAAAACAAGTCATGGAATCAATGAGCACTAGATGGAATAAAGGACTTGAAGAAATTTTGGCATCTCACAAAACATTTTTGGATAAATATCAGTTGACCCCTACTAACCCCAAGCTATAAGTGTCAAAAATAGGGGGGATAAATATGTATACATAAGATGAAAGGGGGAAATACTCCTAGGAAACAAAAGGGGTGGATTAGAAACAAGACAAATAGAAATTAGATTAGAAACCAAATTATCAGATGAGTCAGCATCAAAGTTCAGGCATGTATCTATTGTATAGCAGAATCAATTTTTTGAAGACATAATCACAGTCTCAAGGGGAGTGCTACTTTTATATATCTTTTATTACTAAGCTATGACAAAGTGTTTTTTCCACTAATGTCAAAGGGGGAGATTATTGATCTCTAAGACCAAGTTTCCTATTAGTGTCCAACATTTAGTCATTTCATTACATGTCAAACAAGTCAAAGGTTGTCGAGAACCCTAGTAGAGGCTGAACTAGCATACATGCCAAGAAAAAAATGGAGACTAAGAAAAGTAAAAGTTAACTAATGTTGAGTGAGTTAGTATATGTCCAGCCTATAGAAGCTAAGTGACAACATGAATGTTAGTTATGATCGAGCATTAGAACATTAAATTGTCAAGTAAACTAGTTTTGGCATATGAATTTGTAATGGTGCAAAAACTTATGTAAATCATTTTAGCCTACTTCTACGTGTCATTTAAAGATTGTAGTGATAGTTAAGGAGAAAATTACACATTTTTTAGAAGACATTAATCCCAACAAAATCATATTAACCAATCATAAAATAATAAGGGTAAAATAGAAAATATATGAAATGTAGATCATTGATTAAGATCTAGAACTTTCTATGATTATCTATTTAGTAAGGGTTTTAACTTTAAATTATAATGATTTGGATGTGAGTGAAAAGAAAGAAGTAAAGTAGAGAAAAAGATAAGGATAGAGAAAGGAAGGCTAAGTCAGAGAGAAGAATAAAAAAATAAACCTAACAATGAAGGACATAAGTGAGCATATCAGATAAGGAGTTCAGATTGAGACATTGAAGAGAGGAGATCTGTCAACATCTTTTAGAGAAAATTGAAGGATCAATTACTAAATCAGTTTTGATAGATTAAGTCAGGGAAAATATCTTAACAGAGTAGTTTTAATAGACCTTAATTAGTTATCCTAATAGAGTCCTTACCTCATTGTAAGTATAAAATCCTTAAATCAAAGTGAGACCTAATAGTCTTGTAAAGATTTTAATAAAGTAGACCTCTCATGGGGTAGATCATCAAAAGTGATCAAACTATAGCCCTATTAAGAAAACTTTGTTATTGTAGTAGTAAAGATTTATGAGTTTCAGCCCCACCCCATTTTTACCTTCACCTTGGAGGGTTTTTGGATTACCAAAATCTTTGTGTTATGTGTTTATATTTTTCATGAATGTTATGCTTAGATAGATTTCATTTCAGCATTATAGTTTATGATTATATGGTATGAAATCTAGGATATGAGATGGATTAGGAATGAATGTAGTTAATTTGAGATATTTTTTAAATAGTGAGAAGTTTTAATTTCAGCATTACAATTTGATTATTTATTTTTCACCATTATAGCAAATAAATTCTCTCAACTAAGTGGACCTAAAAAGTCTTTTAAATCCTATATGGTAACATCAATTAGTGATGTTTGTAAGTCTTTTAGAGTAGCCCACTCTTAAGTAATAACAAGGAGTGATAATGTCTAAATGATCTTTTTTTTAAATCCTCTAACCAAGTTACACAAAATGTGCTTGTAACCTTTAACAAGGTTGGCTCTTAACAGATCTCACTTCTAAAGAGTGAAATATTTGGGTTGTCGATTCCTAGGTGTGTTTTCCCTTCACATGATTTCCATGTTAAAATGTATGTGTCAAATGTGTGATTTCTTATATGTTGCAAGTTGAATTTTCATGTTATTAACTTGTTACTACAACTTGGTATAAGCTAAGTTATATCTTTGATACTTGGTAAAGTAATGGATAGGAAGACAATAGTTTAATGCTAAAAGATTATAAGTTTTATTTGAGAAGTTGAATGTGATCACCAAGTTATTGTTATGATAGTTTATGAAGTTAAAATTGGTATTGAATTGTTTGAAAGTCTTGTAGGATAACTTGATATAACTGAATCAACCTCCCCTTTCATTTATCTAATAAGCCATATCTAATTTTTCTTTGTAAACATTTTTGGAAAGTAATTTGGGTATTGAAATTGGAAGTATGGACAAAGACAATAATTTAGATGAAGATGATCTAATGAAAATATCATTGATGACATTTGTCAAAGCCAAGGAAATATCATAGAAGAAAATAAAGAAACATATAAGGATTTTGGTAAAGGCATTAGACATATTACAGAAAGCATTGACCACATAGAGGAGATTTAAGGAAATGATGTGGTTGAAGATCTAACAAGTGTACTTGATGGTTTTGATACACACTTTCCTTTAGCTTTCCAAGACTAAGGTTGATCATGATTACATTGGAAAAAAATTCCATAAGGTATGTCCAAACATTGGAAATATTGTAAAAGTTATTGACCAGAGTATTAAGGACATTAGAGAATATGTAAATGAAGGAAACCAATCAAGTACATTGTTTGTACAAATTCTATGAAATGTGTGAGAGATGTTAGCAAGGGAATTAAGGAAGAGGAAGAAAAGTTAGAAAAGCTTGCAAAAGATTTTGCTAAGTCAAAAAAGAGTGTTGTGGATGTAGATAGCTCTATAAGAAAAGCCTTTCATGCAATTAACATTCTTGAGAAGGAAAGAGACAAGGTCTTACATAGATTCTCTTTGGTGCAAAGTTTGTTATCACCTAAAATATGAGACTTTCAAAATATCAAATCTTCAAGAGGAAATTATATCTTATGTCAACTTTGGTGTAATTAAAGTATTAGAGAATATGAATAAGGTATAGGATACCAATTTTACAACATAAAGAGGAATTTTTTAGATATTTTAATATTTGTATAACAAGTTTTTGAATTTGTACATAGTGCCCTTTTCTATCTCATTGCCATTAATGTAAAATGATGAGTATAGAGGTGAAAATAAGAAATATAAAATTAGAAGGAATAAGGGAATATGATATAATCATCATAGCATGAATAAATCATATTTTGGAAAGTTTGACCCAATTTTGAAAAAGGATGTTTTCACATTGGCATTTAGTCAATTTTCACCAAGAATTGCCATTAATAAAAAAAAGGGAGATTGGTGGTGAGTGACCAAGTATAAGGGCATAATTTTTATCATTGATGGAAAAAAATTCATCTCGTAAGGTTTCTTGAAGCATGAATTAGTTTTGGTTTTGAATAACGATTAAACAACTAAGTCTATAGCAGGAAAATAGTTAACAATCAACTTATTTTGTTCAAAAAGCTTAGTAGAGTAAGTGATATTGGAAAAAATAAATATGATGTTTGAATATGATGTTAGTATGTTTTCTTGAGTTAGTTAGGAAGTTAGCACATTTTTGGTAAAGAAGTATGAAGACGGGCTTGTTTTGCAATATACAAGATAAGTGACAGTTCAAACATTTTGGCCTAAGGAATTGAATTGCCTTATCAATTCAATTACTTATAAATGTAAGGATGATATCCCATATGTTAACCATTAGTTAGAAAGTTTTCATAATTGATTTTATGGAAATGTGTAACATGTTTCATAATTAAGGTCGATTTGATAAAATATTTGAAAGGGCATATAAAGGGATCAGTTTCTATATGTGAAGTATGCAAATGCTATACAAATTATATGTGAGCTTTATGGATGATATTATAATGATTAGATGTGAGTTTTTCTTTTATGGATAGAATCAAATGTGAGATGCACGAAGGACTAATTAGATATTGAGATATCTATACAATTAGTATTGGTATTTTATCTGTTACTCCTTGCATAAATTTAATATTATTGTAGAGTAGTGAGACCCATTATATTAAAACTCCTAACAAGGTTGAGACCTATAAAAAGGTTTAGTCCTCTTGCAAGGAATAATGTGAAAATTTATGTAATGAATCCTAATAGTGTCTAAGCCAAGAAAAATTTTAGACTATTCTATTGTTGTGGGTACCATCTCCACTAGGGTTTTTCCTTGGCCAAATAGTCCTAAAGAATAAATCATGATGTTATAAGTATTGATCCATAAGTCATGTTTTGTATTAGTGTCAAACACATATTCATTTACAAGTAAATTTTGGTTGGTCATCACTACAACCAAATTTTATTATACAGGTCGAGCCAAGTATTGAAAACTTGCATATATTTCAAGTTGTGTGTTGAGCAGTAGTTACTACTGAGAGATATAGAGTTGACCAATTCTTCGAGTGATTGCTAAGTATCAAGAGAAGTAGTTGAAATTGAGTGATATAGAGGTTGAATAATAATTTAGTTCATATTGAGCATAGTTAAAGCTGAGGGACAACATGATGAAGTAGTTCATGTCAAGTGCCAATATGATGCAAGTGTCAAGTAACACAGTTTCGTATATTTGTTTAGAATGGAACTAAATATTATGTTAACCATTTTTATCAAGAAGGATACATGTTTTAAAGATAAATAAGGTAATCAAGAAGGGGATTACACTTTCAAAGGAATATCATTAATCCTTATGTGAGGAAATCCACTAATCAAAAAATTACAAGGACTAAGTGGCAAAAGAAATGAATCCATATCGTTGATTGGGATCTACAAGGTTGACCCAAATGACTATTTAAGGAGGTTCTATGACCTATTTTGTGTGTGTGAATGTATGGATGAAGAGTCTAATTTCATGCAATATTTTGGAGGTGAATAAGAGTGTCAAGTGAGAAGAGACTAAGCAGTGCAGTGAATAGTTTGTGTAGGGACATAGAAGATCAATCATAGTAAGGCGATATTACATTGCATAGAGGAGATCTGATATCAAGCATTGAAGTACTAACTAAAATATTAGGTACTCAACATTATAGTAGGTATTTTAGGGTTTAAATCTCTTAACAGGTAACTTTAATAGGCTTTTGTAAATCTCCTAACATAGTACTCACTTAGTTGTCACGTAAAAATCATTTAATCAAGGTAGAACTTATCAGTTATTTTAGCCTTTAATAGGGAACACCCCTCATAGGGTAGATCATAAAAAGTGATCAAACACTATAGCATTAACAAGCACACTTTACTATTGCAGAAGGATTTACCTTCACCTTGGAGGGTTTTTTTGTTACCAAATCTATGTGTTCATGTCTTATGTATTTATGAGTTTACATTTATGCAATTAGAAGTTAGATATGATATTATGTTGATGTGAATTATTACATTATATGATATGAATATTCAAATGATGGTTTATGTGAATATATCAAATATGTTTCATGTTTGAAGTGTGAGAAGTTTTGAGATCTTGATTCACCCCCCTCTCAGTATCTTACATTCCCTATTAGACTTGCAACAATTAGTATCAAAGAAGTGTACTCTTGGCCAAAGTCTAAACACTTGGGAGTTAAAGATCTTGAAGATGGAAGCCTACAAACTAGGAAATATCATTGAGAAACAAAATATTGATTTCCATATTGAATTTGAAGTTAAGACTACAAAGTAAACATTGAGGCAATCCTTGAAGAGAAGGAAATAGATGGCAAATCAACAAAATGACACCCAATACAAAGAAGAGACTATTGAATAACTATTTGATGAAGGAAGTTATAGTGAATCTAATACAAGAATAGAAGATCTATTTGAGAGGAATACAATTATGAATGAATAAATTAGAGCATTGAACAAAGAACATGAGATACAAGCAGTAAGGCTATAAAAAAAAGAAGAAAAAGACTAAGGAAGATAATGCAAAGGCTAAAGATGACAAAAAAATCATTGATGAGGACAAGAGATAAATGGCTACAAGACTTGATGAAAGGATTAATGAAGTAAAAAAGCTAACCCATAATCAGTTTGACATGATCAATCAGTTGGTAAGTGCAAATCATGAGATTGCAAGAAAAGAGTTAGAGATTTCAAATCTAAAATTTGAGAATGATAGATTGGTAAATGAGTTGAAAGATGAAAAGGAGTTTTTTAAGATGTTGAAAAAACCTAAAGATGCTATAATATTTCTTAATGAATAGATGATTGCACCAAGGAGACCTCATGACACCTCTGGAATAGGCTATGTTGAGTTCCTTAAGGTGTCTAGCAAGAGAATCATCAAAGAAAGGAGAACAAAGGAACATGAATGGAAAAACAAAGAAAAAGAAGCCCACGTGCTATCTTTGTAGAAAACCTAGCCATTCATCAAATGTTTACAGGAGCAAGATTGGTAAGTCAAACCCTTAACCCAAATTCAATGGTTATTCTTTCATTTGTAACAAAAAAGGTCATCAAGAATACAAGTGCATATAAAAGGTCAATAAGACACCAACTACTTCTATATTTGAATGTTACATTTATAAATGTCATAAGTATGGTCATAAGGCACAAGATTTCAGATCTAAAGAAAAAAAAAATAAGACACCTGAAGGTCAAGGAAAAGTACCTAAGCAAGGTAATACCATAAATTAGGATTACAATACTTAGGTAAACTATCAATATTGTAGAAAATATGGACATATTTTGACATATTATGCTAGGATACATCTCACGGGAAGATCTGGAAACTAGAGAAATTTTGGACTAGTATGTTTCAATTGTTAGAAGGTTGGTCACCTAAGGAAGGACCATATGAATTGAGCACCGTCACCCAATATTGAGGAAAATAATGGAAATGCAAAGGTTGATGCTGAAAAAGTAAGGAATGAGATGAATCAAACCTAGAAGAAGAAATCAAATAGAAGCAACAATGGTGAATTTGTGATCACCAAATCTAATGGAGTAGGGGATTGCCCCACCTCAAACTAAAACAGAGAGGCATGTATATTGGAACTATGTTTCAAATTGATTAATCATACATTAGTTCCTAATATTGTATGCATGTTGTTCAATTTTCAATATTTTTGCAAATGTACTAAGCATTGCCATTATATTTTGTATGTGTTTTCCAAATAACAATGATATATTATTTATATTGAGAATAACTTGTGAAGAGACATGTCCTTTCATGGGACATGTCTATTTGTTAAATAATATAATAAATTTAATCTATCTATCTCTCTTTCATATATATATATATATATATATATATATATATATATATATATATATATATATATATATATATATATATATATATATATATATATATATATATATATATAATATTATTATTATATTAATTTCTCTCATATAATAGTATACATATATCTCAATATAATGAATACATATACATAAATTATATATCATAAGTTTATCCAACTGAAGCTATCAAACATCAACAATGCCTCTTAGCTTAGAAGGATAAACATAAGACAAATATTACACCATTGATATCTTTGATCAAAAGATATTCAACATTTTGATAATACATATTCTATCAATAGTATTGGCCTTCAGAATATCAACATGTGATGATCACCAGATACTCTGTGTAATGACCTCTAGAACATCAATTTTCATAACATAAGACAAATATTACACCGTTGGTAATATTAGGAATAACAAAATTTAAGGATATCTTTGATCAAAATATATCCACCATTTTGATTTCACATGTGGTATCAAGAGTATTGGCCTTCAAAATATGAACATGTGATAATCACCACACACTTTGTGTAATGGCCTCTAGAACATCAATTTGCATAACATTCACCATATAATCAAAGAATGTTTATAAGATCAGTGCACATGCATTATCATAATTCTTACCATATAAACATCCACCATGCAAGGTATAATCTATCATGATATGCATAGAAATCCTAAGATATCTATCATAATAGAAAATTAATTTATTGTAAGATCGTCTCCTTTCAATAACTTCTACAAATACAAGTGGGATCATTTGGAAGTCATCACTTCCTCATGATGTATAAGGGAGTAGACCCATTAAAATCACATAGTCACAACATATATTCATGGATAACAATCCTCTTTACTAAAACAATTTATTGGTCATTGGAGAATCCATCTCAATATGATTTACTCCCTCTAAATTTATTTGATCAGGATCACCAAAGGTTGACTAGATCATATCCTCTATCAATGGATTATGTTGTTTGTACATCTTTAAGATATTCACCTGATAAATATATAGGGTGGAAAATACACCACTTGATGGTGGTGACTAATAGTCACACTGATCAAGTCATGACTAATAATAGTCATGACCATCAGGTCATGATTAATCAGTCACGAATAGTTTATAATCCAATAAGTAGTCGATGAAAGAAATAATATTACTATTCAATGAAAGTAAAATCATATTATTATTATTATATTCATAAGAATTATAAATATATAACTAGTTGAGAAGAAATATCCAATTGACTAAAAACTTTGACACTCCCTCTTAGTCAAAAAAGATAAATAAAATTTGATAATCAAGGATAATGGCCTAACAATAGTTTACCCAAACCATAGACATTCAAATTAATGATGTCTAAGCTTTTAGTTAGTAAAACACTTAGTATGCATTTATACAAATAACTCAAAGACATTATAATTCATGTCTAAACTCTTAATCACAAGTCTCACAAAATGCATACTTACCAATATCTCTAATATGTATTTATATAAACAACCCAAAGACAGTCAAACATTATAAGGTATAAAGTGAATTTTTAAGTCATTTTGAGCACCAAGAAATTAAGTTTTTAGAGTGCAGAGTTAATTCAAGTATCCAATGATCTTTTAGTAGAGATTGCAAAGAGATTCAGTGCATGCCATTGGCTTCGCAAGTAAGTTACACGTAGTTTTATTTGAACTGAGCTATGAAATTGTTTGATTTAAACCCTATATTGGGAAGATGGTATCATCTATGTCTACAAGTGAGAAGGAGGCATTGAAGGATAGCAATGCATAAATTATTCAAAATGAAGCATGTCCTCCACCAAAGTTTAAGGAATACCCAACTATTGAGTTGATTGGAGATGCTTCAAGGGTGTTGTCTACAATTCCACCTAGGGTCATAATGGTTTATGGTGTTAGGTCATGCTACATGTGCAAAATTGGAGAGATTGATGATTTTGAGCAGAGGAGTGTGTATGAAAAGATTTGTGACAATGGAAGGTTGAAAGACACACAAAAACTTGTGGTTGAGAAAGGGTTAACTCTTGCACTAAGGTTTCTAAATTTTTTAAGGTAGAGTGGGTAATGGTTGTGTTGAGCTACATACATGACATGAACTTGTCGTTAGAGAATAGACCAGTAAGAATCACAAAGTTAATCATTCATCATGTGACTAGATACCCTATTTTTGGTAGGGTAAATACTGTTAGATGACAATCAAGGGATGTAATTGAGAAAAATACAAAGGAAAAATGGTATGATAGAACATGCCAATCAACACCATCAAAGACCAAGAGATTGAGTTTGGTGTTCAAGTTATTGAAGAAAATTTTTATCAGTCGAGCTAACTGAACAATGTGTCATGTATCATTGTTGATATGGGATACAAACTTGTTAAGAAGGATCATAATTATGATCTAGCCAGGCTACAACTTACCCAACTGGAGAGAACCTAGGAGCAATAAGGAAAGCAAAAAATACTTCATGTTAGTCTGGATCTCTCATTGTGTGTATATTCTTTTATTTGCAAAAAAATTTCCCCAATATAGGAGATGTAGTTTGGGATAAAAAGAGACCAGTTACAAGAAGATAAATGAGTTTATGAATCAAATAGGAGAAAAAATTAAAATAGTCATTGATGAATATTTTGAGAACTTTAAGCAAAAGACGAGGAACAGGTTCATGATCCCAAAGTTATTATTTGATTAGTACTATGATGATATGTGCTTCTTAGTAGATACTTACCATACATATGCTTAGGTTGTAATACTAAGATTTGCATGGATAAGACCTCTTCATTATGAGGTAAATATTGATGAAGTTTCAATAGACATCACAACATTGTTAGCTTAGGAGATTGATAAGAATATCAAACCCTTTAGCACATATGAGACAAAAATATATTAAAATTATGATGAAAATAAAGGTTTCTAAAATGGATAGAAAAAGAAGAAAATGATTCAAGACTTAGAAGGTAAACTTGGTAATGCACCACTGCAGATAACAGAGGGTAAAGGTGAAGATCTTAATATTGAGGAAGCAGATGAAGGTGATGATAAAGTAGCTCATGAAGGTAAGGGTAAGGAGCTAGTTTTTGTCAAGCCCAATGCAACCAAAGTAAAAGATATTGGTGTGGTTGATTCAAGGATAAAGTAAAGTTTGAAAAAGGTGGCTACCAATTCCATAACCACACCACAAAGGATCACTAGACAAAGATCCAAGGAAACTAGTCATATAGTTGTTGAGCCATTGAAGAAAGGAGTTGTGAAAATCACAAGACCCATTAAAGGGAAAAGTCCTAGGAAGAGGACATCTAATACAACAAGGGTCGGGCAAAGTCAAAAGAAGAAGAAGTCAAAAAGAAGATTAGTAGTAAAGCTTGATGTAGGTGAGGATGAGGTTGAACGAATTATGTTTGATGACTTGAGTAAATTCTAAATTGTTCCATGAAAAGAGCCTCAAGAAATCAATAAGGTATGTGAAAATTTGAGAAGATTAGCAGGGTTGGTAGGATTCAAGTATATAAAATATGATACCTTGGACAAGAATAATAAAGAAAATGTAGATTAGGTTTTTATTGACATGATGATGAATTTCAAGTATTAAATTAGGTCATGGAATACGTAAAGAATTGTATGATTAGGTTTATGTGAAATGGAAATGAGCATTAACAATAGAAAAATAGAAAAAGGATGCTACATTAGCACAAGTGATGCCTAATTTAGGCAAACAACTAATGTAGGAGCATCTTGGGTGTAAGAGAAATCTTGCATCACCCAAAAATATTTTATTTTAAGTCTTTTCTATTTTAATAAGGACTAGTAGATAGGGTGCTTACGATTAATGGGAAGTTGCTATTTTTAGTAATTTTTTTATATGAGCTTAGAATGTTCTCATTTTCTATAGGAAGGTTCATTTTAGAGTTTTAACCCTACCATAAAAATCTTATTGCTCAAGCATAAGTATTAGAGAAGTTATTGCAGATTTTTGGTGGAAAAATTTGTAGAAAAATCTTTAGGCTTACTGTTGGAGGCCTTAGAGTGCCTGAATGAGGTTCAAAAACTCAATGGAAGGGCACTTGCATAATTTTGATCCTATAGATTAGGAGGTAGCATTTCTAAAAAGTGGTTATAATAGCCAATCGGAGCAATGGTTCGAGAGTAATGGCCTTCTAAAGTTGGGCTACCCAAAATTCCTAAAATAAATGTCAAAGATGTATTTGGCTAACTCTATATGTAATGTTAGGGTTTGTTAGCCCTAGGTATTAAGTTTCAATGTCTAGAACCTTCCTAGGTGGCGTAAAATTGCCTATTTAACAAAGGCCCAAACATTGTCTAAGACAACTCTGGGTGATAGTTCACAACTTATCTTGTAGATTATTGTAGTGAAGGCACCCATGTGGGTTAGCATATTGTACTTGTGAATTTTTTAATTTTGCATTTGTAGAGCAAATAAGAAGTCCATATTTTGTTCTCGCATTTGTTGTTGTTTCTTTGTTTTATGTTATGGTTTATGGTATTAAGGGGAACACCCTTCATCAAGTGATATCAGAGCTAAAGTTCTTGAGTGCATGAAAAAAAATTTGATTGTGAGGCAGTTCACACCAAGACCGTGGTTTGGGCTAAGCATGTAGACAGATCATCGATTGTAAGGCAGTTTGCACTAGGGTTCTAGTAGAAATGCAAAAATGCCTCAAAGAACAGAGCATGGTAGAAGAGTTATAGGTGTTACATGTAAGGGTTTTTGAGCCCTCCAAAGACAAATGCAAGCATTGGAAGAACAAATCCATAGAGGAATGAATCTTCCCATAAGAGATGAAAGTGAGGATGAGGACAAAGTAGAAGAAAATGCCAAAGTAGAGGAAATTCTAAACCCATAGGAAGAGAGGCTTTTTAGGGTCATCTCCAAGATTAGAAAAAGACCTAAGTTTGAGGTTCCCACATTTTTGGAAAATCTTAACCTAGATTTGATCGATTGGATCAATGAATTAGAGGATTACTTTGAGTATGAAGATATTGAGGATCTGGATAGGGTCAAGTTTGCAAAGACAAAACTAAAGGGACATGCAAAGATCTGGTGGTAGGAGGTTCAGTTGGAGTGAAATAGAAAGGGAAAGGACAAAATCACCAAATGGAATCGGATGATAGCTAAACTAAAGTGACAATTCATTCTTGTGGATTATGAGCTTGATCTATTGAAGAAGATACAAGGGTTGAAGCAAGCAAGAAAATATATTCAAGAGTATACTGAAGAATTATACTGAGTACTCATCAAAACTAGTCATGCAAATGCTGATAAGGAGAAAGTTGCCCATTATCTTAATGTGTTGAGGCCAAGCATTCAGGATGAGCTGAGTCTAGTTTGAATGAACAATATTGAGGACACATGCCAATTTTCCCTAAGAGTTGAGAAGAACCTGAGCAAGAAGTTTGACAACAAGAATAAAAGAAGAGGTCATGGTGGAAGATCTGGCGAATGATCTTATGGTGCCATAATGATGACTATAAGAAAAAAGATGAGGTTGGAAGTAGTAGTCAAAACTAGAGGGGAAACAATTCCAATCATTTCCATGATTAGAACAATAGAGATCTAATAGGAAGAGGCAGAGGACAAGGATCTAGAAGAGGAGGCTTTTGTAAGAAATGTTTTCACTACGAAGAAGAAGGGCATAAAAAATTTGAATGTACCAAGCATTGAGGAAGGATAGATCAAAGAACAAAAGGCCAAGCCACAATTGCACATGTTGATGAAGATGCCAAATCATCACATTCTGAAGATGTTGAAAGAGGAGAATTCTTAGTTAATAGAAGAATCCTATTGAGTGGTGAGAATGAACCTGATCAAAGAAGAAGTTTGTTTCATACAAGGTGCATATGTGAAGATAAGTGTTGTGATGTGATAATTGATGGTGGAAGTACTAACAATCTAGTATCAGAGATGATGGTCACCAAGTTGAAGATGAAGAGGAAGAAACACTCGCATCCATATTGCATTGCTTGTGTACAAGATGACCACAAGGTCATGGTCAATGAGCTGTGCTTAGTGAAGTTCAAGATTGGAAGCTACCAGGATGAGGTACTTTGTGATATCATACCTATGGACATATTTCATATGTTTTTGGGTGGGCCATGGAAGTTTGACAAGCATGTCGTACATAATGAGTGAGAAAATACCTACACTCTAACCAAGGATAGAGTGAAACATAAGTTGAAGTCATTGAAGGAGAAAGAAAAAAAGGTATGTAGTGCTATCAGAATATGTTTTGTTGATGGAAAAGAGTTTCTCAAAGGTATGAAGCATGAGCATATGTGTTTTTCTATAATTCCAAAAGATGGTAAAGAAGAAGTAGAGGAGATACCTGTAGAAGTTGCAGATATGTTGGGAGAGTTTTTTGATATTTTATTAGATAATGTACATAATGGATTGCCCCCAATAAGGAAGATTAGTCATCATATGAATTTGGTTCTAGGAGCTAGTTTTCCAAACAAGGAAGTGCATAGAATGACACCAACAAAAAGTGAAGAGTTTTTTTCATTGTTTACCTAGATGATATATCGATCTTTAGTAAGACATTGGAGGAGCATTTGATTCATATTTACAAGGTGTTTGATAAGTTGAGGGAAGAAAAGTTGTTGATAAACCTAAAGAAGTGCAATTTTGTAAAGAAGGAGTTGGTGCACTTGGGATTTGTAGTCTCAATAGAAGGTCTAAAAATAGACCTAGAGAAAGTGAAGGCTATCTTTGAATGGCCTACTCCAAGGAGTGTGATAGAGGTAAGATCTTTTCATGAACTGGCTAGTTTTTATAGAAAGTTCATAAGAGGTTTTAGAAGTATTTGTGGACCCTTGACTAAAATAATGAGAGGGGATAGGAAAGAGTTTAAGTGGATTGTAGGAGTAGATAAGAGTTTTAATCAATTGAAACAAAAACTTATTGAGCAGCCTATTTTAGCACTTCCTAATTTTAACAAGGTGTGTCAAGTAGATTGTGATGCTAGTGGTACTACAATAGGATATTTTTTGAGGCAAGAAGGTAGACTTGTTGCTTATTTCAGTGATAAATTAAATGATGCAAAAAGAGAATATTGTGTTTATGATCAAGGATTTTATGCTATAGTTCAAGCATTGAAGAAATGGAGACACTATCTTCTTCCTAAGGAGTTCATTTTTTATACTGATCATCAAGCTTTGTAATATTTGAATAGTCAAGGAAAATTGAATCAAAGGAATTTAAAGTAGGTTGAGTTTTTGTAGAATTATAAATTTTTTTTGAAACACAGGAGTGTGAAGTCTAACAAAGTTGCAAATGCTCTTAGTAGAAGAAAACTTTTTCTAACAGAAATGTAGATAGAGGTGGTTGGGTTCAATGAAATCGATACTTTTTATCAAGATAATATTGATTTTGGTGAAGAGTGGGAGGCTTGTACAGAACCTGTTACACTTGACAGGATAAAGTTGTTGGATTTCATTATCCAAGATAGTGTGTTGTTCAAAGGAAGCTAGTTGTGCATTCCAAGAAGTTCAATGAGGGATAATCTTATCAAGGAGAAGCATAGTGTAGGATTAGATGGACATTTTGGTAGAGATAAAACCATAGCTTTGGTTGTTGAGTTTTATTATTGGCCACAATTGCAGCAAGATATGAAGAAGTTTGTATAGAGTTGTAGAGTATGTCAAATGGTGAAAGGAGTGAAGCAGAATACAAGGTTGTATCAGCCATTACCTGTACCAAAGAATCCATGGGAGGATGTCAACATGGATTTTATTCTTGGAATACTGAGGAAACAGTGTAGGTATGATTCTATTTTTGTGGTGGTTGACAAGTTTTCAAAGATGGCACATTTTATTCTTTGCAAGAAGACTAGTGACGTTGTTCATGTAGCAGAATTGTTTTTTAGAGAAGTGGTGAGACTACATGGTCTGCCAAAGGGTATAGTTTTAGATCAAGATACCAAATTCATTGGGTATCTTTGGCATACATTATGGAAGAAGTTAAAGGTGGATTTGAATTTTAGTTCATCACATCATCCAAATGCTAATGGACAAACATAAGTTGTGAATCACAGTTTAGGAAACTTGTTGAGATGCTTGGTTGGAGATAAACCAAAAGGATGGTATATGATTTTACCACAAGAAGAATTGGCATATAATAATTATATCAATAGGAGTAATAGTAAATCACTATTCCAGATTATATATGGGAGTAGTCCTAGAAATGCTTCTGAATTATGAAAATTGGATAAAGGTGAGATAAGTAGTGTTAAAGAAGAAGATTTTGCTGAACATTTGAAGAACATTCATGAGGAGGTGAGGAAGCACATCATAAAGATGAATACATAGTATAAGGCTAAGGAAGATGTGAAAAGAAGGTATAAGAAATTTTAGATTGGAAATGAAGTCATGGTTCATTTGAGAAAAGAGCATTTTCTAGCAATTATATATAATAAGCTAAAGATAAAGAAGTTTGGACTGTGCAAGATAGTGAAAAGGCATGATTTTGGAAATGTATATGAAGTGGAGTTGCCTACTGAATTGAATATTTCACCAGTATTTAAGATTTTAGATTTGATAGAGTATTATGAAGGAGGTGATGAAGATGAAGTTGCAGAAGTGCAGTGGAGTATTCTAGCAGCTAGTTCGGCTAAAAAAAAGATTGAGGAGATATTGGACAGTCATGTTGGAAAAAGTACCAAGAAAAAAACTTATGAGGAATATCTAGTCAAATGGAAAGGGAGGCTAGTTGAGGATTCATCATGGCTAGCAAAGGAGGATGTTAACCATCTTAATTTTTCTCTAAATATCTAAGACGTGATAGGGTCACTTCTCAAACTACCCTACGTGTCTGATGTAGGAGCATCTTAGGTGTAAGAGCAATCTTGTATCACCCATAAATATTTTAGTTTCAGTCTTTTCTATTTTAATAAGGACTAGTAGACAAGGTGGTTGCTATTAATAGGAATTGCTATTTTAAGTAAATTTTTCATATGAGCTTGGAATGTTCTCATTTTCTATAGGAAGGTTCATTTTAGAGTTGTAACCCTACCATAAAAACTCATTGCTCAAGCATAAGTATTGAAGAAGTTATTGTGGATTATCGATGGAAAAATTTGTAGATAAATCTTTAGGCTCACCATTGGAGGCCTTAGAGTGCACAGATGAGGTCCAAAAACTCGATAGAAGGGTGCTTGCATAGTTTGGAGTGTGTAGATCATGAGATAGCATTTTTGAAAAGTGGTTATAATAGCCAATTAGAGTGATGATTCGAGAGTTATGGCCTTTCGAAGTTGGGCTATCCAAAATTTTTGAAATAATTATCAAAGATATATTTGGCTGACTCTATATGTATTGTTAGGGTCTGCTAGCCCTAGGTATTAAGTTTCAATGTCTAGGACCTTCTCGGGTGGCATAAAATTTCCTATTTAAGAAAGGCCCAAACATTCTCTAAAACAACTCTAGGTGGTAGTTTGCAACTTAGTCTTGCAAATTAATGTAATGAAGGCGCCCATGTGGGTTAGCATATTGTACTTGTGAATTATGTAATTCTGCATTTGAGACGCAAATAAGAAGTCCATATTTTGTTCTCACATTTGTTGTTTTTTCCTTGTTTCTATTACATGTTTATGGTATTAAGAGGAGCACCCTTCATCATATATGTAGTCACTATAGAGGATGGAACTCTAGAAAATTTAATGTTAGATGTGACTACTACTAAACAAGAGCTCTGGTTGAGCTAGAGTCCATGCCTTAAGAAGGGCGGATAATAATGAGAAGTTTATCACACAAACCAAAAATAACATGTTTTGACAAGGGTCTATATAAATAAATTCTATATTCTAAAATTAGGCACTTCTATATTCCAAAAAACTTCCCAAAAATACATACTCCATGGGCTATAGGTTTGTTGATGAAGTATTATGCACAATAACAAAATGATGCATAGATAGAAGTAATAAAATTTTAAAAAGGAACTTTATAAAATTTTATTGTGTTGATGTAAAGTTTATGTATTATTTTGCTTAAAAGTATTATTTATGATTATTTTTTATTTTTTAAATAAGAATAAGAATTTAAGGAGAAATGAATAAATTATTAAAAATATTTTTTTCTTTGAAGTTCTTATTATCCAATTGGTTTTAGTGACTTCTAAAAATATAAATATGACATAACTTAAGAATAATATAATTATTGACGACATAAACTAATGATAATTATAATACATATAGAGCATTGAAACATACAATAATATGAAGTTTAAATTTGATTACTCAAAATAATGTTGACCTTTAATTAATTATTTATAAAATTAATTATGTTATGATATTGTTTAATTTTTTATTTTCTAAAAGTAAAATTATAAAATTTCAAAAAATTATTATTTAATATTATAATATTATTTTTATTAAAATAATTAAAATTAAAAAATAATATTTGTAAATATTAAATATTATCAATTTGTAATGTGTGATGAAAATGAAATAAGTTTTTTTTAACTTAATTAAAAAACTATTAATATCATTCAAGATCTAAAAATATTTGTGAAGTGAAAGGTGCATAAAATTAATATTATTTTAATTAAAAATCTAATTATAAAAAAATGTGTAAAATGAAAGGCATTTAGTTATTATGATTATTATTAATGCCGATAGGCATTCTACAATGGCAGAATGGGTGGAGTAGGATGGTGTGAGCATGTTAATGTTAACTTTTATTCTTCTAGATTAAATTTGACAACCATCTACATGTCAAAAGTTTAAATCTTATTATAAATAGAATATACTTTTAAAAATAATTAAATATATACCATATAAAATGTTTGTTTAAATTATAATATTTGGAGATATAAATCATCCATTTTTTAAGATATCAAACTAAAATGCTTAAGTTAGTAAAAAACTAAATAAATGGAAATAAAGGAAATATAAATAATTTTAGATGTAGTGGATATCTATCGGCATTTCTTTAGATAGATTTATTTAAGATATCTATACTAGTTTCTATGATAGCTACAACTCATAGTTGATGCTTATAATAATGTTGTTTTGTTTCATCTTCAAAAAAGTGTATATTAATTTGGATGTTCATTATTGTTTGACATGTTTTTTTTAGATTTTAAAATAACAATTTTTTTAATTAAGGGAAAGCATAGTTGCATAGTAAAATCAAATCCTTAGTCGCTGAAAAATATATTACATTTTGATAAATTTTATAATATTAATGGGCATTCAATCAAATTAAAGAATAATAATGCGCTGAACATTACCTAAATTTTGGAACACGTTGCCACATGTTCGAGTGACATTTTATTAAAGATTTTAATAAATTCTTTTTCTTCACTTGTTTCAATTCCCAAAAATGTTATTTTTTCCCAAAAAATTAGTCACAGGACAATCAAAAATAAGGAATTTGAAAGTTGTTCTAAAGTTTAGGTTTACAAAATATGATTTAATTTTTAAAATTTCATTATATTTAGATTCAATTATTGTAACTATTATTAATAATTAAGCCTGATTATCTTCATGATTGAAAATTATTGTTTCAGTCATGTTTTATTTTCATTAAAGTTTAACATTATTTTAAAAATTGAACTTAAAATGTATCGATAAATATGTAATTATTATACTTAATAATTAAAACATATAAAAATAATGCTAATTATATTTAAAGTTTTAAATTAATTATAACAATTTATAAATATTTAATCAAATGTATTCTAATTTGAATTATAATTAATGCATTACCTTGGATACAAGTGCACATGACACAACCTTTTATGTCATAACCAACTTTCTTCTACTTGAGCAATAAAAGATGAACTTTCATTGAGATCTAGGTAGAATAGATTACCTTTTATTTCTTTGCTAGACCCAACCAGATTTCCTTTTCCATCGAGTAGTTCGGCCTTCCCATTCATGAATTTCACCTTGAATCCATTGTTATTCAATTGTGCCACACTCAGTAGATTATGCTTTAGTCCTTCAACCCAGTAAGCATTGTCACATCTAAGTTCATTGGTTAGTGAGATACAACTTTTTTCTCTTTATGCAACAAGGTTCGTTGTTTCCAAATCTCACACTACCACCACCACCATAATGTTCCATGTGTTCAAATTTTGATTTATCACCAGTCGTATGATGTGAGCAGCCACTATCAATAATCCATGTATCATTTTTGCTAACATAAGAAATAAGTGTCATTTTATCTCCATCATCAAATTCATCTTTTACAACAATATATACCATTTCATCATCTCCACTACTATCTGAATATTTAGCTATGAAATTAGATTTCTTACTTTTGTCCTTGTAGTCTTTGTAGTTTTTGAAATCTTTCTTGCCTTTGAATTTGTTTTGTTTCTTTTCATCTTTGTCTTCTCTGGTTGGGCACCTAGCAGCTGTAATACTCCAAAATTGGCTCATTACCATTATAACAATTCTAGTCTATTTCTAACCAATCCTAAGACCTATTCTAATAGGCAGTTCTTATTTTGCTACTCGCTACTTGACTTAATTGTCAAATGTGGAAAACCCTAATTTGCATTCATCATACTCATAATCTAATCCCTATAGTACACACTCATATTAGTCACATTGAAACCTATTGATTAATATTTAATTTAATTATTAAGTATTTATACTTTAATTAAATTAAATTATACCTTAAGGCTAATGTACTATGGAATTAAATTATTTAATTTAATAAATATGCCTATTCTAATTAATTAAACAAAATTATTTAATTAAATGGAGAAGCTACTTCTAAATAAATTAAACAAAGTCATTTAATTAAATGGGAAGATATTCCTAAATTAATTACATGGAGTTATTTAATTAAATAAGAAAAGTGTCTCTAATTAATTAAATAGAATTATTTAATTAATTAGAAAAAGGTAATTATGAGAGCATATCTCATTTTATTAAATTAAATATCTCTCCTAATTTTCTTTTCAGTTCAAGAATGGAAATTCCTAGTTCACTGCTGATCAAATTAAAAGTGACCCAGATCACTTGCTCTCACACTGAAGTCTATCTGAGTTGACTGACTCTTACACTCAGATTTGAGCTAGTTAACCCCCTCTAATTTGAGAATCTTCCACCTTAACTAAACCTCATCTTTAATCCTGATCGTTGATTAAAATCGATCTCAACCATTGATGGATTCCAGGAAAGTCTATTTAAGATACCCTCATTTCCTCATTACAGAGGTTGAATTTTCATGCTATCAAATTGCTGTCACATTTTGCACTCACTTAGCTTAATACATTCTCACATATTTTTATCATTTAGCTTAATTTCATTTAGCATTTAAAATGTATGCATCTAATATAGTTTCTTTTACAAGTTCTTAAGTTAGTTTGCATTATACATTTAGAGTAAATTTGCACATTCATATACCTTAATTGCATTCAAATCCTTCATTCTTAGAGGGTCTGGTTGCCTACACCTCAATTCTGAGGATATTAATAGGCAAAATCCCTTTAGATAGAAGGTGACAGGTCACTCTATCGGATCTCTTGGATAAATAACTCAATGTTTATTCTAGGATGATTCCGTAGGTAATGACTATGTCAAAGTGTTTGTGAGGTTCAAAGGCCCACATTTCATAGGTACATTTATGGGGCCCACTGTGGGGCCAAGAAAATCAATTTTTGAAGCCTCCTCTAGATTTTTTAAATCATTTTTGTGTTATCTATTCGTACGATTCCGTACAGGTTCTGAATCTTTGCGTGAGACTATTCACTTTTGCACGAGGATTCTGAATCTTCGTGCAAAGATTCTCTATGTGTCTTGCGAGAAAGTGCCCGAGCACGCAAAACTTCATGCAGCAACTATTTTCTTGGTGCAGGCCATAAAGGAATTTCGCGTAGGCCAGAAAACAATTTTGCATGGCTTTTTCAGAGATCTCGCACGAGATCTTGTAACAGCAGCTTTAATTTTTGAGCATTTTTCGATCTTCAGATTATCTAATTTCAGTAACATGCTTATCTTAATCTATTTTCTGGTTTTTTACTGCAGCCTAACTATCGTTTGTAGGATGTTTGCCAAAGATTCCTTCTAAAACCCACTTAAACATGGATTAACAGTTTTCTTGCAGGATGATTGTCGAAGATACGCTTGTCAAAGATCAGATTTAAAACCCACAAAATAGTGTGTCTACTTTTCTTATTTTTCAAACTAGTCTAATTAGGGGCTTGTGAACTTCCTAGGGTGCAAGATGGAAGAATAGGGGATTATGCTCTTCACCACTTGGAGGTCATGACCAAGGGTGAATTAGAAACCTAGATGCTTTCGAAAGATGGCATTCCAACGAAGGCAAGAAACTTGGTGGTTCTCCAACGCTTATTCTGTTCTATGATAAGATGATGATTTCCTTTAAGGGAATCAAAATCTTTAAGGAAGAATGAGTTTGGATTGATTAAGTTAAGTGGGTAATTAATCTATTTTTCATGTTTGGGCAAGGAAATAAGGTAGAGGATTATGCTCTTTCCCCTTGAGGGAAATCAAAAACTCTGACCCTTAAATCCAGACTACCGGTCGGTGTCAATCCTTTAGAGGGCCTGCCAAAGTGATCTAACCTCTAGGAATGACCCAAGTGAGCACACTCCTTTTTCCAAAGATTCCAACTCACTATAATCAAGATGCTTTGTAGAGTGAAAGACTCCAAAGCCAGATTAATTTCTTCCCCTTGATTCTTGATATCGCATATCAAGGGGAAGCTCTGTCTATGGACTAGTTGGTGTCGGCCCCTAGCTTGCTAAGCAAGTAGTGTGCACTTTTAGATGCTGGTGTAGGCTGCTGGTTTCAACTCCTCTTGCAGAGCCATCAAGAATTAATACGAATGGAAGCCAAGTAAAAACCTCTTAGTTAGAAGCCACCTGGTTCACCTCCAAAAGGAGGCATAATCTTTGTGCAAGGAGGGGGAAGAATCTCTCCTATAGAACTCACCATAGGCATTCTACTAGATGTTTGAAGGTGGTATACATGCTCGTCCCCTATCACAAGGGTGGTCATTCAACATATACGATTGAGTCTTTTGAATATACCAAAAATACGGGCACTCTCTAGCGGGTAACACAGCTGTGTGAGGTACATGCATGCACATAAGATGTGGGACAAAGGTTTTTCCTTCTCTACCAATTTTTCTTTCTAAGGATAAAGCATGTTTTTTATCAAGTCATCAACAAAGTCCAAATCATTTTACAACAAACAAAGGTCAAGACTCCCCTATCTAGTCGAGTTGCTTTGCCCTCGGTAGGACTATTTTTGACTATTGCTTGCTTCCCACTGTCTTGTTCAAACACATTGCCTTGATTGAATCCTGAAACATTGTCCAAACATCTTACTAGGTCAACCTTGTTTTTTGTCCAATCAAATCTATCTAATAAATCTGCCTAATCTATCTGAATAGTCTAAAATTGCCAAAATCTCTTCGAAATCAAACATTGTTGTAAAATTGGTCTACCTTCTCACACGAATACTTTTCAATCTCAAGAAAAAAAATTTGTCCTCGTGCGAAATCATTTGTCCTCGTGTGGTCTGTGAAACTTTCTTGCGAGAAATTAAAACCCTATCACTAACTTTCACGCGGCAAAGAGTATAATCTCATGTGGTCTAGAATACTTCCTCACGTGGCTTGTAAAAGTTTCTCGCACGAGACTTTGTGTCAGCATTACCACTTTTGGTTTGTTTTAGCTATCTACGGCCTGCATGGTACCTTTTTTTGCATCTGTTTATTCACTCTCTATCTATGAACAGTCCTGAAATAGTGGCACTTTGCTTAGCTGAAGACTTGTGTCTCATACTTTGACTGGTCTCATCTCTTAAGTTATCTTTTGTCTTTGTCTCTTAATGCTTGTCATACTTTTTTTCACATTGGTCATAATCTCTGGCTATTCTAGCCTTTAAATTAGACCATTTGTGCCTTGGTGGATAGCATTCTCACTATTATCTTGTCCTTTTTGAGACTCAGTCTTAGTGTAGTCCTTGTCCAGGTTCTAGCTTCTTGTCCTTGTCTATGACTGTCTTGACCAAAAGTGGCAACGTGTTTTATCCTCTTAGACTTAGATGTGGTCCTGCTAGGGGTCATAACTATGGTAGAGGTCACTTACCTTTTATTACACAATCTGTATCTAGTTCAGCTAGTGAGACATCTTCGTGATCTCCCTCACCTGCCAAGTCACCTTGAATTCAGCAAACATTTTCCATAAATTTGCAAAAAAATAGGAATCCTTTATACCAAGAGGATACTGAGATAGGTAGAGGTCTTGCATTACTAAACAAGATGTCTGATTCCTTTTTCAGAGGACCTTTTGAAACACAACACACTAAGACTGAACATGTTCCTATAATGACTAATCGTGAACCTGAACACGAAAGTTATAGTCGACATCAAGAACCACCTAGGAATGACAAAGAGAAAGAGAAAGACCATGACACCGATGAGGAATAGGAAGAGGTGGAAATGCTCCCTAAACACATAGAAAAATTTCAAAGAGACAAAAAATTTCAAAAGGTCATGGGAATCCTACTCAACGAAGAGAAAGAAAAGTACTTTCTCAAACTTGCCCAAGAGGGAGCAAAGTTACCCTCTCATTTCAATGTGGAGACCATTATCACGCCTGAAGAAGAAATTGAGACTTCTAAACTCCAAAAACAATTGAAAATTATGCACGACCAATTGGCTCAGATGATGCATGAGAAAGAGAAACCCACAAAGACATACACATTGGACGCTCTTTGTCCATTTCCATTTGACAAAAGCATAAACATGTCGCCTTTCCCATGAAGCGTAGAGCTACCCAAATATGACAAGTACTTTGGTATTACTAATCCCCAAGATCACTTGTGAGAATTTGGTGCTTTGTCTATGGAGTTTATACACGATCAAACATACCTCATCCATTTATTCCCTAGAAGCCTAGGTGGTCAGGCTTTGGAGTGGTTCTCACATTTACCTCCTGGTATCAAGACGTTTGACAAAATTGCCAATCTATTTGTTCAGCAATATTCTCATAACATACAACACCCTATCAATATTTGAGATCTATGCAACCTTAAATAGAAAGCTAGAGAACCTTTTCTCACATTCCTCCAACGGTGGAGACAACTATACACTAAGTATTCCTGCAAAATTCTAGAAACGGAGAAGCTTGACATTTTCACTAATAACCTCCTACCTAATTTTAGATACAGAGTCCAACTTCAAGGTCCACATACCTTTGAATACATGATCACACAGGCTATCCGTATTAGGAATTTATGGTCAAGAAAGGTGAACTCACTCTTTAGAGAGACATAAAACAAGGTTTCACTTCCAACAGGGATAAAACCAAACATGTCAACAAGAACCGAGAAATTGTACATGATGGAGTTGTTGACAATATCAACCCAAACCTGCTAAAGTGGCATTTAATCTCACAGATGGCCTCAAAGCAGCCAAAAATGTTGAGAAACCTCCTCCTAACAATAAGACATCTGGGAACAAACCAAGAAACTCATGGACAACATGCCCCAAGCTAGAGTATACACCCTTGGGAGAACCTTTGGATGTGGTTTACAAAATATTGCTACAACATAAGCTTATTTCACCAATGGATAACCCTCGTCCCTACGATCCACAACCATGTCCACCATGGTGGAATGAGACCTCATTCTATGAGTATCACCAAAACAAGGGACACAAAACTAGCAACTGTATAAACTTGCGCCATAAAGTCTAGGACATGATTGATGCTGGTGATCTTGTGGTAGATGGACATAACAAAAACTTGGATCACAAGGCGTTCAAAGAACCTTTCCAAGCTTATGAAAAAGGAGAGACTTCGAAACCACAACCCTAAAACAAGGTCAACTATACATATTCTAATGATGACAATGTCATTCACATGGTTGAACCTATGGATTCTGAATGTTGTGACATTATTACCATTAAGGGCAAGCAAGATAATGACAAACCCAAGACGCCATTTGTCTTGAGGGGCCCTACTACCAATGCAATGGATAATATACCTTCGCAACATTGTGCTAATGTTATCACTCATTCTCATGCCAAGTCGGTGCTCAAAGGCCCTATGCCTCCTACTTTAGATCTTGAACAACAACAAGACAAAGCTCTTGTTGGACCATCTGGCACAAGTGCAAAACCCACAACAAACTTTATAGCAACCAATTATAGTGTTCTCGATCAATTGAAATGAACTAATGCTTAGATTTCCATCTTTAAGCTGCTTAAAATCTCGCCTTCTCACAGGGAAATTTTGGACAAAGCCCTCGCTAAGGCAAATGTTCCTCAAGATCTTAATCTTGAGCAATTCCAATCTATGGTAGGAAACTTGACCTCACCTTATCTTATGACCTTCTCCAAGGAGGATGATAACTCACTAGGTCACCCACACAATCAACCTCTACACATTGAGGTTATGATCCATTAGACACGTGTTTGTCAAGTACTCATTGATAATGGTGCTAGCCTAAATATTGTCTCTACCCCTCTGCTTAGACAATTGAATTATTTTGAGACTCTATTGATCCTCAATGAAAGATCACTATCAAAGCATACAAAAAAGTGGAACGAAAGTCTCTAGGTCTTCTGGTTTTACCAATTTGTGTCGGTCCTTTCGAAGGAGATGTCACTTGTTAGGTGCTAGACATTCCCTTATCCTACAACATTCTGTTAGGATGGTCATGGATACATGAGATGTGCGTTGTGCCATCCACATACCACCAATGCATCAAGTTCCCATTTCATGGCTCTGAAGTTACTATTCTTGCCACTACTAGCTACACCTGCAATATGCTCAAAGCTGTTGAAACTTTCATCCATGCTAACTATGAGTCCACTGATTATCATGACAATAAGCTGAAAAAAATTGAGCAGTCATTCAAACTAAAAGAAACTGGCATGGGAGAGTACCACATTGAACCAGTGTTGTCATTAACGTCTCTCTCAGAGTCTCCTCGACATTATGGGAGACCCTCAGAGGCAAAGAAGCCATTCGTGCTAACACCCTAGACCAAGTATAATGGCACTTTTTTCAAGGCTATAATTCCCTTAGAAGATGAAAGTGAAAATAGAGCCATTGTTGCATGGCTTTACAGAGAAGAGGCTCCAGTGGACCTAACAGAGCAAGCTCAAGAAATCACCCCTAAGAAATATGGGCCTGGTCTTAGGCTTATGAAGCATTTTGGTTACAAGGGAACTAGCCCTATTGGGTGTAATAACAATGGCCTAATTGATCCTATAAAAGCAAGAGCTCGAAGCAACTGTGATACAACTGGCCTAGGATTTAAGAAGGTTTCTTTTCATTTGGGACCAAATAAATTCATACCAACACCTGAAAGTTCATCTAAAAATGAGTCACAACCTGAGTCAGATACTCAAGAGGAAGAATCCAATGATGAGGATTCCTATCCTTATCCTATCCCTTATGATCTCGCTAAATTCTTTGCTGAGCTAGATGACTTTTGTGCCACGTGTTAGCACTGTGGGTGATACTAGTGATTCTTCTGAGGACAATACTGAGCAACTCAAATATCATTCAGAAAAGGGAGAATCTAGTCAGTCATGTCATGTTGAGTATTTGTGTAAGAACCTAGAGGATGAAGGTGACTATGTCCCTATTACTATAGGGGAGTTATACAATCTCTCGCCATGCAGCACTGATTCTAAGGAATATGAGTTTGACTCTCTTTCAGAAGTGACTACTGATAAAGACATTGACCAAGTGCATGTCTATGAAAACCAAATCAAAGTGGGTGAAATGTCTAGGGTTAGGTCACATGGGTTAGATCCAACTAGTGTCCTAGAGTCGTCAATTACTGACGTTCGTACTCCAAGGAATTTGAACACACCTATGGATGAGGTCACCGTAGGTCTCAAATTACTGGTCCAAGCACTTAATGACTATACTATGAATGCAATTGAACCAGCCACTACTCTCTCACTCACACATCCTGAGCTTATAGACTGGAACCCCAATGCATATAGCAAAGTCCCCATGTTCTAGAATGACTATGCTCTTGCTTGTTACCTAAATGCTATCAAACCTATAACATATTCCACCAATGAGCAGAGTGTCAACATGACTGAGGCTAACATCAAATATCTCAGTCATACAATTAAAAAGAAAAAATACAAAAGGATTGATGGTGAAAACCACATTGTAGCAGTATTAGAACCCAAAAAAGTAAAAATAAAAGACATATCCAAGGGTGAAAACCTCTCTGAGACGCCTGTGGATGATATATTTGATGTACTTCCTAGTCACTTTCAAAAGAGATCATTAATGTTGATAGAACTGACGCAGTCAATTAAAATGGGCACAAAAGAACATCCTCATATGATACATCTAGCGCAGTCACTATCACCTGAAGAGAAGGAAGAATTCATTGCCTTTATTAAAGAAAAGAAAATAAATTTTTCTTGGACATACTCTGACATGCCAGGATTGGACCCCAATCTTATCATGCATCACTTGTCTATAGCACCAGGCATCAAACTAGTTAAATAGAAGCTTCAAAAAATACATCCTCATGTTGCATTGCTTGTCAAAGTAGAATTGGAGAAACTCCTAAAGGTTGGTTTCATCCATGTAATTGATTATGTTGAATGGATATCCAATATTGTTCTAGTTTCCAAGCACGCTAAATCTATCAAGGTTTGTATAGACTTCTGTGATCTTAACTTGGCATGTCCTAAAGATGACTTTTTGCTCCCTAATATTGATATGATCATGGACATGACAGCTAGCTATGAGATGTACTCACTTATGGATGGTTTTTCTAGATACAATCAGATAAAAATTGCACCAGAAGACCAGGAGAAAATGGCTTTCACATGTGCATAGGGAACCTTTTGTTGAAATGTGATGCCATTTGGCTTGAAGAATGCTAGTGCTATGTATTAGTGATCTGTTACTATAATTTTCCATGATATGATGCATAAAACCATGGAGGACTATGTTGATGATACCTTGGTCAAAAGTGCTAAACACAATACTCATCTGCAAGATTTGGGGCCCATCCTAGATCATATGGAAAAATTCAGTCTTTGACTCAATCCTAAGAAATGCACATTTAGTTTCACATGAGGGAAGTTGTTGGGATACATTATTTTTGCAAATGGAATTGAGGTAGATCTGAAGAAAGTACAAGCAATAATGGACATGCCACCACCTCAAAACATCAGTCAGATGAGAGGACTATAGGGAAGGCTCCAATGTATTCACTGGTTTATTTCACAATTAGTAGATAGATCACAACCCTTCACAAAGACCTTAGATAAGGGTGTAAAATTTAATTGGAGCCAGGATTATGACCAAAGCTTAACACAGATCAAACAATATCTTATCAATCCACCAATCATGATGCCTCCCATTCATGGGAAGCCTTTGCTTTTATACATTTCAACCACTAAAACATCTTTGGGAATCCTATTGGCTCAGGAAGGTAAAGACAATAAAGAAAGGGCTATTTATTACTTGAGTCGGACACTGGTCTCTTATGAGAAAAACTATAGCATTATTGAGAAAGTTTTTTTGGCAGTTGTCTTTGCTTCCCAGAAGTTGAGACACTACATGCTTGCCCACACTATGAGACTCATGGTTAAAATAGACCCACTAAAGTACTTGCTCAGTAAGGCAGCTCTCACAGGAAGATTGGCTAAATGGGTTATGATACTCAGTGAGTTTGACATCCAATACATTGAATGCAAGGCTATCAAGGGACAGGCAATTGCAGATCAACTGGCCAATGCACCCATACAGAGTCTTCTGCCAATGAACATTGATTTCCTAGATGAGTCAATTTTGACACTCATGCACCAAACATGGGTTATGTTCTTTGATGGGTCCTTCACACAACAAGGATCAGGTGTTGGATTAGTCTTCATTACACCACAGAGATACTCACTGTCCAAAGCATACAAGATTATGTTTCCTTGTACAAACAACATTGCTGAATACGAGGCTTTGATCAATGGCATAAAATTATAGCTGAATGGAGAGTGGATCAGTTATATATCTTTGGTGACTCTCAGCTTGTCATCAACCAAGTCAATGATGTGTACCAAACAAAGGATGAGAAACTAATTCCTTACAAGTGCATGGTTGATAACTTAAAGAATTATTTTGTACACATCACCTTCCAACAAGTTCCACGAGCAGATAATAAAGTAGTTGATGCCATGGCCACCCTAGCCTCCCTGCTACAAATGCCTTAAAATGATCTCTGACATGAGTTCTTGGTGGAAGCATTACACTACCCAGCCTATGACACCCCTAATTCTAAGATGATCTGTTCTGTTATAGGAAAAGAATCATCCCACTACCATCACATTTATTCCTACCTTCACAATCAAACCATTCCAGAAGGTCTGACCCAAAATGAGAAACATTACCTAATCTGTAATGCTTTGCATTATGTCATTATTGCTAACGATCTGTATAGGAGAGGTCTTGACAGAACATTCCTTAGGTGTTTAGAATTTGAAGAGTCCAAATGTGCACTAATAGATGTTCATGAGGGAATTTTTGGATCTCATTCCAATGGCCTGACACTAGCTCATAAACTCCTTCGTGTTGGTTACTACTGGCCTGAAATGGAGCAAGAAGCTATCAAGTATGCTAGGTCCTGCAAGCAGTGTCAACTACACGGGAATCTAATTCATGCTTCAGCCAGAGAGTTGATTCCTTCTACTACAACATGGCCATTTCAACAATGGGCCTTCAATTTGGTGGGATAGATCCACCCAACCTCCTCTAATGGACATAAGTTCATTATCACAGCTACAGATTATTTCATGAAGTGGGTAGAGGCAGTACCTCTCACAATTGTTGATGACAAAACTGCAACACTTTTCATCACAAACTACATCATCTATAGATATGGTGTACCATCCTCAATCATTACTGACAATGGATGAAAATTCAAGAATAAAGACCTCAAGGAACTATGCAAAAAATTCAAAATCACACAACATTGGTCTTCCATTTATTACCCCCAAGGTAATGGCCAAGCTAAGGCATCCAATAAGGTAATCCTCAAAATTCTTCATCACACTATCATAAAATCAGGGATAGACTGGCATCTCTAGATCAATCCAGCTTTTTGGGCATATAGGACAAGCATTAGAACTCCAACGGGTACAACTCCCTTTGCGTTGGTGTATGGGGCGGATGTTGTGCTTCTAATAGAGGTCAAGATTCCTACCTTGAGAATCTCTATGTAGGGCCTTATCATTGATGATGACTATAGGATAGCTCAGCTTCAAGAGCTTGTATTACTAGATGAACATTGACTAGTGGCATGTGATCATCTATGAGCATACCAACAATGAATGGCAAGAAGCTACAATCAAAGGGTCAAGCCACATGACTTCCAGCTAGATGATCTCATCCTGACAGAGAACCCTAAGAATCAACAATAGCAAGTCCAAAAAGGAAAGTTTGAACCAAACTAGCTCGATCCTTACATCATTACTATAATATATGGATCTGGCACCTATCAGCTTTCCACAACCGAAGGAGAAGTGCTTAAAGAACCTGTCAACACTCTCCATCTGAAGCGATTTTACAGTTGATCTAATATCAGCAAGCTCTTTGTACATATTTATATGTCCTAAAAAAATCATAAAAATCAAAAAAAGTCCTGAAAAAATTGTTACCCTGGTGAAAACCTAGCAATAAGTGTCTTGGTAACACCAAAAAAAGTGAAAAATCTCAAAAATACAAAAAAATTGAAAAAAACAAGAAAAGTGCCATTGGTGAAAACCTAGAAATAGGCATCATGGTAGAAAAAAAAGAGAAAATCATGTCAAGAAGGTGAAAACTTGTTAAACAGGTGCCTCTTGTTCCCAACACTCCATCTTGCAGCACATCTTCTGGCTATTCTATACAGTCACTTTCATGCTTTCACTTTCCTACTTTTCTTGCTTTCTTCTCATGTATCCATGGATTGAGTCTTGTTACAACTCAAGGGCATTCCCCTTCAATTCACTCTTACTGAGATTCTCCTCATAGAATCTCCTTCATGATAGTCACCAGTTGTTTCAACCGTGTCTACCTACTGTCGCTAGTGTCACTCCTTTTGAGATTCTCCTCATAGAATCTCCTTCACAATAGTCACTAGTGGTCCTCACTGCATCTACCTACTATCACCAATGTCCCTCGCTTTCAAAGATTCTCCTCATAGAATCTCTTTCACAACAGTTACCGATTGTTTCAGCTGTGTCTGCCTACTATTGCTTGGGTCTCATCTCCAGATTCCTTTATGAAAGATCTCTCTTGTGTCAATCACCAGTCGTCCTGACTATTTTTATCTACTATCGCTCAGTCCTTCTTAGGTTCTTCATCATGAAGATTCCCCTTTGACCTCAATCACCAGTCATTCTAACTGTGTCTACCTACTGTTGTCACTCTACTGAAGAGATTTCTTTCAAATATGTTCTAAACACTGACACCTGATATCAATCCCAAAAACATTGAACTCAAAATGATATACTTGTTTGGATATGCTGAGTATTTTCTTTGTTTTTCTTTATCATATCTCCTTGAGCAACTCGATGATGTCATCTTTGACTAGAGAAGTAATGACTGGGGGCATGATCTTTTCTTTGATTTCTATCTGTGGTTTAGTTCCAATAGGTTGATCTATTCCTATAAAAGGGGTGTCCACTATAAGAGCCTCCATCTCATATTGGATGGTCGTGTGTACCTCAACTCATTTTATATGATTGCATCAATAACATTGGTTCTTCTCCTTGTTTGTTGGAGTGAAATCTTCATGCTACAGTAAATACTGATACTCGTCTTGCTGAGTGAATGTACGGGTCACTGTGAGTATACCTAGCACACTTTTGTCTTAGGTTACGAATGCAAGGGTCATTGCAGACAAAATACTTACTTAATACTGTGCATAAGATGGATCTCCTGTGTGTTTGGTGTTCCTATCATGCAAGCAACATTTAGGTCATCCTAGCGTTTATGCTTTGATGCTTATGTTAACTTGCTATATTAAAAGGGAAAAATGTTCCTGTCATTCTGGCTTCTTGTGCCTCAAATGCTTACATTTAATCTCAACAAACCTATAATGTACAGTCTATTAACATTCTCATGATTGCAATGTCAGTGAGACTTGTATAACATACGAGCTATGTTCTATGTCCAGTGATGATAAATCGTCGAGGCTTGGTAACCAAACCCAGTGTTGCATTTAACATAGTCTTGCATTACATACTTCACTTGCATACGCATGCAATTCGGTTGTGATTCTATTTCTCCCCTATGTGATGAAAGATTGGGGGCATCTTCAAACATGCCAAGTTTCTTCACATCTGCACAAATGTTTGGTTCATCGATTCACGCTCCTCAATGAAATACCTATCCTTGTCAAGCAACAAACATGCAACATTACATGAGATGTCAGTCCATTTCCATATGCATTGCATCCATATACTCATAATATCTACTCTACATGCTCATAATCACATCACATCACATGAGAATACATATACATTCATATCAAAGTACAACATACATCTCATAATCATCATAGTGATATCTCATGTACATCATGGTAAAGCAGACATAGACAATGACATATACACAGGAATACTTGACTTAAAATCTCATATGTATATCTCAAAAGAATGGGTCAGTACAAAAATGGGCACTACTCGAGTGCTATCGATCAAAATGATACAAAATGGTGTTGCCACACCAACCAATACATAGCCAGAGATCAAAAATCAATAGCCTGACACACAGCATCTAACTTTTCCCTGTGCTCTCATCTCCAGGAGGAGCAGGAGTAGGAGCCACAAGTAGAGGAGGTGGTGGCATATCGGGTCTAGCAGGAGGTCATGCACCTCTCGACTCTCATGCATACTATGAGAATCGTTGCACCTACAGAGCCTCATTAGGCACCACTATCAAATATGCAACAAAGTAGTAAGTCGCCCGAGCCGACTAAAGGTGGATCTTCTCTTGCGTAATCTCCAATCTCTGCTCAGCAATCTCGGTGTGCTCTCTCCACCAATCAATCTCCCGCTATCACTCCACCAGCTATGAGTCATAGCTAGCTACCTGTATCTATAAATCCCCCAACTATTGGGAGGCCTAATGAATCTGCTCTCGGTAGTGCCATATCGTGTCCTGCACCCCAACCATAGGCTGATCTGGCATGTCCTCATCAAGCAACTCAGGTGCCTGCCACTATGGTGGTGCCTACTATTGTGGTGGTGCCTGCTACTGTGGTGGCACCTGTTACTGTGGAGCCTCCTTCTGTGGAGACTGCTCCTCTATCCTTTACCTCCACCCTCAACCATGTCCTGTCCCACTACCCCTGGTACCTAGGTCTAATCCCATCTACTATGGGGGAATCTACAACTATTGTACCCGATGTCAGACCTATGGTTGTGGCTATGCCTATTGCTACTATGACACCTATCTCTCTACCTGAGCTGCCATCCCAAGTGGATCAGTAAATCTCAAGAATGGATGGTTGATCAAATAAGCCTGATATGCAGGCGTCATCCCTACATCTGCTACCTCTGGTAGGTAGTCCCACTGAACTGTAACTAGGCTGCGTACATCTATCATGGATCAGCCTGGATCCATCTATGGAGGTCACCCTCACCCTACATCTCTAGCCAGTCTAGCGTAAGCACAATACTTAGAAATATCCTGTGGTTGGTCGTACTACCGCCACACCTATGAAATCACAAACTGCTCTATGATTTGCGTCGTCCTCCCCAACAGTGGCCGCGAGCTGAAAACCTAGGGCAACTCTCTAGGGGCATCATCCCAATCCTTAGTCTCTCGCCAGGACCGCCATATGATGGAGACCAGGTCATCAAGATGCATCCTCCAATGCTCTATCTTACCTAGGAAGATCTAGGTAATGTGCCCTTGATATCAGCAGATGTAAGGCTCCATCGGCTCTCTAGCATCCTCAAAAATTGGCTTGCATACAGGAAGATGCTCCTAGGCCCAGATCTGAAGCACGTATACTTTGACAGCCATAGTCTTCTTCTCATGGAAGACTATCTCATGCATCTTATGGTACAAGTGGGCCAGCATGCACTAACCCCACCCAAAAATCTTAGGCGCCTCTACCATCTGATGCAGCATCACTCCCCACCCACACTCCAAACCATGTTGTCCTTTGTTAGGACACAAGAAGCAACTCAAGAATATAGCTAGCATAGATGCCAGCTTGTGTGTCGGCCCATATGTATGCATCAGCTCATCCCAGCTAATGGCTCGACCTCTCTGCAGCTCCCTCTCAAACACAATAGAAAGTGCCTCTGTGCTTGCTTGGGGCACTATATCATACACCACTCTGGCTCCATGGAATGGTATCCGTAGTATCCTCCAAATATCCTCTGGGGTGATCATCATCTCCCCCACTAGAAAATGAAAGGTGTTTGCCTCTGAATGGAAATGCTCCACCAAAGATATTAGTAAGTCATGATTCACCATCACAGCTAGGATCCGGCATAGTGAGGAAAAACGCAATCGAGTGATGTGTGCCCAATCAGCATCATTGAGACTCTGCAATAACTCTCCATATGGTGGGTAATGTGATCTGAATGAGACGTCATTGAAGACCTCCTGCACACACACAAACAACAATAACAAGCAAATGATCAGTACCAAAATGAAATGGTGAAACAAAGCTAATAAAAATGCAAATTTTATGCGCAAAATTGAAAATTTTAAACACTAATATTATGGGTTCTCGCATGAAGATCTTCAACTCTCACGCGAATTTTCCCTCTTCCATGTGAAGAATCTCCTTCTCGCACAAAAAATGAAGTCCCTGCATGAGAAACAAAGTTCTTGCATGTGAAGAATCTCGTTCTTCGCACGAGAGGTGGGTGTCTCTTGCGCGAGAAATCTCACTGACGTGCGCAAAGAAATAGCGCACCCTGTTTCTTCGCACGAGAAGAGATTATCTTCATGCAAGAAAAGATAATCTCGCACGAAGACCTGTTAGAATTTATAATCTTTTCTTGGTTGTATCTATTAAATGGGATAAACCAAGGTATCCCTTAAGTTATTTGTCCTCTAGTCCACATGTGAGGACAAGTCTATTTTGTAATTCCTTTATTAAGGAAAATAGTTATTCCTCCTTAAGAGGATTATGACACTTGTTATGCACACACTTATGAATGTGGCAATCATTCATGTGGGAGTTACAAATGACTCCTCCTCTCATCTCTTTATAAGAGATGCTTCTCTCTTATTCTTAACACACAATCACTATGTAGTTCTTGTAATGAGCCAGTGGCTCCATTTTCTCTCTTCTCTCTCCTTCTCTCATTCTTTAGGTATTTGCCTCATTCATATTATTCACAAGGGGTTTTCTTTGCTTTCCCCTTTCAAATCTTTGTCTCCTCTTGTTGATTCATTGGTGGTTGTTCATTCTTTCACTCTCTCTTTGGATCTGAGTTTATGGTAACTATTTTTAAAAACTCTTTTGGATTAATTGATAATTCTTTTATCTTAGTTCATTTTGATGTTATTGTTTCTAGCATGGTATTAGAGCTACTAATCCTTGTTTTGAGTTTGATGTGATGAAGGTTGTCATTCATTGGAAGCACATCTTATTAAATTATCTATACCTAGGTATCTCTATTAAAAATTTATTAATTTTTTTTCTCTTGTTCTAACAAGAGCAATTATCAATTTTAGTGTAATAGTATTTATTATTTTTATTTTTATTGTTAAATATTTTATTGTTTTATTTATTATTGCATTATTATGTCCCTAATTTTTTTTATTGAAAGGATGATAACTAATTTTATTATAGTTAATTCTATTCATATTGTCTATATATATATCTATTCACATTGTATCTATATATATATATTCTCTCTCTTTTTTTAAAAAAAAATTAGAAATTCTATGAAAATTCTATTATTGTCAAAGATTATTTATGATTAATAAAATCTCATATTCTTTTTTGAAAATATTATATTATCACTCAATTTTTCTTTTTTCTTCAATTTTTTTTTTTTTTTTTTTCCTTATTTATATATTCTTTTAAGAAGTTGTGAGCAACTTCTAATTTGATCTTACGCTTGTCTTGTACCTTTATTGGAAATTTCCTTTGCTTCAATTCCTTTCTAATTTGTTCCAAAAAAAAATTCTTCTTTCTTGGGATCTTAATGTTCTTTATGCTCATGTTATTCTACTTTCTCAATCATGGTCGGTATTGATTTGTAGCTTGGCACCTAAGTTTTTTGTGTTTTTTTGGGGCATCTGTATGATCCTGCACTCTTCTATTGCATGTATCATAAGCATGCCCAATGTTAAACTGTGCTTCTTGTTGTTGTGGCATTTATTAATGTGATTTAGTTTTTTTGTTATTCCTCTTGTAAGTTTTTTAAATCTTTGGATTCCTGGAGTGCGTTTTTCCTTCACTACCATATGGAAATGTATCTTTGCATGGTCTTTTTTGCCACTTCATTCTCTGAGCTTCTTCTTCCTTTATCATTGCACTGAGTGGAATGTGAGGCTTTGCAAATAGGAGGTATATTCAATGTATATCCATTTCAAGATAAATTTTGTGCAGAACTGAAGATGTTAACAATTTTGTGTACATTAATTCTCACGGTAGCCATTGCCATGCTCAAGGCAGAGCTGCTTCCAGAATTTCATTTGAACAATCTTTTCAGTCATAGCTTTTTTTTCAGCTTCTTCCTGTATTAAGCGATCTCTTGGAAGATAAACACCATTCTTCATCATTTTCTAGATCTCTTCAGAGTTATTTTTTTCCCTGACAATTTTGATTCTTCTATCTTTGCCTCTAGTAACTCATGCACTTAGTAAATCTATTTTCGCAGTGATGTAGTAAATTATTTTTTATTGTTAAGGTTATGTATGTAGAACCTTCCTTGCTCCTCTAGTTTGGCAGAAATATCTGTTATTTCCATTTACAGAGCTTATATCTATCCAAATCTTCACTTAGTTTCAATGCTCTATAGTCTATCCACCTATGGCCTTATGGACCATATGGTGAGGAACCAGCCCGTGGTTTAATGTTTGAGATGAGATTCAAAACTACGCATTCTTAGAGTTCTATGCATGTGAGCAAAAGAGCAGGTGTTGATTAGACCCACCCCTAAAATTGGAGTCCTGCTTGCTTGAGTTGGTGGCCTTTCGTGGTCTATTCTTTCATGTTGAATTCCACTTCTTCCTTTTTGCATGACCTGCAATATATAAATCTTCTAAATCGTAAGTCCCATTTCTTAGAAACCCTTTTGTTAGTTTCAGAGAAAAATGTATTGGATGAAGTAGCACATTGCATTTGAAAAGGTCTTGTTTGCAATTTCAATGATCTCCAGTGCAATCTACGAGAGTTGCATTTTATGCAGTACCTCCATCGAATGTTAGTATAGTGGCTTTTTATGTAAGAGGCTTTGCATGCATGACATCTAGCGTATAAGTGTTTTGTGAAAAAAGTTTAATAAGTTTTTTTAATAGCTCTTAATTAGCTTTTGTTAACTTTTTATAAAGTCATTTTATTCTAAGCAAAATTTAAATTTCAAAGGTTTAATATAACATTTTTATTATTGTTTTAGTAATAACGTGCTTTAAATTTTTAACAATGGATAAGCTTACAATAAATTTTTTAAGTTTTTATCAATAAAGCATGAATGCTTTAAGTTTTAAATGACATTTTATTGTTTCTAAATGACATTTTATGTATTACTTTATTAATAAAGATTTACTTTTAGTTTTATTTAATAAGCCTTTTAGGATAGTCGTAGCATAAGTTATAAGATTGATTTATAACTTAATGTTTGGCATTCTCATATTTCAAACTCTTTCAAAAACATTAATCAGGATTCCATATTCTCAAGTCATAAAATTTGGTTATAACCTATAAGTTTGGTTATTTACTATTTAGTTGCGAGTTATAAAATTCATTTATAACTTGTACGTTTGGTTTTTATTCATATTCAGATACAACTAACTTCTAGTCTTTTTAAATAGTTTTCTTTAAATGGATATTTGCAGATTCCTTAATAATTTAATAATTGTTCTGCATGTTGCAAGATTATTCCTCTAACGTTTTCTTGCAGGTATGCATCATTATTCCCCTGTTACAACATCCATTCTAAGTTATTCTCTAACAACTTTTTATAACTCTTGATTATTATTTTCAGAATATTATTCAAAGTCTTCCATTTGCAGCATTACATGATAAAGAGAAATCATTGCTAAAAAACAAAAGTTGTTGCTATTTAACCACGTTAAAACATATTTTCCTATGAATTCATGTAGACACTTAATACAGTAAGTCTATTTCAAATGAAATGAGTACATAAATGGCTCTTTTCTCTCTCTTGCTATCATAATTAAACCTAAACCTTTTGCATGCCTAACTTTTTTTAACCCTCTCCTCTGGGCCCAACCCTCTACACTAGATTAATAGAACCCACCGACTCCACTATTATCCCTATGTTGTCATCCCCAAAAGAGGCCCTCATCTGAGGATGAACCCTTTGATTTTCACAGTATTGAACCACAACTAAGATTGCATCAAATAATGCATATGCCCTTCCCACCATTTCCTCTGGCAATAACCATGCTATGTGAATCATTTCCCTTCCAAAATACAAGTGACTCCTTAGCCTCAGTCCTCATTGTATCCAAAAGTATCATTTGAACCTTATCCTCATCAAACTTCTTGATGGGAATTATTCCTCCCACCCATGCCTTTGAACCATGCAACGAATAACCACTGATTGCCTCATCTAGTATGGCTGCATTCACAAAAAGTGGATTAATACAGACCTCTTCAATCTTCATCATCATCCTATACTCAAGTAACATATCATATATGTTTGAGTACAATATGGACAATATTTGTGTTTGATAAATAGGATACAATTCTCTTGGCCTCAACACCCCATCTCCTATTATGCTCCTTATTGCATGCTCCACCTCTCTAGGCATTGCTTGAAATAGTTCATCAAAATCTCCTCTTAGGTATGTTGACTCCAGTGGAAATTCCCATGTTAAAATGGGTATCATAACTCGAAGATTCAGCACTTTGTGATCCATTCCCTCTCTACAACCTGCATTAAAAATTCATAAGGAATATAAGTTTTTTTTCATGAGAAATATAATGCTTTTTCATTCTCTACTTTCATATGCTTTACCTTCACCTAGAATCAACTCGACTGAAGTTTTTTTTGAGTAAGACTCTAAATGCTTCTCTCTACTTCATTCTCTTTGTTTGCATCTTATAGAATTTTCTTTTCTTTTCTATTCGATTACATTGCTGACTGCCCAATGCATGTTAGCGGATTCATTTTTGGCTTACTTACAACTATGTATTCTAGTTATATTCTTTTGTAACTGCTAAACTTTTCTAATCATTGCTTTAACATCTCTATTCATGTATGCACAAAATTAAGAGTTTTTTTTAAGATGCTTTTTCGGCTTTCATCATTCTGAAAATTTGGTTATGTTTTTCACAAAAAAAGAATACTCTATTTTTCTTTGGCAGTCATTACTAATTATTGTGATTAGATTTTGTTATTTCATATTTATCAAAAATTAATATTTAAGAGATTTTGTCTTTATTCAAAATGTTCATTCTACTTGATCTATATTTATTTTTTTAAGGATCCTCTCAATATTGTGACTTACCATATATTTATTTAAGTATATATGGGTGCACACATATATACCCAGATAAATATATAATTTTATGACTATAATAATTCAAAAATTGGTATATACCTTCAAAAAATGAATTAAGTACTCATGTTTACCCTCAATGGAGTTTTATACCTGATATACATATTTTGTTTATTTATTTTCTCAATGATCATCCTTGAATCTCTACATTTACCTTAATTCTGATTGGATTATGAGTTATCTTACACATTTTTCCTTCAACCTTATTGTGATATTTTGATGTGCACATAGTTGCACTATTATGCTTTTATAGCATCATTCTATACCCATGTTGGCACTTTATGGTTCTATACCATTGATATACATGATTTATATGATATTTTGTTTTGAGTTGCATAGGGAGCCAATTTTTATCAAGGATAACTATGTAGGTCCCCTTAGTATAATTGATACATAGTTTCCTTATCTGGCCCATGGAGTATCCCTCCAATGTTGGTGTGCACTTATCTTTATGAAGTTTCTCTCCATTTGGTTCTATTGGTTCCACTTTGAAAGATTGATATTTATATGGAGTTTCCCTCCATTTGATTCTATATGCTCTACTTTGAAAGGTTGATATTTATGGAGTTTTCCTCCATATTGTTCCATTGTGTTCCTCAATGAAGAGGATGTTATTATTGGATTTTTTCCTCCAAATTTAGATGATTTGATCCAATTTGAAGGCAATATGTTGTTAAATTCTCATAATCCATTCCTTTGAGTATCCTAACAAAAATTATGATTATACTGATTTGGTCAACATTTCTCTCATTTTTTTATTTTCATATATTAATGTGATAATGATCTACATACTTTATTGCTTAGATCATGAGTCATGCATGTTATGGATTGATCACCCATTAACTTGCAGTGGGATGATTCATTAAGTGGAATGTCTATATCCACATGATTGATGCAATGTTGATGCAAGTATCAGTAGTTGGCCTTGTCTGTGGTCATTAGTACATTAGTATAATATACTTGTCATGAGAAAATTGATCAAACATTTTTGTACTTATTGATAATATTTTGAGCATATACTTTATCTTGATATCAGGTTATCTCCATTGCTTTATGGTAACATGTTTTATTTTCCTCATTGTTTCTCTATCAAAGTTTTATTATCCTTATTCAAAATGATTTCTAATTTGTATATACGATGAAATACTTCTTGTGGATAGTTGTCTTGTTTCTTGTGTCTATGTTTTTCAGGTAATCCATCCAAGCACATACAAGATTTGGTGTACTTTAATGACCTATCCACTTAGCTATATGAAGATCTACCTACACTCACAAGAGACCTATCACATAATTGAAGACATTCTCAAAGCTCAAGTTGCTTCTATTTAGCATATCATTGTAAGTTTGGGTTTAATACCCTTTGATGTAATTTCCCCAAGTAAAAATTAAAGGGGGGTGTTAGAATTTATAATCTTTCCTTGATTGTATCTATTAAATGGGATAAACCAAGGTATCCCTTAAGTTATTTGTCCTCTAGTCCACATGTGAGGACAAGTCTATTTTGTAATTCTTTTATTAAGGAAAATAGTTATTCCTCCTTATGCACACACTTATGAATGTGGCAATCATTCACGTGGGAGTTACAAATGACTCCTCCTCTCATCTCTTTATAAGAGATGTGTCTCTCTCATTCTTAACACACAATCACTATGTAGTTCTTGTAATGAGCCAGTGGCTCCATTTTCTCTCTTCTCTCTCCTTCTTTCATTCTTTAGGCATTTACCTCATTCATATTATTCACAAGGGGTTTTCTTTGCTTCCCCCTTTCAAATCTTTGTCTCCTCTTGTTGATTCATTGGTGGTTGTTCATTCTTTCACTCTCTCTTTGGATCTGAGTTTATGGTAACTATTTTCACAAACTCTCTTGGATTAATTGATAATTCTTTTATCTTAGTTCATTTTGATGTTATTGTTTCTAACAAGACCATTGGAAAACCCTAAAACATGCTTTAAAATGCAATAAATGACCTCATATAGCATGAAAATGAAAGTACAAAGATGGGAAATTGATGACTCATCAGTGGTCCGTAGTCTACTGGCCGACTGTGTCATTTGGAGCACTTAAAATGATTATATCTCATGTTCACTACCATGTCTCTCTCAGAGCTCAATTCACTACGAGACAAAAAGCACAAATGAATTGAAAATGACCCCTTGGGCCCTTATAGAGCTGTTGACCTAATTTCTCAAAGTGCTCTGATTTGCACAAAAATCACCCCCCTAGCTAATTTGACCATTCTAAATCCATTTTTGAGATCGAATTTGAAATCTAACACACCTAAGTGTCTCAAAAATGCATTTTAAAATTTTGGGGACTAACGTGATCGAACGCTTGTGTAGCCCAACTCTTTTTGATACTTTGCGATTCTTGGAATCCTTTCAACTCTACATTCTTTATGTTTTCAAAACTCATTTTGGAAATAGTCAACTCAAGTCAACTATGGTCAAAATTGGTCAAACTTGGTCTTTGGGACCTCAAAATCATTGCGAATTAACTCTGAATCTTCTTCTAATTTATTCTACATTCTGTTGAATCTCAAATTTTTTTATTGCTTTATGTCACATTTCTGGTGTGTCATCTTTTGATTTCACTCCTGAGGGAGCAGGATGATTTCATCATTGAACATGCATTTCAAATCAATTTGAATCTTCATCGCTTGGGACATCTTGTTCTTATCTTATGTCCTCATCACTTGGGGCATCTCATCACTCGGGGCATCTTGTTCCCTTCTATCTAGCATCTTTGCCATCTATCTTATCTTTTCATCAATTGATCAACCTTATAACAGATCTTCTCAGAGTTTGATGAACAAGTATTGGGACAATCTAAACCCCGACTCTTGAGGATCAAGCCTCGTTCTGGGGATGATTCTATGACTCATGATTGGACCTTGTTATCTTTTATCAATCTCAGGTATCTAGGTGTTCTATTTGGATCCTTAAAGGTTAAGCTTCATTCTGGAGATGATATTTTAAATGCTTTCAATCTCAGGTATCTAGGTGTTCTATCTGGATCCTTAAAGGTTAAGCTCTGTTCTAGAGATGATCTTTTAAATGCTTTCAATCTCAGGTATCTAGGTGTTCTATCTAGATCCTTAAAGGTTAAGCTCCATTCTGGAGATGATCTTTTAAATGCTTTCAATCTCAGGTATCTAGGTGCTCTATCTAGATCCTTAAAGGTTAAGCTTCATTCTAGAGATGATCTTTTAAATGCTTTCAGTCTCAGGTATCTAGGTGTTCTATCTAGATCCTTAAAGGTTAAGCTCCATTTTGGGGATGATCTTTTAAATGCTATCAATCTCGAGTATCTAGACATTTTGTTTGGATCCTTAAAGGTTAAACTTTGATCTGAAGGAAGCCTTTAAAATGCTTATCAATTTTGGGTATCTAGGTATTCTGTTTGGATTCCTTGGGATTAAGCTCTATTCTAGAGATGGTCCTTAAAAGCTTATCAATTGGTCTCCGTGTCATCAAAATTGGAACCAATCTCATCTTCGCATCATGCTTTCTGATTTTCTTTGAATCGAATGTGTTGTTTGCACATTCATTCAAAGACGGGAAAAATGTAATACCCCAAAATTGGCTCATTGCCATTATACCAATTCTGGTCTATTTCTGACCAATCCTAAGACCTATTCTAATAGTCAATTCTTATTCTGCTACTCGCTAATCTTCATTCATCATACTCATAATCTAATCCCTATAGTACGCACTCATATTAGTCACATTGAAACCTATTGATTAATATTTAATTTAATTATTAAGTATTTATACTTTAATTAAATTAAATTATACCTTAAGGCTAATGTACTATGGAATTAAATTTATTTAATTTAATAAATATGCCTATTCTAATTAATTAAATGAAATTATTTAATTAAATGGAGAAGCTAATTCTAAATTAATTTTAAAAAGTCATTTAATTAAATGGGAAGATATTCCTAAATTAATTAAATAGAGTTATTTAATTAAATAAGAAAAGTGTCTCTAATTAATTAAATAGAATTATTTAATTAAATAGAAAAAGGTAATTATGAGAGCATATCTCATTTTATTAAATTAAATATCTCTCCTAATTTTCTCTTCAGTTCAAGAATGGAAATTCCTAGTTCACTACTGATCAAATTAGAAGTGACCCATATCACGTGCTCTCACACTAAAGTCTATCTGAGTTGACTGACTCTTACACTCAGATCTGAGCCAGTTAACTCCCCCTAATTTGGGAATCTTCCACCTTAACTAAACCTCATCTTCAATCCTAACCGTTGATTGAAATTAATCTCAACCGTTGATGGATTTCAAGAAAGTCTATTTAAGAGACCCTCATTTCCTCATTATAGAGGTTGAATTTTCATGCTATCAAATTTCTGTCACATTTTGCACTCACTTACCTCAATACATTCTCACATATTTTCATCATTTAGCTTAATTTCATTTAGCATTTAAAATGTATGCATCTAATATAGTTTCTTTTACAAGTTCTTAAGTTAGTTTGCATTATACATTTAGAGTAAATTTGCACATTCATATAGCTTAATTGCATTCAAATCCTTCGTTCTTAGAGGGTCTAGTTGATGTACCTCAATTCTGAGGATATTAATAGGCAAAATCCCTTTAGATAGAAGGCGACGAGTTGCTCTATCAGACCTCTTGGATAAACAATTCAATGTTTATTCCAAGATGATTCCACAGGCAATGACTATATCAAAGTATCTGTGAGGTTCAGAGGCCCACATTTCATAGGTATAGCAGCAATGTGTCTAACTTCTTAACAAGAGAAATAGATTAAAGAAATTTCACCTTTATACTATCCTTTGCCTTTGGGATACCTTCTTGCAAGTAATCTTCAATGGCTTCAAGATCACTATTAGAACTATCTTCCTCTTCACTTCCAAATTGTTTGTTTGTAGACTTTTTGGCTTTCTTCTTGAGTGATACCTTGGCTTCAAATGCAAACTCAAGATTGCTAGAACTAGGAATATAATTATCATAGTTATCTAGTACAAATGTTGTCAACCTTCCAACTAGTGCATCGAAAGTTATATTGTTATTTGGACCACACCTCATTTCTTAAATAGCACACACTCTGATTACATAGATAGGAAGAAGGGTGTGAAGTACCTTTCTTACCACTGTTACATCATCAATTGTTCCTCTAGAGTATTTTATAGCACTAACATTGGCTTTGAGTATATCAACATATTTTGCAATGTCTTCGTCTTCTCTCATTTTTATCTACTCAAACTAGCCTCTCAAGCTTTCTGCCTTGGCTCTTTTTACATTATCATCACCTCCATAGATATCCTTTAGTTTGGTCCACATCTTGAGTAGTAGCACATCCTTTGACTTCATCAAATTTTACATAATTAAGAGTTGATGCTATGTCAATCATCATGATATTATGATTTTTCTTTTCAGCAATTTCTTTTGCAAACATTGTACCAGTAGGAGCCTTATAAGAAATGTTTAAGTACTTCAAACCTAAATCATTGATAGTTTCCAGATGCAACTTCATAAGTTCCTTCCATGCTACAAAGTTATCTCTATTCAACTTGGGAATCTCTCTTTTGTAACACATCCTAATCTTTAGCTTAGGTCCTTGAAACCTTATCTACAAGCACCAAGAAGCTCTGATACCAATTGTTAAAAAAGAGGAGTAACTAAGAGGGGATGGGTGAATCAGTTACCACTAAAATAAATTTCAAATCTCTTAGATGAAAATACAAATCAAAAATCTAATTAAATTGTATTCTATTGTAACACATGCACTCAGCTTACACTAGCAAATGTTGTAACTCGGTAAACATTGCAATAACTTATTAACTACTTAACATTAAAATATTTAAGATATTATATGTGATTAATCTTGCTTAACTTAGTTGCATACATAAAAGAAATAGCATGAACACAATTGACACCAAGATTTAACGTGGAAACCCAATTTGGAAAAAATCACCAATTGTAACTAGTTATTGATTTTCACTCTTCTGAAGTGAGCTCGGTTAGGAGCCAACCCTATTAAAGGTTATAAAACATATTTTTAGGTGTGACCCTATTAGAGGATTTAATCACCCTATTAGGAGTGGCCTTGTTAGAGGTCTTTAGACAATTCAATCTAGAAATGCCACCTTGTTAGAGGATTTACAAATAGTTGTTAAGCCAACTCAGTTAAGAGATTTAGATCACTGCTACAATGTTTAGAAAGTAACAATGAGATGAACTAATTTCTGATTCAACTGAATTGCTGATTATAGATCTCAATTCTGGCTTTTATACTTGATCCTTCCTGATTCAATCTATCTTTGCAGCTCAACAAGGATATTCTGTTTATCCTTCCAACTTGCTTTCTCTAAGCATCATTAAATCTTCTATTTTTGTTCCACGCATTTGATCCTCAACTTGACATTATATTTATATCTTACACATTGTCAAGTCAACTTGAATACAACTTAGAATAATTAATATTAATCTCCTCAATTGTCAACAAATAATTCAATTTGAACTCAATATGATCAAAGAAGAAAATCCTTCATTAGCCGACCCTGCTCATTAGGCACTAACTTAGAAATGATTTTCTTATGTTAACCAAGTGAACTAAGTTAACGTTGTATATTCACAAAGTTCCTTTCATAACCAAGTGAGCTCAGTTAACACTAGTTACATCCAATATTTCCTTCATTAACCAAGTGAGCTATATTAACACTCAACTTTTACAAAATTTTCTTTGACGATTGAGTGAACTTGGTAGACACTGTCATTTGAACTAGACAAACTCTGGAATGCTTGTCAAATGCAGGAAACTATCTTCATCAACCAAGTGAGCTCAGCATACATTGACTGGAAATGATATGACATTTTGTGTAACATATAATACTTTGAGAAAATGAAAATGTGAACCCTAATTGAATAAAAAAATCTATAAATAGTAATACTTAGAAAAGAAAATTGAAAGCCTAGTTGTTATTGAATCTCTGTATTTTGCAAATGAAAATGAGAACTTGGAAACCTATAGTAAAAATTGAACTTTTGTGTTCTCAAAACCTAATGAATTATGAAAATTACTTTTGTATGTACTTTATGTGATGTGTGGTTTACTACTAGGGGTTTTGGGTTGACTTAGTACTTTGATCAGTTAGGATGTTTACCAGAGGCTTGGGGGTTTTGTTATGTGATGATGTTACGGCTTATTTTGGTTACAATATTTTATACCCGATCATGGTGATGTATCATGTGTGTTCTATGATGAGTTTGATAAAACATTTTTTTGTGCTTTCTAGTTCTTGTATAGAACTAAGGTGAATAGTGTGTTTTCTTGATGTAACCTTTGAGTCTTTGATCAGTTATCTTTGGATTGCTTTCTAGTTGCTTGATTAGGAATGAGGTGGCTATTGTGATTTTTTTTTGGTGATGGCATGTGATGTCATGGGTTGGCATATGTGTACTTAATTTTGGATCAGTCCTATTAGGATGATTGTATTGATGAAATATGTGATTTTGATCAGTGATATTTCAGTGCTTGCTAGTTGCTTGTTTAAGAACCAATGTGTTATTTTATGATCTTATGAGATCATCTTCTTTTACTAAGCTTAGGGTAGGTTATCTATATGTCATGTTGGTAAGTGGATCTCAATGGAAGCCAGAGCCCTAAAGAGGCTAACTGGGTAACCCATTGTAGGTTATTTTAATAAGTGATAACATTCCATTAAATTAGTTTAAAATAAATTGATAAGATATGGTGCCACATAAAGTCACTAAGGGGCCAAAGGCCATAGAGACTACTAGGGTAACCTTAGAGTTGACTTATTAGTATGTCTTGTCTATACAAAAGGATATTGATGCCACATAGAGACACTAGGGGGCCTATGTCCAGAGAGGCTACTAGGGTAACCTTAGAGTTGGCTCATGTGATGACATTTTCCCACTTACATAGTAGATTTCCTACATGTCTTTGTTGCCTCTGGGTTTAGATGTTCTTGTGTCTTGGTACCCTTTGAGATAGTTTTCTTTCAAGTGTTTCCTTGACCTAGATTTTGGTTATGACTTGTATTTTGATATCCATATGGGACTTGAGTTTATCTCCTCAATGTAGTGGGAGTGGTCCATTTAGGTTCGACAAGGTCGGGTGGTAATGCATTTTTCTTATACCATTGAGATCTGACAGTTGGATATCATTGATGGATGTGCTTGTGTAGATGTACCTCTGATCTTATATTTCTGTTGGATGGTTATATCATGTTATACTATACTTGATTTACCATAGATCTTATGAGATGATGTATTTTATATATGTTGTATATTCTTTGAGCTTTTCGTACCCTATGACTTGTACAGTAGATGGTTATGCACTCTAGTTATGCCAAGTGACAACTTATGTAATTGTATATTTATTTAAATGGATTCATACTTGTGATTATTCCATGATGTGGATTTTGGTTGTGTTAGATTTATTATTAAATAAACTTAAATGTGATTCAACATAATGTGACCCTTAGGAGATGTAATATATTTTGATGGTTGTATGTATGTGAGTTATTGCTTCCACTATTTTATCTCTTGTTATTATTGCTTCCACTATATTGTATCTGTTGTTGTTTTTAATCTTTCAAAAAAAATTGTTTGACAAACTTAGTGAAACTTTAGGTTAATTTCTTTTGGGTTCCTTGGTGGGGCATTACATGGGTACTTTCTTAACCTTTTCATCATTCTAGTTTGGTTCCCAAGCTAAAAACTTAACTAAGAATCCATTATAAAAGCAATTAGAAATTGAAATTAATATATTCCTAATTTTCTCTCATTTTTCTTCTACATACATGTCACTTATAATTAGTATATCAGAAAATAAATTATGGTTAGATAACATCTCCATAGGAGGAGACGGTCCTTTATTAGTGATGCCTTTCTTTCCATCTATTCTTTTATGTGAAGGAATGTATATTTCAGGCTTTAAGTCTAAATAATAGAAACCTTAATTTCCTTTCCTAGTAACACTTGCTATTGGTTTTGAGCTAATGGGATACGATTTTCTTCTAAGATTTTGAAAGGCTTGGGTATCTTTTTGAGTGTTGTCTCCATCTAGCTTAACTATAGGTGGGATCCAATCTATGTCCCTAGCTTGTTTCTTTACATATTATGTTTTGTCAAAGAAATTCTCTTGTCTATTGATGAGTTCTTTTGCCTCTATTTTGTTGTTTATTATTTTGTGATGTGACTGTCTTCTCCTATTCCTTCTCAATTTTACTTATTGCCAGCCATCTTCTTCCTTGGAGGTCAAGTTTAGGTTTATTTGCATTATGATGATCTCCCCATCTCTTGCTTCATTTAATTAGACTATGGTGTTGAAGGAATCTCCTTTTTGAGCATTATATCCCTTTTTTTTGTTTGATAGGATTGCAAATTTGTTGATGATTGGAAGGTAGAGGTGCATCTACCATTCTTTTTGGTTTCCTTCTAAGAGATATGAAGAGTCTGGAATTAAAAAAAGTTCCCTGCTAGAGCAAAAACTTTTCGTTGATGTCTCATTATTGGGTTCGAGTGTTTTGTTTGCACATATTGCTTTTTTGGAGTAGTCTTCTTTTTTCGCATATTTCGCATATTCTATTTTTGTCACAATTTTTTGCATATATAAATATTCGGATGTTTTACTAATTTTCATATTTATAATTTATTATAAGTTTATAAAATAATTTTATATTTCTAAATTATTAATCTGTAAGAAATTCATAAAGTTAAAGTTAAGATAATAAATTATGTATAATAAAAATCATTTTATAAGAAAAAAATAATCATAATTTCTCAATTTTATTTATATTAATAATTTATTATAAATTTATAAAATGATTTTATATTTATAAATTATGAATCAGATATTCATAAGGTTAAAAAAATTAATGATTAGATGTTAAAATTTATTGCAAACACTAGTTAGTACCAAGCCTCTGATATAGTTTTGACATAAAATACTAATAATAATAGAAGTAGGTAGAGTCAAGCTTAAACCCTATTTTTTAATATAAAATGAGCTTAATGAGTTTTAATTTAACTAAATAGTTTTGTGAAGTAGAACCACATGTACAAAAACAATATGATTTCGTCATATGTGTTGAGGAACTCCAATACTATTTGGTGGAAAGGGTTTATCCAAACACAAATTATAATTAGTTATCCAAAAATCATTTTTCTAACATTTTAATTTTTTTTTGTCTATAGAATCTGCTTTCATGTTTTGAATGTTCATTTCACTACTCTAATCTCACAATGAATCACCTTCCATTTTATGCAATTATTTTTATCATATACTCTAATTAAAAACCTTTTCACCTTTGAAAATATTATGTTAATTTGATAATAATTGTCATGAATCAATTTTCCTAATTGAAATTCCTTCATGTGCAACAAATTCTTCTACTCTTCCAAAATACTCCACTCTTTAACTTTCAATCAAAGGTAAATACAAGATTTTGAGCTAGGAATCTATAATCTTTCCCAAAATCCTCTCTATCCACACCAAAATGGGAGCTTTGGAAGACGTTGTGGATATCCACTTTAAATTGTTAAAGGTTAAAGGATCTAACAAGAAAATGGTAAATTAAAAATGCCTAATATGAGCTTTCTTAATGCGCTCCCAAGTAGTTATTTATCAATTAAAAAGTATAGTTTGTGTAAACTCAAAGTCATTGCTTTGAAATATATGTTTAACTTACTATTTGGGACTCTTTTAATATTTATGATTATTAGGCATAAATGAAATACAAATAATTTAGGTGTTATGTTTATTATATGTACATTTTTGGAGCCAAATTTAATTCTTTAATTTAGTTTATTTTAAATTTGCTTATAAAAATCATATTTTTAAGTTTAGATTTTCTCTTGTTTAGAATGCATTTTTATTTCTCTATGCATATGATTATCTTTGTTCTATTTATTTTATTGATAATTCATATGTATTGTGATAACTAGTCTTGGAAATAATAATGTTTTATTAGATTATAAGTAAGAGAAAGTTTGAAACAAATAATGATATCAACAATAAAAATGTGAGATATAAAAGTGTCAAATAATGTGGTTAAAAAAACTCCACTTCTTTAATTTGTCCCTAATCAAGAAATATGTTTTTTCAACATATCAAACCATCACAACAATTTTTCAATAAACTTAAATTTAAATTTATTTATTTGATAAGATTTAACGACAATGACTTTAAAAAATTTATAAAGACAATGGAAATAATAATTTCTAATATCTTTTAACAAAATTAAAATTGGTAAAGAATATTCATTTGTATGAAAAAATTAAATAAAATTGTTAGATGTGCTTATACATTATTATTTTCATCTATTTAATATTCCTTAACATAAGTTCAAATAATATTTTAATTTTTCCACAATAATTTAAGATTATTCTAAAATAATTTAGTATTTTATGATAATTTTATAAATTTGATTTACTAGAATTTGTATTATTTATTATTTCTTTTTGGACCATAGAGTCAAATTCTTTAATTTATTACAATTTTTGTTTGATTATATTTTTATTTTTTTAATGCTATTTGGTGTTGTGTAGTCATGATTTTCAACTAGCAACAAAAGTATATATAAATTCTAAAATAACTTTGTGTCTCAAAGTATTCAAAATCTTAAATATATTTGTAAAGTAATGAGAACAAATTATACAAAGAGGATTACTATACTAGTATGGAATGTTTGGGTTGCAAAATGAATTAAATAGGTTCAATGGTTGACAAACAAGAGCTTCAATCTTCTAAATTGTATTACTATATTAGTATTGAATGTTTGGGTTGTAAATAGAATTAAAGGTCCAATGGTTGAAAAACCATAGCTAAAATCTTCTAAAATGTGTTAGAAGAGGTTCATCATATTTGATCAAACTAGAAACAAAACATGGTCATTTTTCATTCAGCTTGTGTACTAGTTTCCTGTCATTTTTCCCAACACTATCAATACCAATGGTTTGAATGGTATAACTTCAGAAAATACTATCTGCATGTCTTTCAATTGAATGGGGAGTTATATAGTTTGCACAAAAAGAACTTGTGGCCTCAACCAATCCTCATTTAGAAAGATAATAAAATTGGTTTGAATCTAATGACTCTCAATGTAGAAATCTTGAATGTAGAGAACATGAGCTTGACTTTGTACCTGCTTCTATTGAAGAAAGAATCTCATCCAAACTCAACAACTCTTACTGATTTTCTTTCAATATGTGTCAAGTAATTATCTTAGTTTCTCTTATATCTATTTTGATTATGTCTGCAAATACAACATTTTCTGATGTGTTGGAATCAATTGGAATGGTACACGCCACCCTTCCACAATATTATATTTTTATGAATATTACTTTTATAATTAAACCTATTGGCGTACCCCTACACCTTCTTCTAGTGCAAGTGCTAATATTATATACATCTAGCCTACCATTGTATGACTCTAGCAGAATGATCTTATAGCTCCCAAACTTTTTTTTTGAATATATTTATTAAGGTTATAAATTAATAATAATGATCCATGCTTAAAACAAGAGCTCTAGTTGAGCTGGAGTTCTTGCCTTACGAAGGGCGGATAATAATGAGAAGTGTATAGGACAAACTAAAAATAACATGTTTTGACAAGGGTCTATACAAAGAAATTCTATATTCTAAAATTAGGCACTTTTGTATTCCAAAAAAACTTCCCAAAAATACGTACTCCATGGGCTATAGGTTTGTTGATGAAGTATTATGCACAATAACAAAATGATGCATAGATAGAAGTAATAAAAAATTTAAAAGGAACTTTATAAAATTTCATTGTGTTGATGTAAAGTTTATGTATTATTTTGTTTAAAAGTATTATTTATGATTTTTTTTTTTTAAATAAGAATAAGAATTTAAGGAGATGAATAAATTATTAAAAATATTTTTTTCTTTGAAGTTCTTACTATCCAATTGGTTTTAGTGACTTCTAAAAATATAAAATATGACATGACTTAAGAATAATATAATTATTGATGACATAAACTAATGATAACTACAATACATATAGAGCATTGAAACATACAATAATATGAAGTTTAAATTTGATTACTCAAAATAATGTTGACCTTCAATTGATTAATTATAAAATTAATTATGTTATGATATTGTTTAATTTTTTATTTTATAAAAGTAAAATTATAATTTAATATTATTATTTTATATTATAATTTTATTTTTCTTAAAATAATTAAATTTGAAAAAATAATATTTGTAAATATTAAATATTATCAATTTGTAATGTGTGATGAAAATAAAATAAGTTTTTTTTAACTTAATAAAAAAACTATTAATGTCATTTCGGATTTAAAAATATTTTTGAAGTGAAAGGTGCATAAAATTAATATTATTTTAATTAAAAATCTAAATATAAAATAAAAGTGTAAAATAAAAGGCATTTAGTTATTATGATTATTATTTTTATGATAGCTACAACTCATAGTCGATGCTTATAATAATGTTGTTTTGTTTTGTCTTAAAAAAGTATATATTGATTTGGACGTTCATTATAATTTGACATGTTCTTTTTAGATTTTAAAATAACAATTATTTTTATTAAGGGAAAGCATTGTTGCACAGTAAAATAAAATCCTTAGTCGCTAAAAGATATATTACATTTTGATAAAGTTTATAATATTGGTGGGCATTCAATCAAATCAAAGAATAATAATGTGTTGAACATAACCTAAATTTTGGAACCTGTTGCCACACATTCGAGTGACATTTTATCAAAGATTTAATAAAAAAAATTTCTCCACTTTTATCAATTCCAAAAAATGTTGCTTTTGCCCAGGAAATTAGTCACAGGCCAATCAAAAATAAGGAATTTGAAAGCTGAAAAGGAATTTAAAAATACAACAGCTCAAACCTTCGCTTTGAGCGATTTATTTTGCCAAGAAAATTAATGAGCGTCTATCAGGAACATTAGTTGCATGCCTTGTATAAGGCATGGACTAACAAGAGTAAAAAAAGATTAGGAATGTTGAGCAAGAACCTAATCCTAAATCAATAAAAGAAGTATTCATGGATACCAATCTACTAATTGTACAGATCAAAGAATATAATAAAATAACTGAGTAACAACAATCTCAATAGGTAATAGTTAGTATAATTGATGCATTCATAGTTACTATTGATTCTAATGTACAAATGCCAGGAGAGGCAAAAGATGATGTTGTTATACTGAGCATTAGAGTGTGTCAGCAAATGAAGGGAGAGATGCACAAGAACATGATCAAACGTATGATGCCGAAAAGGGAAACAAGATGAGAACAAGAAGGAAGAGATCCATAATGTACAAGTAGATAAATCCACTACTGGAAACATTAGGCCAAATGTCTCAAGACCTCAATTCAGTTGTGTTCCACTATTGAACTCAAACTAATCGAAGTGCAACAATCAATGAAAGACTCAAAGGGTGTCAAGGTCACACAAGCAATAATTCAAAGACTGAGTCTAGAGCTCCAAACTCAAAGTTTGCAATTACCCATTATCGAGCTGTAGTACCCCTAATTCTAAAAAGAAGATGATGTAGAAAAAGAAGGTGTAGTCACCTAAGAAGCTAGTTACATTAGATGAAGTTATTGTGATTCATAATTGGGACACAAATAACTTAACATATGAGAAAATAAAATCTTTGCAAGATTTATTGGCAAGGAAGACAAGGCAAGAAGAGCTAAAGAGAGAAACACAATAAAACAAAACAAAAACTATTGCATGAAATTAAGGATTTTTTACTAGAAAATTTTGATATGAAAAACCTTAATGAGCAAGCACCTATAATAGCTCAATTAGCTCAGATTGCAAATAAGATAAATGACCCAAATATTGATGCAAATAAAAAAATTGATGCAATGGTCAAAAAAGAAATTTGAGAAAAGATTCGTGGAAAAGGTAGTAGCAGAAAATGCATTCAGACAGGTTGAGTTGTCAAAATGTGTGACTAATTTGGAACAAGTTTCGAATAATGTACATATAATGTTTAGAAAGTTATGTAATATCTCAACATATACTTAGGGCATCAAAAAGAGGATGGATAGGTTAGAAGTTGATTTTCAATATAGTACCAATGTACTAACCACATGTTAGTTCTAGTGATGTGCACTTATCCAAGGTCAATTTTCAACAGGCAAGGCTTATAGAATTGACTGCAGAGTATAGCCAAATAGGAGAAAAATTGAATTCAATTCAAGTCATTGTTAAGTTTGTAGTTGCAATCAGATTGATTCGATCATGAGATACATGTTGTTGATTGTAAATCGTCATTAGATAAATAAATATATATTATACATATGATTATTTATATATTATTATACTATATATATATATATATATATATATATATATATATATATATATATATATATATATATTTATATATATATATATTTATATATATACATATTATTATTTATATTATTAATATATTAACTAATGACAATTAACTATAAAGACATGTCTTGTGAAGAGACATGTCTCCTCCTCTCATATTTATGAGTCTTCAAATATGCATTTGGAAGACATCAATTACATTGGCAATGTTAGTATATTTGTAGAAAATGATGCATGTTACTCAATATGGTATCATAGCCTAGTTATAAATGTAAGAAGACAATTAGATAGAAGAAACATGACAACTGAAAAGAATAGAGATAAATCTTATTGATAAAATTATAGGGGATGAAAAGCAACATGCCATATCTAGTATTCTTCACGAGTAAAGAAAGTTGTGTGACTAAAAGGGAATAAGAAATAGACATTGAACATAATTCAAACATTATTAGAGTCAAATATTAATGATACCGATTTTCATATCAATTACTAGAAAAATGACAAGTATCAACTTGCATTTCAAGTTATAGGAAACATGACAGATTATCAACTTGTGTTTCAAGTTTAAAAAATGGAAAAAAAATGGAAGTGACAAGCAAAAAGTAGAATCTAGAGAAGATAGAGACAGAGGGAGTCGATTTAGGGGAACACATACCAAACAAGGTTTTGAGGTTTCAATACACCTTAGGATAACATCAAGGCAAGACCCAAATATTACTTCATCTTTCCCTCATTCCATAATCAAGCATTCTAAATCATGAATAAGAAGTAGAGATACCCAAATTCTATCCAACTCAGCAAAGGCCATCAAATGAAAACAAAAACTTGTAGATCAAAGCGAAGCATAAAACAACAATATTGAATTGGTATTGAGCAGATAACCAATAAATCAATGAAAGTAACTAACACAACCATCCACATGTGGATTGATAAGGAGTACAAAAAGAGATGCAATCATATAAAAGGAGAAATAATATGAAAGGAGGAGCAATAAATATTTATTGCATTTGCAAACATGGAGTACACTAGGGCAAGTTCTGCACACCTCCATTTATTAAGTAAAACAAGAAAAGATGAATCATATTAGATGATGGATGTGAGGTATTTAAAGGGGAAAAAATTGCCATTAATAACACCTTTCCGCCTTGGCATAACAAACAAAACATATCTACCACCCAACATATCAAGAATATTGTAAAATAAGAATAAGAAACTTGGACGGGCGTTGAGCCCCCTCTTACAATATATTCTTACCAAAGGTGACATGGATTGGAAGATATTTAGTTTGACTAACTACCACAATTTCATGTAGATATATGGGTGAAATATAATAGAGGCACAAACAAAACATATCTACCACCCAACATATCAAGAATATTGTAAAATAAGAATAAGAAACTTGGACGGGTGTTGAGCCCCCTCTTACAATATATTCTTACCAAAGATGACATGGATTGGAAGATATTTAGTTTGACTGACTACCACCATTTCATGTAGATATATGGGTGAAATATAACAGATATATATATATATATATATATATATTGAAGTGGCATCTTCAATTTCCTATAGTAGCACTAGTATTGACTTAAATATTTGTCATCCAAGATATATATATATATATATATATATATATATATATAATCATATTGAGGTGGCATCTTCAATTTCCTATAGTAGAACTAGTATTGACTTAAATATTTGTCATCCAAGATAGTGATTTTTAGATTGAGCAATAAATAATAATATTAATTTGAGGAAGCAACAGAATCAGTTGTATGGTCAACATCAATGACTCAAAACATCAGCTAAAGCCTAGATAACTAAGGTGAATGGGGAATATTTAACATCAAATATTGCAATGCATATATGAGATATCCAGTCTGCATGTTAGCAAGAACAATTGTCAAGAGTTGTGGCTTAGTGAACAAACAGGTGCATCCTTCCATAATTGAAAGATATATAAGACACAAAAGACCATCACTCCATTAGATATTTTAAAATTAAGAAAATTGAAATTTTGGAGTATGATGTGGATTTAGAACTAGGAATACATGAACACCATGCTATCCTCGGGTGCAAAATACTTGTATTCACATATTCATATATACCTACAACAATTCTATAAGCAAGTAGAGTTGACACATGTTTTCCACATTGATGAATATTCTTAGAGATAGAAATAAGGACAAATAGAGGAGAAAAAAATAACCATTAACTACCATTGATGTGATCTACATATTAAAACAAACCATTTAGCAAGAAAGAACACTTGACAAAATCCATACTAATGATAGAGGAATTACTGCAGAGGCAAATATTAGACAAAGAAAGTCCAAAAGTATTACGAATAAGTCTTCTAAGATGACATCATGTTTGGAGTAATCCTACTCAGTAAAACAATTGACCTCTTCTACAAACCAATTCACCATACAATGTGGAGAACATTTCCCAAAATGATATCTTCGCATTTGGAAATAAATTATTATTTTGATGTTTGGTCTCTATGGATATTGGCACCCTTATATGTGGCCTCTTAAAGTATTGTTTCTACAATAAAAAAATATCTTGAACATAATTTTAATGGTTAAGTTCTACAAATGGTTCACATCCTTTGGATATAGTTCATCATAGAATAATGATAACATCTACTGAATTCGCAAAGTATTACTTTTCATGCATCATCAAGAAAGAGGATGTTGAGTCATAATTCAAGAGGAATTTACAGTCCTAGTATAGGAAGACATTGAAAAATGCAATCATAATACATATGCATTGGAGACTCAATTTTTATTGAATAAATATTCTCCATTTCAATGGTTGATGTACCAATACATGATCACATTAAGAAAAATGATTTTCATCATGAAAAACTAGGAAGATTTGTTCCTCTAAAATTAAAGGTGATTCTAAAAAAGGACTTAGAGCTTATTCCAATGGTATGAGTGTCTTGATTTTTTGGGATACACATTTCCTTTCTTTTTGTAAAATTGGTTGTATCACTTATTGAGAAAAAAAGAATGAGTTAGAACTTGAGTAGCAAAGGGAGAGTATAGGCTTATGTAGCAATGTGACTACTAAAACTACATGTTGGTCATCATTGGATTCAACACTACAAAATGAAATGAGTGGGAATTTTACATCATGAGGGGGAATAATAACCAATGTTCCATTCCCACTTGAACCATCTTAGAGGGGAGATGTTCCATTCTCATAAATCTATGGACCCTCATGTGCAGATAAGTATCCTTATCTTCTACATTTATCTATCATTGTAGTCGCTCTCCTATTTTTAATTCTATACATGCTATAAGAGTTATTTTCCGTAACCTTTTTTCCTTTATGTGTAGGGATGATCTTGCAGGAAAAGCAAGCTAGTAGTTTACACATGCTACCAAATATTGTGTAGACTCAATCTTATGGTAGTAACTTGAAAGAAGTTGTGATCTAAAATTTATTAGTCATATGATGATCTAATTGGTTAAATTGAAGCTCAAGAAGTGAATATCTTTGATGATTTATATTATGAGTATCCTTCCCTATCAAGAGGGAGTTCAATATTTCTTCAGAGACAACCTTATACAAGGAGCTTAGAAGATTGATACTTAGACAAAGTTTAACATACATGTGCACGACTACATGATTGTGATGGGCCTACTCATGTGTACATCATGAGGAATTAATAACTTGTCACCTAAAGGTTGAAAGATTAATATAAGATTCAAAGGGAGTCCAACAGGCATTCTTGGGTGAAGAGAGTCTCAAAGGGAGTAACTACAAGACTTGACTTGATGACTTCCTAAGATCATTGTTTAGAGGGAGAATTTTTTAGGTAAAATCCTTTCTGAATGAAATCTTCTCTATGAGGGAGAAGTTCTAAGTGAAATTCATTGTAACCTATTCTCCTCTATGAGATAGAATTGAAGTGAAAACATTTGTAGCACCCTCTAACTTGGTTCATGGTGGTTACTATTTTGCATATGAAATGTAATGAAAGGTGATGATCTTTCATTGACATGTATAAACTGAAGGTAACTATTGCAAGGTGACAATCATATAAATGGTAGGCTTGTTATCATGATAGAATTCATTAAGTTGTTGTCCCAGAGTGTTGTAAGTCATGATAACGAAAGTATCATGATTAGAATTCATTAAGTTGTTATCCCAGAGTGCTAGAGATCATGATACTTGTCATGATAGAGACCATGACATTGTGATTTCTTATTATTTGATAGACTATATTAAATTGTTGTTCCAAAGTTCTAGAAATTTTGATAACTCATATCCATCTATAATATAACATATTTTTTGGTAGGCATCAAGGATTCAATGTCAATGCACATATCAAAAGAATATACTTATGATGAATGGGTGAATGCACCAAATTGTGGTGCTAAAAAGATAACACATTTTTTTCTTCAAAATTTCCAATAGCGCACATGTGCTATGGCCTGGGCTTAGGCTTGTTTAGTCCAGGTCATAGTATGTATGCACTATTGAGAAATAAAATTCTTAATAGCTTGTGCACACTATAGCTCATGCACACTATAGTGTGTATGCACTGTGGAGAAACATAATTCTCAATAACAGGTGTGTGCTATTGGAAATCACATACAATAATAGAAACCCATATTCTCTCTCCCTCGCTCTCTCTCCCTGCCCCCCTCTCTCTTCATTTCTCCCTCCCTCTCTCCCTACCCCATCTCCTCTCTGTCTTTACATCATATATCATACTCTCCCTCCCTCCTTCCCTCCCTCTCTCTCTCTCTCTCTCTCTCTCTCTCTCTCTCTCTCTCTCTCTCTCTCTCTCTCTCTCTCTCTCTCTCTCGTCCACTCCCTCCTCTCCCTCCCCCATTCCCTCCCTCCCTCCCTCTCCATTCCCCTCTCTATTTCTTCCTCCCTCTCTCCCTACCCCATCCTCTCTATCTCTCCTAATACCACCCTCTCCCACCCCTTAATTTGTGTCCCTCTCTCTCTTTCTTTGCATCCTATCCCATGTACTCTTTGAACCCCCATCCTCTACTTCCTACCAATCTCTCCCTCTCTCTCTCCCTCCCTCCCTCCCCTTCCAATCCCAAACCCACCCTCTCTCTCTTTATGCATTGTATCCCATGTACCCTTTGATCCCCCATCCTCTACTCCCTATCAAACTCTCCCTCTCTCTCTTATATTTGCTACTCTCTCCCTCCCTCCCTCCTTTCCTATCCATCTCTCTCTCTCTCTCTCTCTCTCTATGATGTAGAGTGCTAGCAAAAAAAGATGGTTTTGCTCAAAATTGGGATGATGCACAAATGTTTGAAGAAATTGTATGATATTCCAAAGTTGTAAATGAAAATTTTTATAAGATCCAAATCCTTGTCTAACCTGACAATAGATCACCCTTGACAAGATCCTGCAATAACTTTCCTTCACCAATCTCCAAATTGTGAAATTCAAAAAATTGCTCTTTTAGGCCCAAAGCCCTATTAGCTCTCCTAACTTGATATTTCACAAATAACTTAATATTTCTCCAAAAGACTTGGAAAATAAATTAGATATTCTAATACTCTTTTGGAATTTCTTAGAGGATACAAAGTTATAGACTCCAACCCTACTCCAACATTCCAAAATGGTCTCAAGACTCACAAACCCAATAGGCCTAATTAGATGTGGTTTCTTAAAGAACTACTCTAGAATGGGTACATGGGATTGAATCACTGACATTAATTGATTATCTAACCCAAAACTAAATTGGTTTCAACATTCCTTTGCCAAATCAATACTTCTTATTCATCTAATCCTTCAAATCTGATTCCTAGTTGCTAAATACATAGGGATGTTTAGCCTGGGGCAAGGAAGGAAAAATAGAAAACCTTACTTCCTTGGCCTGTGCTTTTGAAATCTATTTGGACATCATTCTAACATGATCCCCCCCAAGTGGTCGTACCAATCCACTATTGGGAATTCAAGTTAGGGCTCTATCTTTGATGGATATCCTAGATTTGAGGGTTTAACAGACCAATTTTTCAAGGATGAATGTAATTTCTACCCTACTTGATGAAATGACTTCAAATAAAATTCTACAACATATTACCTCCTTCCTCTATCCAACAAAGTCACTTTCTAACTTGAGAAAAATTACTATACATAACCATACCAACAACAAATATAGTAGATTTTGCACAAAATAGAGTTTATTTTATTGATATTAGTAAATCCTTTCGTACAATGGTGCTCCCTTGACTAGAGAGAGATGACACAAACTTAAATATCATTCCTCCAATGGATATGACCACATTTTTGGACGTTGGAGGTGGTTTTCAAGTTTTGCAACTTCTCAGTTAAAGTTGCTAATTAACAACTTTTGCAAAAAGCGCAATTTTTCTTTATAAACAGCAAAATCGACTCCTACACTTCCTATAAGCTTAATATAAGAAGAAAAGATAATTAAAACTTAGTTTTTAGATCATTAAGGCCTTATTTAATCCAAAACTATAAAATATTCCTAACTGAGGGTCATATAGGACTAATGCAATCAAGATTTATAAAAACATCCTGAAGCAATGCCCTTTACAAGTGACTAAGACCAATACCTAACATGTTTAAACATGATCAAATCATTGTTCTTATCATCTTGGTTGGTTGATGTAGCCTTTCTCCTTTTCCTTGTATGGGTGCCCTTCACCTCTCTCTCTCTCTCTCTCTCTCTCTCTCTCTCTCTCTCTCTCTCTCTCTCTCTCTCCTCTCTCTCTCTCTCTCTCTCTCTCTCTCTCTCTCTCTCTATGTCCCTCTCTCTCTTTCTATGCATTTTTATCCCATGTACCCTTTGATCCCCCATCCTATACTCCCTATCAATCTCTCCCTCTCTTTCTCTCACTCCCATCCCCTACTTTATGTCCTTCTCTCTCTT